>JABMCL010000737.1:1042500-1090000 GCA_018857735.1 Alviniconcha marisindica
GTTGGTTTCTGACGTTGTAACAGTGAACTAGACAAACAGGTAATATTGTGAATTGTGTTTTGAACTGGTGGAAAATAATTGTGAACGTCTGATTCGTCCAAATGTGACCCTGTACGGTTGACGGGACGTTACAATCCAATAACTAGCTAATTAGCTAACTCTGATGATTTGTCTTTCGCTCCGATATGAGCTTCACATGATATGATATAAGCTGCGGGTGACTGTGGTTGAATAAAGAGCAGTGGGGAAGGCGAGTGGTCGCTAGCGATCTGTGGAGGAATGTGTATCCCTGGGACTCGCGTGTCTTTGATGTATCCTCGGACCTCTCGCCTCGCAACTTTCCACGGTTATGTCCTGAGGAAAAGGACAGAGGGAACATTTCAGAGTGCCGCCATCGACATATATATATATATGCTGGTAACGTAAAATAACGTTCTTTTGAACCTTTTATGTGTTTGGATCTTGTTTTAGAACGTTAGCAGTCATTCTTGTTTCAGATATTTCTATCAAGAACCAGTCGGAACTCTGCAAAACGCGCTCTGAACACCTCAGGCTGCAGGCTATATACTGCATGCAGCATTCGCTGCGACTGAGAAGGCCCCGAGGGGATGAGCACGTTTGTGCCAAGTCCCTTTTGCAATATCTGTAGTGTTTCAACCAGGGGATGAGTACGAACGTGCCAAATCCCTTTTGCAAGATCTGCCAAATTTCAATCAGGAGATGAGTACGTACGTGCCCAGTCCATTTTGCAAGACCTGCAGAATTTCAAACGTAGATGATGTGGCAGATTTCAAAGACCTGAACTTGAACGAACAAGCTTGTTCGCTGGTCGCAAAGGCCTGGTTTGATTGAGAAGGACTCTTTACTTGACTGCTTCACGGATCGGATCCTTAGCGAAAGGGTAGTGTGGGGGGCGCTGGCCATACCAGGGCCGGGTGACTCTCAAGCTGTCTCCTCCCGCTCCTATCTCACTGCCCCCCCACCCCCACCCCCACCCCTATCCCCGCCCCTCTACCACCCCCACCCCCTCCCCTCGATACCCTGCTTTCTGGAGCCCCCCTGGAAGGGTTTTAATGTCAAAGTGTGCGAATGGTCTGCGGTCCAGGGCCCCCAATGTATTGAACAGTGCGATTAGAGGAAACTTCAGACCTACTCACAGAACCATGGGGTTGTTTGATTGTGGCATTATAGGTATCATCTTTTTTTCGTCTTTTTTTGACCAGCTGCGGGTGTTTGTGGTTGAATAAAGAGCAGTGGGGAAGGCAAGTGGTCGCGAGCGATCTGTGGAGGAATGTGTATGCCTCGGACTCGTGTGCCTTTGATGTGTGCGTATGTACCCTCGGACCTCTCGCCTCGCAACATTCCACGGTTATGTCCGGAGGAAAAGGACAGAGGGAACAGTTCCTAGTGCCGCCATCGACCGTAAATGGGTATAAAAAGGGACGTGTAGGGTCCACGCCGCGCACACGCAGCGACACCGATTTCACTGAGCGCGTCCACATTGTGTGGTTGTCCTCGTTCTCTCTCTCCCCTCCACCCCACCCCCTATCCCCTGCCCTTCTCTCTCTCTCTCTCTCTCTCTCTCTCTCTCTGTCTCTCTCATTCTCTCTCTCTCATTCTCTCTCTCTCTCTGTCTCTCTGTCTCTGCCTGTCTGTCTGTCTCTCTCTCTCTCATTCTCTCTCTCTCTGTGTCTCTCTGTCTCTGCCTGTCTGTCTGTCTGTCTCTCTCTCTCTCGGCACCCGTGTCGACCTTCTCTATCTGTTCCACGTTAGACGCAGAACGTAAGGCCCCCTCTGTTGAGATTCCAGAGCTGCTATTGTGTTTTGAAGCTGAGAGTAGGATAGATTATTGCTCCGCCTGCTTTTCCTGCTGCCAGGGACTCCGACTTTCTACTTGTTTGCGTTCCTTGTTCATTCAGCTTCTTTTTGTCCAAATGCTCTTTAGATAATTATGGAAAGCGTCGTGCGTCTTGCTTTTCTTTTACTTGTAATTTGATGACTTGTGTTTTGGCCTGACATGTGCATTTGAACGGGCGTTGAATATTAGCCGGCTAACTAACTGCTCAACGTTTCCACACCAAGCGACAGGGAGTCGGTTTGGTCAAGCGGTAAGGTGTTATGCTGGTAAACGGAAGGACCTCAGTTCGATTCCGCTTCGGAACTCCTTTCTTGTCAAAGGTTGTGGTCTGTGGACACTGCCTTGTGACTGTGCCCTCACAATCAATGAAACATTAAAATGGCCTACATCGCTGCCCATCGTAACGCTGGAGTCATTCTGGTGGTGACAGTGTAGGGATAGGTATATAATCTCAACCTTCCCCCACCTCCATACCCCTTCCCCCCTTCTCCCCGTCCCTAATAAGCCTTACGGTTTCTGTGGACGTTAAGCACCATGTTTACTGGTGTTATACGCCCAGTCATTTTGATGGTGACAGTATAGCGTTAGGTATAATCTCCCTCCCCACCTCCTGGGATATTGGTCCCCACCAGTGCCTTCCCAGAGACAACTCGGTGTTGAACATGTCTATCCAACCATCAAACGACAAGTAAAGGTCTGTGCCAGCGTTTTTAGGGCAGGTCACTATGTTGAAAGCGGAAAACAGGGTGATGTAGAGTGAAGTTTGATATAGTTTGATTTGATGTAGTAGAATCTGTTTTGTGTGTGTTGAATCGAGCCGAGGCCCATCTGCTTACCAGCCTATCGCCTTACCGCCAGGGGAGCCGGCTCAGGGAGAGTACGTTACATTGGAACATTACTTATAAGTGTGTGTGTGTGTGTGTGTGTGTGTGTGTGTGTGTGTGTGTGTGTGTGTGTGGTGTGTGTGTGTGTGTGTGTGTGTGTGTGTGTGTGTGTGTGGTGTGTGGTGAGGTGTGTGTGTGTATGTGTGTGTGTGTGTGTGTGTGTGTGTGTGTGTGTGTGTGTGTGTGTGTGTAGTGTGTGTGTGTGTGTGTGAGTGTGTCGCGGCGGCGCGCGCGTTGTGTGTGTGTGTGTGTGTGTGTGTGTGTGTGTGTGTGTGTGTGTGTGTGTGTGTGTGCTGTTGTCGTTGTTGATGCGGACGGGTGTATACCTCTAACTATGTTAGTTGATGTTTGTCAGTGTTGTCGTTTGCTTATGTTTGTATGCTTACCGCTTTTCCAGACACTTTTCTTGTAGTTAAACTTGGAAAATAAAGAATCTAAATCTAAATCGTGATGCTTTTGTAGTTCTGTTCCCCTTTAAAAGACGAAACCTTTAACTGCTCGAATCAACACAGAAGGGAGTTAATTAGCGCTCGAAAAAAAAGTCACACAAGCATGGCAACAAAGACCTGAGTCGCCTACGTTAACTCTCATCTGGCATGTACATACAAGGTACATAAACTACACCGGAGGTACATCCTTTTTTTTCTTTTTTCTTTTCTTCTCTTTAACTGCTCGGCATGGGTATCTCGGCACAGGTCTCATCCCACCCCACCCTCTGCGAATTGACAGGGTAGGACTTGGGTGGGGAGTTTGAAGTGTACGAGGGTGGTCAAATGACCAGCACCACCCACAGGGCTATTGACACAATTCATTAAGGTGGAGGGCACTCGACCGATCGATCTCACTATCACTTGTTGCGCCTGGTAAATACTCCAACCTGGTGTTTTGATACGTTTCGTTTATCCACAGGGAGAGACAGATGTCTGTAGCTTGTGGGGGGTCCCTAAGTCTTCGGGCAAACACCCACTTTTTATTCATTAGCTGTTCGCGTTGGTGGCTGTGATTCTGATCTTTTTCGCGTTGCTTCGAGTCGGCGGTTTATGTGCGTTCGTGCGTGCTCGCGCGCGCGTGTGTGTCCATGTGCGCGCACGCCTCCAGTGTGTGTGTGTGTGTGTGTGTGTGTGTGTGTGTGTGTGTGTGTGTGTGTGTGTGTGTGCGTGCGTGCGTGTGTGCAGAAAGAATAGCAAGTAAATCATTAGTCTGGAAGTAAACCATGCTCTTCTGAACTTGGCAAAATTTATTGCTGGTATGACCAGAAACTTGTTTAGGACACAAAACAGGCATGAACTGTTTTACGATCTACGTATTTGTCCTTCAATGTTCTCAGCAACAAAAAATTGACTCCATTGACTCAACCCGTTCGTGATATAATTATCCGAAAACAAATTTTCGATTATAACTTGTAATTTGGTATGTTTACCTTTTTAATTCCTTGTTGCACAGGGCGAGAAAAAGAGAAGACGAAGAAAATGGGAAATGTAAACGAACTGACTATCGTGTCGAGATTTGATATTCTATATGTAGTTACATTTCGATGTCGGCAAGTGCAGAAATCGTGCATTCTTTTGAAAGATTTTGAGAGAGAGAGAGAGAGAGAGAGAGAGAGAGAGAGAGAGAGAGAGAGAGAGAACAACAAAAACAACAACGACTGCTGAGATGCAGAGAGAGAGAGAGAGAGAGAGAGAGAGAGAGAGAGAGAGAGAGAGAGAGAGAGAGAGAGAGAACAACAAAAAACGACTGCAATGCTGGAGAGAGAGAGAGAGAGAGAGAGAGAGAGAGAGAGAGAGAGAGAGAGAGAGAGAGAGAGAGAGAGAACGAACAACAAAAAACGACTGCAATGCTGCTCTTTTCAATGGAATGTACGCAAAAGAATTACACTTCGAGTTCAGTCTAGGACATTTCTCGCACTGCCCAATACAGTCGTCAGGTGCGTCGTCACGAATAGTCGGATTACCGGCCATAGCGACAAACAGGCGAGGGAGTTGGTTGTCAGCAAAGGAGTCACAAAAGAACCTCCCACTTATTCTGCAGCCAGATCCCACGTCTTCGTCACCACTTTGGTTGATGTTCTTTCTTCCTTGTCACCTTACATTCTTCGCTCGCGGAATGCGCAATGCAAATGACCAACAGACAAAGGGAGGGAAGAGCCCTCGCTCGAAAAAAGAAAACAGGAACGTGATTCTCCAGCATCTTCACCGCAAAAAGAGAGGGTAGACAGGTGGGATAAACACTCGGGTTGCCAGTGCATCGGGTATCTGTGTGACTGCGCACAGTGTTGGGTCGCAATTCATACTGCACAGAACTGGGCTCTTATAGTGGTGAGGAATGGCACTGGCGACGGAAGGAAGTAGCTTGGGTGCATCTCATTGTCTAAATCTACAGACTGACACAGCACGCACACACAGGGTCGCTTTCAGGCTTGCACCGGAAGCGCTGCAGCTTGACGGTAATAGTGTGTTGGATGTGCACAGGGAGATGCGCCCAGGTCGATTCCTAGCTTCCCTCGGCTATTCACGTTTAGCACAGACCTCTGCACAGCGTGGATTGTCCCCAACTCCTGTGTCACGAAGGTGGTCAGGTGCATGTATAGTTTACGGGTAGAAGTGATCCCCTGAGCCTGGCTCGGCTTCCTACCCCCCACCTCCCATTTATCCGTAACTCCGTCCAAGGGCCCCCACCCGGAGTTTTCTCCCACCCGACGCTGATGTTGCAGTAGCTGCGAGAGTGAAGAGGTGCAGGTAGCTTACGGGATAGAAAGTGATCCTCCGAGGTGTCAGAGCCCCCCTCGTCCCCTGTGCCACCCGCTCTCCTTTCAGCCATGGCTCGGTGCAGGGGTCCCCCACCCGGAGTCCTCTCCCGTACGATGCTGATGTTGCACGGCTGCGAGAGTGAAAAGGTGCAGCCAGTGTACGGGTAGAAAGCGATCCCCTCAGTTCAGCGGGAGTGAAGAAGTGCAGCTAGTTTACGGGTAGAACGTGATCCCTGAGGGCACTTGACTTCCCCCCTACCCCCCGCCCCCCACCAAACACCCCCTACCCCCTCACCGAATTCAGTTCATCCGTAGCTTGGTATTTATCACTGGCGGGAGCTGCGACAAACGCGTGTTTGTCGCGACAAAAATATTTTGTCGCGGCAAGCATACTTTTGTCGCGACAAGCATACATTTGTCGAATGTGTGTTTGTCGCGACAAAAATGGTAAATGTGGCAGCTCCCGCCAATGATAGTATTAAGCCACCACCCCCCTTCCCCCCACCCGGAATCGTCTCCGAAACGAAGGTGATGTTGCACTGGATGCGAGGGTTGTGCCCTCCTCCGGCTAAAATGTGCACCTCCGGAGTGTCTGGCTTTGCTTTAGCGTTGTCCCTGGGAGTCCAGCTCGGGTCTTCGCCAATACGATGCTTCTATTTGCACGGCTGTCGAGTGAAGTAAATCCAAAACTGGTTACAGGTGGAAAGTGATACCCTGAGGTCTTGCTTTGCCCCATTCAGCCTTAGCTTGGTCTTGATGTCTCACCTGGAATCTTCTCTAGTACGGTGCTGATCGATTTTCTCAATGGATTGACAGGAAACCCCGGGTGCCTAGTGTAGCACGGTTATCTCAGTTTCTAGGCAGTTAGCTGCGTCTGGTCAGCACATAATTATGACGTGACAGTCTGTGATAATCATGCGTTGTGAACTCAGCTCGACCCACGCTTCAGCCAGTCACATATCAACAAAGTCGTAGCTTGGTATTTAACATAGTTCAGGAGCTGTGTGAGAGTCGAGGTGGCCGTCCTGGTCTGGCCGTCCTAACGAGCCTTCTGGTTTCCGTGGACGTAAAGCTATATTGAACCATGCTTCGGCATTGGTCTCAGCTTGTCCCTAATATGTCAACTGACATCTGAGGACATTAAGCAACACTACCTACCTACCTGGTATTTAACCAGTCACTGATTCAACCAGTCAGTGGTCACAAAAACACGTATCTAACATGTGGTGATGTCGCTCGTTCTTTATCGCTACTTGCTGACCAGTAAGATACTGTAGAATAACCAACCCGAAAAGAACACTGCGGAGTACACTCTGAGCGTAATATGTATTGTGGAACAGTGTTTAAATCCACGTCACTTGTAAGAAAGAATCCGCCGAGGAAGGCAGTTGTGGAACAGTGTTTAAATTCACATCACTTGTAAGAAATAACCCTCCGAGGAAGGAGTTGTGCCGAAAATTTCGGACAATTTAAAGACAGCTTGTTTTTCTGTGAATTTCTCTGTATTTTATAATGTGTTGTGTGTGTGTGTGTGTGTGTGTGTGTTGTGTGTGTGTGTGTGTGTGTGTGTGTGTGCGTGAGATCGTGTGCATGTGTGTGTATTTCCGGATGGAAACAATAATTATTCTACACATCGACCTGTTTCTTTCTTTCTTTCTCTGTTAGACCAGAGAATTTATTAAACGGTTACAAATTATGATCAAAACACACGTAAGGTTAAAAAGAACGCTATTGGTTAGGACAAAACACAACATGCCAATTTTCGGGGTAAGCCTCTTTTTTAAGCTACAAAATAACACTTAAACAACCATTAAACGGTGAAAAATGAGGTGTAGGATACTTACCAGCTTTTGGTTGCGCTGTTTTGCTGTGTTGTTTGCTTGGAAGAATGTTGTACATATTGACGCGTGACTGTGTTAACTCCTCCTGAGGTGAACTTTTACGGTTGAACGGGGATTAGATTCCGTTACTATAACTAGTTCTTCTAGGTCTGCACCTGGTTGTTGTTGTTAATGTTGTTGTTGTTGTTGTTGTACTTCTGCTTTTGCTGGGCCGTTACTATAACTAGCTCTTCTAGGTCTGAACCTTGTTTTGTTGTTGTTGTTGCTGCTGCTGCTGCTGCTGCTAGACTTCTTCTTTTCCTGGGCCGTTGCTATAACTAGCTATTCTAGGTCTGCACCTTGTTTTGCTGTTGTTGTTGTTGTTGTTGTTGTACTTCTCCTTTTGCTGGGCCGTTGCTATAACTAGCTCTTCTAGGTCTGCACCTTGTTTAGTTGTTGTTGCACATCTTCTCCTTTGGCAGCGCCCCTCCCACGTTTTTTGTTTTTTTGTTTTTTAAAGTAAAGAGCCCGTGAGTTGTACGGTACCGTCTGTGCACGTGTGGGAGCTGGCAGAGCAGGAGATCAGTGCCGCTTCCCGATTAGGTTCCGGCCGTCCGCCTTCAGCCTGCCCCTCCTGCCGGCCCATCCCTCCAGCCATGGAGGCTCATCTGGACAGGGTGGGGCACGCTTACTTCAACACCCTCGGCACGGCTCGTGTGTCTCCTCGTCCTTAACTCACCTTCAGGGCGGGAACATGATGAGGTGGGCCGGAGACGCTCTGAGGAACAGGAAGGGGGGGAGGGGGGGTGGAGGGTGGGGGTATGGAGGGGCGGGGTGGTGGCGGGGTGGTGGTGGTGGTGGTGGTGGTGGAGGTCGGGGTGGTCATGAGTTGGATACCCAACTCGTAAAAAGAGCGATTTTGAGAGGTGTGTGATGAGGCAGAGAGAGAGGGGGTGGTTGGGAGGGAGAAAGGTCGGTGGGGGGTGGGAGAGGGAGGAGAGACGGGGTTGGGTTGGGTGGGAATTAAGTGGACGTGAGAGTAAATGTAGAAAAGGAGAGAGAGGGAGAGAAAGAGGACGGAGAGAGAGAGAGAGAGAGAGAGAGAGAGAGAGAGAGAGAGAGAGAGAGAGAGAGAGAGAGAGGTGATACTTGAACCTGTGAAAACGAGCCAGCGCAAAAACAAAGAACCGATTTACTGGTTCCAGATAATTAGCTGACGCCCACTCATCCGCGTGGCTGTCAGAAGGACGACAAACGATATTGATCAACCGACAACGAAAAAGTGTGATGCGCTTTTCTCACACCTGTCACATCGTTTGAAGAGCGGACGGAAACAGAACCGAAGTTAAGTGAAAAGAAATAAATAAGTAGATAAATAGTATACCTAAGAACTATTTTATGCAACGCTAGTTTCCAAAGGAAAATAGGAAATCTCTATTAAGAGACTACTTTTTAAGCCACCAAGAACAGCACACACTAAGTGAACAAGAATCAGTTAATGCTGCTTCTTTTGAGACTGAAGCTGGTACGTACGTCTCTCTCTCTCTCTCTCTCTCTCTCTCTCTCTCTCTCTCTCTCTCTCTCTCTCTCTCTCTCTCTCTTTCTGTCTGTCTGTCTGTCTGTCTGTCTGTCTGTCTCTGTCTCTTTCTGTCTCTGTCTCTTTCTCTCTCTGTGTCTTTCTGTCTGTCTCTGTCTCTCTCTCTCTCTTTCTCTGTCTGTCTGTCTGTCTGTCTGTCTGTCTGTCTGTCTGTCTGTCTCTCTCTCTCTGTCTCTCTCTCTCTCGTCTGTCTTTACTCTCCCTCTCTCTAGTCTGTCTTTAAACTCTCTCTCTCCTCCCCCCCCATGCACATACACGCATCGTACACACACACACACACACACACACACACACACACACACACACACACACACACACACACACACACACACACACACACACACACACACACGCAAACAGGCGCGCGCATAGGCACAAAGAGGCGCGCGCACGCGCTCACTTGCACCCACGCGCACGCACACACATGCACACACACGCGCACGCAAGTGCTAAAATATTAACGTCATCTTTATTACAATTTCCTTTTACGTTCGCCTTGTTGTCGATAAAATTGATGTTTGTGGCGTCATATATTTAAGCTTCGGGCCGTACGTAATTTAAACTAATCAATTAAAGGGCTTTGAGGAATCAATTAGCGCTTGAAAGACGTCAAATGAACACAACTACAAAGACCTGAATCGTCTATGGTAACTCTCATCTGGCGTGTGAGTAAATACAAGGTATTTAAACTCCACCAACGTTCATCTTATTTATCTACCTACCTATCTATCTATCTGTCTGTCTGTCTGTCTGTCTGTCTGTCTGTCTCTATCTAACTGTATGTCTGTCTATCTATCTATCTATCTATCTATCTATCTATCTGACTGTCTGTCTGTCTGTCTGTTTGTCTGTCTATCTATCTATCTAGCTAGCTATCTAGCTATCTATCTATATGCAATGGTCATTTTGTTCTCACACGGGTCGTCTGTAATGTAATGTGAAAGAGTATTTGTAAGGCGCTTACACTTCCCATGAACCCGAAGCGCTCACTGCGAAAACAGTAAGGTAAATAAACTCTATGTATAGACAGCCCAGATCACAATGAACCCTACTAATTACCCAAACACACTACAGCATTAAATCCATCATTCTCATCACTCCCAACGCACACACACACACACGCACGCACGCACGCACGCACGCGAAACCAATGGCACACAACTGCACGTGCACAGGCTAGGCATTCAGAGTCAGACAGAGAAAAGACGGGTCTTGAAGGCAGATTTAAATGATACTATGGAAGAAGAATGTTAGAGAGAGCAGGGTAGACTGTTCCAAAGTAACGGTGCTTGACGGAAGAAGGTGCGTCGACCAGAAGACTTGAGGTGAACGGATGGAAGACGAAGCAGTCGAGTATCGGCAGACGAACGGAGTTGGCGAGACGGAACATACAGTGATAATTATGCGTTACGAACTCAATTCGACCCACGCATCATTCATCTCTCTCTCTCTCTCTCTCTCTCTCTCTCTCCTCTCTCTCTCTCTCTCTCTCTCTCTTCATTATATATATATTAACCGAGTGCATTGTGTGTGTCCAGGGCCACGACCCTTTAACCTTTTCTTTCCTGTCGTCCTTTCTCTTTTTTGATTGGGTGGGAATTTTATTGCCCCAATTATCTAATGTGTTAAAACTTGTGAGCCGGTTTGGCCTAACGGTAAGGCGTTAGGCTGGTAAGCTGAAGGACCTCGGTTCGAATCCGCTTCGGCTCTCCTTCCTCTTCAAAAGTTGTGGTCTGTGGACACTGTCTTGTGACTTTGTCCCTCACAATTAAGAAACATTAAAATGGCTCTCACCGCTGCCCACCTTAATGCAGAAGTCATTCTGGTGGTGACAGTGTAGCGATAGGTATGTAATCTTCCTCTTCCCCCACCTCCATACCCCCCCCCTCCCCACCTTGTCCCCGTCCCTAATAAGCCTCATGGTTTCTGTGGACGTTAAGCACCATGTTTACTTACTTACTTAGCAGCGACATAGTTAAGGAGCTGTGTGAGAGTCGAGGTGGCCGTCCTGGGCTGTCCGTCCTAACGAGCCTTCTGGACGTAAAGATTTATTGAACCATGCATCGGCATTGGTCTCAGCTTGTCCCTAATATGTCAGCCGACATCCGAGGACATTAAGCATCACTTCATCATCAGCAGCGTCCCTTTTCCCCCAGTGTCCCTGCAGCGGCAGGTTGTTTGCTTGTTGTTGCGGCCAGTGTTCATGTGTTTATCTCAGGGGAGAGCCTGTAAGTAGTTATCTCAGGGGAGAGCCTGTAAGTAGTTATTTTTATATGGTTTGTTGTTCTGTTGTTTCTCATTGATGTAAATGATGTATGTTACCATGTTCACAACGTGCCTTGAATTTGGTTCCAACATATGATAAATTTCGGCGCGATTGCCGCGGCTTGGTTGCAGCCATGGCGTCAGTGTGCATTGTGTGTGTGTTCACATTTCAAGCCTTTATGCTGCGATGTGACCAGCATTTCCATCATGTATGCAGCTAACCCTGGTTACAGGGTTAGCTGATATGTAGCTAGTATGTTATGCTGCCATTGTTGGATGTTCAGTTTGAGTGATGTCTTGCCGATGCAAAGTTATCCCTCTAAAGTATGGTTCCGCCTTGCGCGGCACAACTTATTTGTTTTCTACCGATCTGGGTTTTTTTTCTGCATGAAATCGGTGGTATATCATGGCTAACACTTTGAAGATGTTGACTTCATAGTTGTCGAATGTTCATTTTACTGGTTGAATATGGTTTAGTGCAAAAGGGTGATTGTATAAACTGTGAGCCATGTCATTTCTGTTTTGATCCGGCTTTTGTATGGCCGAGTCTTGGGCGCGCAGACTTTCACTCTGCTTAGCTTGTAAACCCTTTCCGGGTCTTTGTGCGTGTACCCGAACTGGCCGGTGATGCGCGTCACCAGTGGCAATTAGTTCATGCACACAATGTATGTGCTTGATTATTAATAATTTTGTCACTGTATCATAATTTTGTCACATAATCATGTATTATAGTAACCTACAGGTAAACTTACTGTATTTATTATTGTTTAGGCTTTACGTTTGCTTTCATGTTCTAAATGTTTTGTTTGCTTGTGTTTTTTCCAACACAGACACTGTTTCCTGGTTGGTGTAAATAAAAGTTATGTTATAGCAACCGCTGACTTGTGACTCTTCATTCATGCTTCCAACCTGCTTCCCTCACCCCCATATATATATATAATATATATATGTGTGTGTGTGTGTGTGTGTGTGTGTGTGTGTGTTTATCACACTCTGACTCTGAGTATACTCGGCAATGCTTTTTCTTTTCTTTTCTTGTTGATTATTCTACGCTGTCACACTGGTCAGCAAGTAGTGATAAAGAACAGTGATATCACCACATGTTAAATACGTGTTTTAGACTTTGGCTGAAATGATTGGCTGAATCGCAGTTAGACACAACTTAGTTGATAGGTGATCAGTTGATAAGCGTGGGTCGAGTTGAGTTCACAATGCATGATTATCACACACGATCCGTGTGAAAATACAATGACCACTGCATTGACACAAAGGTGTTGATACCCGATAGTTCCACTTGTTATGGATTTACTGAGTAGAAACAGCCGAAGAAGACCTGCTAGAGACAATGCCGAGAAATATTAAAAGTTCGTTTTGATGAAGTATGGAACGATGGCACACTCAGTCTGTCTGTCTGTCTGTCTGTGTCTGTCTGTCTGTCTCTCAGACCAATAATTGTAATAACATCACTAGACCACTCGGTTAGTTATTTGCTTTTTGCTTTTGCTTTCATGTTCTAAATATTTTGTTTACTTGTGTCTTTTCCAACACAGGCACTGTCTCCTGGTTAGTGTAAATAACAGTTATGTTATAGCAACCGCTGACTTGTGACTTCATTCATGCTTCCAACCTGCTTTCCCCACTCCCCACACACATCCATCCGTTTTTTTGTTGTGTTTTCTGGCTTTTGATTTGGTTTGTTGCCTTTAACTTTTGACGATAATTTGACATCTTGCTATCGTGAATGTGTATGTAATTATCATTTCATCTATAGTTAACATTCAAATAAGCATATTGCTTTTGTGTTTCCTTTACTTGTTTGTTGAATTTATGATTACGATGTATGAATACAATTTTGTTTAAACCAGCTAGAGCAGATAGACCAGGGCTCTTGGGAAATGTTACTGATGAAACGACACGAACACATCCATACAAATCAGTCGTGTAAAAAATCCGGTGTCGAGAACATTGCATCAGCCGACATCACGCTGCTTTTTAGAGACAGCGCAGCGTTCATTCCGTCCGTATCAAGTCATGGCCGTTCAAATAACACGCAGACACAACTTCGACTGCAATCACGACGTAGGCCTACTGATAATGATGGTGATGATGATGATGAAGTGATGCTTAATGTCCTCAGATGTCGGCTGACATATTAGGGACAAGCTGTGACCAATGCCGAAGCATGGTTCAATATATCTTTACGTCCACGGAAGCCAGAAGGCTCGTTAGGACGGACAGCCCAGGACGGCCACCTCGACTCTCACACAGCTCCTGAACTATGTAGGCCTACTGCTCAGTCGTGTGCGCTTTATCGTGTGGGATTGTCACGTGACAAGCTTGAGTCATCTGTGAATTTCACATTCCTTTCATCGGAGATAAGTTCCAATGATTGTACTGTCAAAACTGGATTAGTACGCAAACTAAAGAATCATAAGTCGTTTGGAGATTAATGAGTATTAGCATAGATTTTGTTACAAGACTACTAGTTCCGATGTTTTCGCTGTTCGGTTGCATTTGTTTTGGCCTACTTCTCGAGTCGTTGTTTGTCAGTACACGCACTGACCAATGATCTGAAATTCTTTCTTCTTCACTTTTTGTAAACGCTCTTACCTAAGTCTGTTCTTTATCATGTCTCTTGTTTGTCGGTGTCAGTGAAAAGACATGACACGTAAACAAAGTGAGTTATTTAGCACTCGAAAGACGTCACCTAACACAAGGACAAAGGCCCGTCTTGGGTAACTCTCACCTGGCATACGAGTAAATACAAAGTAGGTCAACTGCAGCAAGGGCAGTACTCTATAAAGGATGCCAGCAGGAACTGTACGCAGGCATCATAGTTCAGGAGCTGTGTGAGAGTCGAGGTGGCCGTCCTGAGCTGTCCGTCCTAACGAGCCTTCTGGTTTCCGTGGACGTAAAGCTATATTGAACCATGCTTCGGCATTGGTCACAGCTTGTCCCTAATATGTCAACTGACATCTGAGGACATTAAGCAACACACCTACCTACCTACTGTACGCAGTGTGAAGCCGGTTTGGCCTAGCGGTAAGGCGTTAGGCTGGTAAGCAGAATGACCTCGGTTCGATTCCGCTTCGGCTCTCCCCTCTCTTCAAAAACGTTGTGGTTTGTGCACACTGTCTAATTGTGACTTTCTCCCTCACAATGAAACATTAGAATGGCTCTCCTCTCTGCCCATCTTAATGCAGGAGTCATTCTGGTGGTGACAGTGTAGCGATAGGTATATAATCTCCGTCTCCTGACCCCCCCCCCCCCCCCCCCCCCACCCCCACCTCCATCCACACACCTCCCCCCCTTCTTCCCCCGTCCCTAATAAGCCTTATAGTTTCTGTGGACGTTAAGCACCATGTTTACTTACTGCACACAGATGCACGCCTAAACCAACCTCACCACTTTCGTCTTCGCCCACTACTTTCCACCCCCTGAAGCAAAATATGGGTTAACGATGAACCGATCCCGCGTAACCGGCGTCTCAAACCCATTACCTTGTCGGACTTTTAAAAAAAATCTTTCAAGTAAAATCTGTCTGTTGTGTGGCGGAGCAGTTCGGCTCGGTCTGTCGTCCAGTGCTTTGGCCGACCACACTTTCAGTTAGATCAAATTCGTGAGTGTTTCACCCGAATCTGCGTCATCCGAGAGGCGGTTCGTTTTGAAAAAGGATAACGCAGGATGTCCCTCTCCATTCTTAGACAAAAATACCAGTGAGTCCTCTTACGCAAGCGGTTGTAACTTAATTATGCGTCGACATAAACTTGAAAAGGGACGTGAATGGGTCTTCTTCAAACTTCCGTTTATAAATATCGCTTTATATATATTTTTAGCTTGTAGCGCTTTATCAGAAAGAGGTCGATTAACCATAGGCCCGATACCTAGAATACGCATCTGAATTCAGCCGAAAATTGTACTTGACCGAATTATGCCCTCTTTGATTCGACCATGCGTCTGATATCAGCATTTACACGTCGGAATTCAGCCGAAAACTGTTCTTGACCGAATTATGCCCTCTTTGATTCGACCATGCGTCTGATATCGGCATTTACACGTCGCAATTCAGCCGGGAATTGTTCCGAACCGAACTAGGCTGTATCTTCGACTTAACCCCGAGTCTGATACCTGTACTTACACATCGGAACTCAGCCACTAACCAATCCGATACCTAGACTGCACATCGGGAGTTTGCATGACAATCCTTTCGAGAACAGCATTCTCTGTCTCTTGGCGTGATCCTCCTCCTCCTCCTCCACCTCCTCCTCCTCCTGCTCTTCCGCCTCCTTGTTACCATCATCAGCAAAAACATCAAAAGAAGCCTACCAAGAACCCTTAATTATAAGCCGTCCGAATGTCTACTCCGCATTTCGTTTTGATAAGCAACGGCGGGCACGGATCACACTGATTGAGCATGCCCACTCCATTGACACGGGCCGTGGGGCGTCTCTTGTGCTCTCAAAAGCGGTACAATTCGAGTTCATCCCCAGGAAAGTATCTAAACAGGTTAAGAAAGACATGAAACGTGACGAATCAGAGATGAGTAGTCCAAAGTCACAGGGTGGAAGGAATGGAGAGGAGAAGAAGAAGAAAGAAAGAAAAAAAAGGGGGGTGGGGGATTGTGTGGGACCGGGTGGATGGAGGGGGGTGGAGGGGTTGGTGGAAGAGTAGGGAGGTGTGTAGAAAAGGGGTGTGGGTCGGGGGGGGGGGGGAGTGGGGGGGGGGGAGAGAGAGATTGAGATGAAAACGTGAATGAAGCACAATGTCCAGCTCCCTCCAACTTTACCCCACTGCTCTGCCTCCCCTTGTAACAACGACGGCTAGAATCAGCCCCCCCCCCCCCCCCCCCCCCCCCCCCCCCCCCCCCCCCCTCCCCCCCCCCCGCACCCTCCCTTCCCCCCCGCCCCCACCCTCCACCCCACCCCGCCCCCACCCCCCATCTCCTTCCCGCCCCTTTCAGCGACTGTGTAGACCGAATAACCTTTGATGCATTTTCTCTCTTCCAACCCACCCGTACCCCCCGCCGTTCCCCATCCTCCTGTCCGTCCGATACCCGATTCCCTTGACTCTTACGGCGGGTACCCGGCGGAGGAAGACGCCTGATCCGTCGTCCCCTTGTCCCCGACACGTGTGGTAGGAGGCCCGGGGTTTGGCAGCAGCCAGCGAGGGTCCTGGGGCCACGACCCCTGGGCTGGCCAGCCTCTGGGGTCACAGCTCGGGGAAGGATGGAGATTGCCCCCATTCTCATGCTCCGGGGCGGCCGGCCGCGCGGGTCTCTCGGGTACCTCGTGGTACCTAGAGACCTTTCAGGGACTTGGGGTGGGGAGGCTGGAAGGAGGTGTGTGGGGGTGGGTTCGGTGGGGGTGACGTGTTTGATTGTGAGGTTAGAGGAGTGAGTGAGAAACGGAATCGGCTTTCTGGTTGGTGACGTGGGTAGCCTAACGCAGTGGGTTAGATAGAGCACTGGGCGACTTGACTGTCTTGGCGCCCGTGCAGCGCCCCGCCGTGCGAGGGGCCCGAGGGATGGTTTGATCTTAATCTTGATCTTGATATAGTACGTCGCCGGACCTAACCTTAGGTTTGCATTGGACTCCTGCTTCCTTAATCCCGTTCTTACCTGGGCAAACCGTTAGTTCGCCGAGCATACTTCGAACAGTTTGACGAGCTAGAATTCGTTTCTTAATTGAGCTCAGACGAATTTTTTGTTCGCCGAACATGGTTCGAACTGTTTGATTAACTATAATTAGGCTTTCTGGTGGATGTCTGGCCCGCAGAGGTTAGACAAATTAGAAAGGAAATCGGCTTTCTGGTCCGTGGAGGTTAGACGAATTAGACAGGAAATCGGATTTTTGGTGGATGTTTGGTCTGTAGCGGTTAAACAAATTAGAAATGAAATCGGCTTTCCGGTGGATGTCTGGTCCGTAGAGGTTAGAAAATTAGAAAGGAAATCGGCTTTCTGGTGGATGTCTGGTCCGTAGAGGTTAGAAAATTAGAAAGGAAATCGGCTTTCTGGTGGATGTCTGGTCCGTAGAAGTTAGAGAAATTAGAAAGGAAATCGGCTTTCTGGTGGATGTCTGGTCCGTAGAAGTTAGAGAAATTAGAAAGGAAATCGGCTTTCTGGTGGATGTCTGGTCCGTAGAAGTTAGAGAAATTAGAAAGGAAATCGGCTTTCTGGTGGATGTCTGGTCCGTAGAAGTTAGAGAAATTAGAAAGGAAATCGGCTTTTTAGTGGGTGTTTCATTCCTGAAAGGTAGTGCGTAACGAGTGAAACTTTAATGAGCTATACAGGTTTGAGGAATTAGAAATAAAATGGGCTTTTTCGTGGGTGGCTTGACCCTTGAGAAACTGGAAGTGAAAACGATCGAGTTTGTTGTAAGTGGCTTGACTCTTGTGTTAAGAGGATCTAGAAATGAAATGGACTTTTCTGGTGGGAAGAGATATCGCTTTATATAGAGAGAAGAGAGATATTAGAACTAAAATCGGCTTTGTTGTCTTTACAAAGTGGAAAGGAAAGCTTTCATGTTGACATCTTGGTCTTAGATGTTAGGAAATTGGTTTCTGGTGGGTATAATATATAGTTTCTAGTGGGTGACATATTCCTGGAGGCAAGAAGTATTACATGTATACTTGAAATTGACTTTCTAGTGGTGATCGGTTCTTAGAGGTCAAAGATTCAAAAACATTTATTCTTAGTGAGTGAGGTGCATGTAAAACAAAGTTGTTTTTTTTCTTCTAGCGGCCGTATTCTTCGAGGGCAGGGAGACTGACAATCGGATCAGCATCCTCCAACTTTTTTTCTTTCTTCCTGAGACTACTGCATAATTATATGAAATAAACCCTTTTACTTAGCGATAACACTTCTAATGTCTTATATCACTTGTACAAACTGTTTTGTTATCGGATGTATTCCTACAGACCCACGAGACAATTGGAGGTGGTGTTATTGGACCGGGGATGGGGTGGTCGGGTGGGCGGGGGGGGGGGCGCAGGGGAGGGGGGGAAGCAGGGGAGGTGGACAAGGGGAGGGAGAGGGGATCCAGGAACGGAGGGGGAGGTCAGATGATGAGGTGGGTGGACGTCTATGTGCTGAGAGGAAAAGCGGAGGGGTGGGGGGCGGGGGGGAGCGGGGCGGGGGGGGGGGGGGGGGGGGGGGGGGGGGGGGGCAGTGAGTGCAACGAACGATCGTCCCGGTCCTTTAATCCAGATCATCGTCGGCTTACTATGGCGGCATTGTGGGCCCCTTTCGTCTCATCCACAGCTCCCGTATTGTGGACCCAGCCCTCATCAAACCCCGAGAGAGGGGATGAAGAGAGAGGTTTAGCCGGGATTCCACGTCTCGGGCTGGTGGGGGCCCAGGTCTTGTTTAGCTAAGCTCGGGTTGCCTCGGTCTCCTCTGCTGGAGATCCCTGTGATAGAGCGTCCTGACTTGGCCGCTTCTCTGTTTGTCCAGAGCGGAGATATCGGGGTGGCCGCGTACACTGGAAGAGGAACAGGGACATGTTGAACGTTACGGTGTTATCTGTGAGCTGGGTTATTTTTCACCCGAGTGAATGAAAGCATGCAGCTACGCGCTGCTCGTTTCGCGGAACCGGCTTCACTTTCTTGCTAGATTCATTTCAGCTCGACTGTCTCTTAACACTAAAGCTTTCATTTGATGTGAGTTCTTTCTACTCCCCAACATCCCCTAGCCACCCACCCGCCATTCCAAGCGCCCGCCGCCGCCCACATAAACGGCAATATTTAAAAATATTGTTTTTTTTTTATTAACAAGCTTGTGGTGAAGTTGTTGCACACTCGGTGCCTGAACGAAGAGCGACAAAGTTAGTTCACCTGACTGGCAAAATGTGCTGGGTCATGTCAGGCCGAGTCAAAACACACACAAGGTTAAAATTAAAGTCTATTTATTCAGACAAAGCACAGTGTTATTCTTCATAGTTCAGGAGCTGTGTGAGAGTCGAGGTGGCCGTCCTGGGCTGTCCGTCCTAACGAGCCTTCTGGTTTCCGTGGACGTAAAGAATTATTGAACCATGCTTCGGCATTGGTCTCAGCTTGTCCCTAATATGTCAACTGACATCTGAGGACATTAAGCATCACTTCATCATCATGTTATTCTGGCGGTGGACCACGGCCTCTTCGGTCTTTCGCGGGTCGGAGCGCGCGGATAAGCCACTCACTCTTACCCTCTCCCCCCCCCCCCCCCCTTTCCCCGTGGATGATGTAATGTCACATAAGCCATCTCACTTCTGTATACTTACTTACTTACTTACAGTGTGCAGATTTGCTTTGTGTGTCTCAGTCTACAGCTTTGCGTGTTTCACCTTCTGTCACAGAAACTTTGCCTTTCTGATTTCTGTTTTTCCTGTTCATTAAACCTCACTTTTTGCCAGGCCTCTTCATAGATAAAATGTTATGTGTCTGGAATTGTCTGTCAGACATTAATTTTACATGTGATTGGAGGGATTCTGTTCAGCCCAGATAGACCATCGTGGCTGACTGAGTGTTGAATAAATAGCTTTACCATCGCGGCTGAGTGAGCGTTGAGTAGCTTTACCATTGCGGCTGGCTGAGCATTGAGTAGTTTTACCACCGCGGCTGAGTGAGTGTTGAAAGGCTTTACCATCGTTGCTGACTGAGTGTTGAAAGGCTTTACTATCGCGGCTGACTGAGTGTTGAATAAATAGCTTTGCCACCGCGGCTGAGTGAGTGTTGAATAAATAGCTTTACCACCGCGGCTGAGTGAGCGTTGAATAGCTTTACCACCGCGGCTGAGTGAGTGTTGAATAAATGGCTTTACCACCACGGCTGACTGAATGTTGAATGGCCTTTTGCATAAACATGCCGCAAATATCGGAATACTTCGAATTCCCGTTTCCCTCTTCACTGTTGAGACGCACCGTCATTGTACATTTGTATATATTATGAGCAAACAGCCAGGCATGGTCGAATTTGGAAGAAAAGGATCAGCTGTTGCTTCTGAAAGGAGTGATTACCATTAACCTGTTGGATCGTGGAAACAGCGTGAATCCAGGATTGGGAACAGAGCATTACTGATTGCAGCTCTGGACAAATTAAGATGGTTTGGATTCCATCCCACCGTAGGGCTTTTCGTAGCGCATGTCTGCACAGTGCCAGAGCGGAGTCCTGGAGACAAACCGGCAGTGGAATGTCAGGCGTACAAAGGGTACCTCCTGCTCCATTGCTGGCTACAAATTGGTTCCGTGGTTCCCCTCTGAATAGAGGAGCTGGCGCCGTGGCAGAGTAGTGAAGGCATCAGACTCTGGATCAAGAGGTTGCAGGTTCGATTCCGTGTTTCAGCACTACACCCCGTTCCCCCGCCTGCTCTCCCACCACCATCCTCCTCCTCCTGTGCCCAAGCTTAGTATGGATTGATTTGTTAGATTTGACGTGAGAAAGGGTTGGCCATGTGAGAAGAGTTTTGAAATGTGCATTTGTTTATGACAGTGCTTGGTTGTCCCGAGGTGACCCGTCGGGCTGACTGGACCTTAAAATCAAATTACTAGCTTCTTTAGTCTCAGGGCGGTCTAGTCTTTCATATAAGACGAACGAGCGCGCTCGCGCACGCGCGCGCACTTACACATACATACACACACACACACACACACACACACACACACACACACCACGCGCGCGCGCACACACACACACGCACAGACACACACACGCACAGACACACATACGCACAGACACAACACACACACACACACACACACACACACACACACACACACACACACACACACACACACACACACACACACACACACACACAGCACGTAAACAACTAAACAACAACATCATCTTAATCCAAGTAAACCGAGGTCCATGTGCTACAGGCGCGCGTGCGTTAAAGGCTTGTTGAAAATACCCTTGCGGAAGATTCTGCAGAAAATCCGCCAAGATTAAGACGTGCGCGCAGAATGACACCACCGCTGCTGGCTTTCGTTGGGGGAAACAGCCTGAGTTTCCCAGGGGAAAATCATGACTACAACAGTGCCGCCTACAAAATACAACACAAATTAGTGTTCAGTTGGTCAATCAGTCAGTGTTTTGTTTTAAGGTCTGTTCACAGCAAGATGACATTGGACCCCCGAAATCTATATATTAGTGAGTTACACTAACTTACCGACAGGACCATGAACATCAGTATTATACCAAATATATCTCTTACATTGTTAAAATGTTGGCTGGTTTGTTGGTTGACGTTCCTCGGCTAAAACTCTCCGCTTCACCCAGTGTTGGGTGAGGCAGTAGAGTGTGCAACCGTTTCCCCACACCTGTTCATATTGTCATACACACAAGTGCAGTGTTTCCCGCCCTTCCGGCAGCTACACTCAGACTTCGGGATTTCAGTAACAGAGTTTTGTCATGTCATGAACATTACTATATATATAGCTGGAAGTAATCTAGGCATGGAACTCTCAACACGACATATTCTGCTTTAGCCCCACGCTTCTGGCTGGGCAAGACAATAACGGTGCCAATAATGGCAATGTGAACAGCTTGCTACCGGCGCCAGATTGCAGGTTTAAAAGGTCCACCCACCCGAATTATGGCGCTGCGGTTGGACTGAGGGCAAATCTCTACACACTGAGCAGCCAGTGCAGATGTATTATTGTAACGTTTAGGGCTTCATAAAATTGCTGTTGTTGTTCTTCTTCTGCTTGAATGCGTAAGGTCTCCGTTCAGTTGTCGCTCCAATATGACCGACACGGCATATAGGGTGTTAAAAACATAGTATCTGTTGATCTGAACCCGTCGGCTAATTCACCCATGCAGCTTAGCTCTCTGTGTCTCTGTCTCTCTCTGTGTCTCTGTCTCCGTCTGTGTGTGTGTGTGTGTGTGTGTGTGTGTGTGTGTGTGTGTGTGTGTGTGTGTGTGTGTGTGTGTGTGTGTGTGTGTGTGTTGCGTGCGTTGTGCGTGCGCACGTACTTGTGTGTGTGTGCGTGCGTGTGTGTGTGTGTGTGTGTGTGTGTGTGCGTGTGTGCGTGCGTGCGTGCGTGCGTGCGTGCGTGCGTGCGTGCGTATGTGTGTGTGTGTGTGTGTGTGTGTGTGTGTGTGAGGAGAGAGAGAGGAGAGAGAGAGAGAGAGAGAGAGAGAGAGAGAGAGAGAGAGAGAGAGAGAGAGAGAGAGAGAGCTTACGGCACGAGCATTCCTCCTACCTTTGTACCGACGAAGAGGCAGATGATACTTAAAATCACCTTGATATTCACTACGCCCATCTAGCGGGCCTACCCCCCTGCGCCGGCCACCCTGGTCTCCCATTCTCCTCCATGCAATTGGGCCCAACGTGTTCTCACCGCCGGCAGGGTGGGTGGAGGGCAGGGCCGTTACACGCCCAGGTGCTTGCGGTGACTAAGAACCCGCAGCTCCAGGTGGTTGAGCAGCTGGCGCTCTGGCTTCGTGACACTTGCTGAATCCCATGCAGTCCACAGCGTCACCTCCCACAACGCCAGTCACATTGCTACAAGGGAGAAAAGAAGGAGGGTGTGTGTGTGGTGGGAGGGGGGGGGGGGGGGAGGGCGGGGGGGGGGGGGGGGGGGGGGGGGGGAGGTTGGGCGTTGCTGGGCGGGAAAAAAACAAGTGGCGGAATGGGAAATCAGACTATGATGTGAAAATTCGACACCTGTCTTCAAAGACTCATCTGGACATACTGTCTCAGATGTGCTGGAGGCAAAGTTGGTTAGGTGGTTGTTGCTTTGAGCCCAGTCAACCACATGGGGTTGGTTATATCAGGGCTAACTGGAGGCGAAGTTGGTTAGGTAGTTATTGCTTTGAGCCCAGTCGAACACATAGGGTTATCAGTTGAGCCCAGTCAACCACATAGGGTTATATCCGGTGAACCCAGTCAACCACATAGGGTCCGGTTATATCAGTTGAGCCCAATCAACCACATAGAGTTATATCAGGTGAGCCCAGTCAACCACGTAGGGTTATATCAGGTGAGCCCAGTCAACCACGTAGGGTTATATCAGGTGAGCCCAGTCTACGACATAGGGTTATATCAGGTGAGCCCAGTCAACGACATAGGGTTATATCAGGTGAGCCCAGTCAACGACATAGGGTTATATCAGGTGAGCCCAGTCTACGACATAGGGTTATATCAGGTGAGCCCAGTCAACGACATAGGGTTATATCAGGTAGAGCCGCAGTCAAGCGCACGATAGGGTTATATCAGGTGAGCCCAGTCTACGACATAGGGTTATATCAGGTGAGCCCAGTCTACGACATAGGGTTATATCAGGTGAGCCCAGTCAACAACATAGGGCTATATCAGGTGAACCCAGTCAATCACGTAGGGCTAACTGGAGGCAAAGAAGATGACCGATCAGATAGTCTGGCGGAAAGAAGAAAAAAAGCAGCAACACGTAACCAGAGACTTACGTCAGGAAAGGCATACAGTGTCGAAGAGCGTGAGGCAGCTATCTGCGGGCACGAAGCCCAGGTCATCGCACCATCGACCGCTTGGAACAGAGTGTTGCGGGTGAAGCAGCATTCAGTTTCTTCTAAGTTCTCCCAGCGATGCCTTTGAAACCGTTCCACCGCTGGTCTGACTGACGAGCTTCAGGACCTTTCAAGACGGATCGTCGAGCGCTCTCCAGGCGATCGATGGCATGATGTCCTTTCAGAGAAGATCGTCGAGCGCTTCTTCTTTCTACGTCTCTCTCCTCTCCAGACGCCCAGTGGTGTGGCGTCCTTGGCTTCGTGCCCGCAGGTAGTGTCTCAAGCTCCTCAACACTTAGAGCTTCCGAGGCGCAAGCCACATGTGATGGTTGCTTTTCCTGCCAGTCTATCTGCTCATTTCGCTTTACTCTAGCATGAGCATGTCCAGGACAGTACGGCCACAAAACATGGATGTCGAACTTTCTCACATTCTTGTGTAACGTATTGCACTGTAACAAATTAAAACGGTGCTCACGATCCACAGCTTGGGAAGGAAAACGTAAGCCGCAGCGGATTCTTCTGTGTTCCTCCTTTTATGAACCCGTATCATTTCTTCTTCCGGAGACGAATTGCTTATTTGACCATTTCCAATTTCCGGCTGTTTGGACAGCCATGTTCCTGTTTTTATGCACCCGTTTTTCTGGAGACGAATTGCGTACTTGAGCATTTCTAACATCTGAACCAAGAATGACTGCTAGCGTTCTAAAACAAGATCCAAACACTTAAAAAGTTCAGAAGAACGCTATTTATTAGGACAAAGAACAACATGCGAATTTTCTGGGCAATCCATTTTATCAAGCTACAAAACGACAGTTAGACAACAGTTAAACGGTGTAAAACGTTGAAAAATGAGATGGAGAGCTAAGCCACTTCTCTGTTTAGTCGTTTCGTAGATTGATAAAGGGAATTATCCGAACATTCGCATGTTGTGTTTTGTCCGAATAAATAGCATCCTTTTGAACCTTTCATGTGTTTGGATCGTGAGCATTTCTAATATACCTGATATTTGGACAGCCGCATTCCGTCGTACAGGTTGTCATAGTGTGTGCTGTTTTTTTCTCTCCAAACAATGATGAGGCTGCTAATGCTTAGGATATTATCGCGCACGCATAATTATGCTAATGCATGCGGCTGCACTAAAACTTGACCGTGGGAGAAAAATCCCTAGCCGCACCGGAGACTCGAACCTACGTCAGCAAGCTCACAGGAGCCAACACTGAACCAACTGGACTACAGCCCCACCTCCGAAGTGGATTCGAACCTGGCTCCACCTGTTTTGGGCCGTCCGAACCAGTCACCTTACCAATGGACCACATCAGTTCACACCAACACAGAAACAAAAAGAACCGAGCATCGCTATACAAATACAGCAGACATGTGTTTCCCTCGCCCAAGAGGACCTTGATCCTTTCGGTGCACCGTCTTTCTGGGAATGATAGAGAATGCAGTATGAAGGGACTTGCCTGTACACCTGTCCTTTGTGGATCGTCGGCCGCAACGTTCGCTTCGTTTTGTTGTGGCGAGACGTTCAATCGTGCCTTCCATCGCTTTTGCATGCAACGCGCTGCTTACCTTTTTTCTTTTTCTTTTCTGTGGGACCGAGTTTGTGTTCAGTTCCAATGCTGCTTTGAGACGAGACGTCTTCCCGTGTTCCTTGGACCGAAAGCCTCGCGTGCAGGCAGACAAGTCAAGTCCTCAGAACGGAACTGTCTAGATATGTGCAGTGGTTCGCCCCCCCCCCCCCCCCCCGCCCCCCCCGCTGAATAGACAGCTCAGTATTAGACAGGACCTTCATATTCAAGTTCGTTACGAACATTTTGAAGATTTGGTTGTAAAATTTTCAAACTTCGATAGGAAACAGGGCGTTTTGACAGATAAGTGTTAAAATGGTGTGTGTGTGTGTGTGTGTGTGTGTGTTTCCGTGTGTGTGTGTGTGTGTGTGTGTGTGTGTGTTTCCGTGTGTGTGTGTGTGTGTGTGTGTGTGTGTGTGTGTGTGTGTGTGTGTGTGTGTGTGTGTGTGTGTGTGTGTGTGTGTGTGTGTTTGTGTGTTGTGTGTGTGTGTGTGTGTGTGTGTGTGTGTATTTTGTTGTGTGTGTGTGTGTGTGTTTCCGTGTGTGTGTGTGTGTGTGTGTGTGTGTGTGTGTTGTTGTGTGTGTGTGTTGTGTGTGTGTGTGTGTGTGTGTGTGTGTGTGTGTGTGTGTGTGTGTGTGTGTGTGTGTGTGTGTGAAATCAGTGCCGTTATTCGTGGTGGGAGTTAGAGGGTATGAGATCACGAAGATAATTATGCTGGAGGTATTGGACTCTTTGTAATGATCGGCATCACGATCTCTATGACTGTCCCAGGTCGTCACGCAGGCACTTGATTTATTCACCAGTCTCGCCACGCCCATCTGTTACACTTACCTGCTGTCAAATTGATGATGATAGAAGATGATACGGATCTTTCTGTTTCCATTTCTCCTTCTCGTGACCCATAGCGTTCATAACAAGCACGCCTTCAGTTACGCTAAAAGCAGTGACGTGACGGAATCCTATATGATTGTGCATGGCAGTTTCTACTCTAATGCCTAGACGTCATTTTTCTCACGGGAGCTGTGGTTTATGGTTTTAATGGATACCATAAAATCAACAGCAGGAGAGTATCGTGAAAATACAGGGCGAGCTGTTCAAACGCCTGTACAGAGAGAGGGGGTGGGGTAGAGAGAGAGAGAGAGAGAGAGAGAGAGAGAGAGAGAGAGAGAGAGAGAGAGTGAGAAGAGAGAGAGAGAGAGAGAGAGAGAGAGAGAGAGAGAGAGAGAGAGAGAGAGAGAGAGAGGGGATGGGGAGGAGGGGGAGAGAGGGAGGGAGACGGGAGAGAGACAGAGAGAGAGAGATGGGGGGGTGGGGGGGGGGGGGGGGGGGGGGGGGGGGGGGGACGGAGGGACAGACAGAAAAATCCAGAAGGGCAAAACCCTTCTTTCTTTTTTTTCAACACTCAACTCTGAACATTTTTCAAGGAGAGAGAATGGGAGGGGGGAGGTGGCAGGGAGGGAAGGTGCGTGTATAAAGTTGAAGAGTCAGTCACTATAGCTGTGTGTTTTGCTAATTTCAAAGCTTTTCTTCCCCCGAAGAACTGACCACGAACGAGTACAATTACGCTTTAATAATAACTCCTTTCGCTCAACAGCGCTTGCAGGCGCTACGACAATTTGTCTGACGTGCTTAAAACAACATCAAGTTTCTTCTTCTCCTTAATTTTCCCTCTTCTTACTTTCCCTGTGCTTTTCTTTCCTTCTTGCTTTGCCATACTTACATGAGGCTTCTCGCTGTTGAGAACTGCTTAATAATGCATACCTTTGTAATGCACTCAACGACGTCATGAGCGATTACAGAAATTTGCTAATCTAAATATACTCCACAGTCAGTCTTATTGATATTTACATGTATTAGACATTAATTAGGAGCATGGTGGGGCGCAGGAGTGGGCGTGTGGTAAATTCAGTAAGTACACACATACACACACACACACACGCACGCACGCACACACGAAGAAAAGAAGAAGTAGAAGAAGAAGGGGGGAAAATAATGCAACTGTGGGGCGGTGGAGAATGAAAAACAGAAGAGCCTCTGTTTTGTTGTCGTTGAGTTTGAGTTGATTTTGAGTCACCCACGTTCAAACCACAGTCCATCATCATCAGTAGTTGTAAATAAATGCATGCTGTGTTGTTAGTGATTCCCCAGTCGCGAAAGCATAAAAATATTGAATGAGGACAGCTATCTGTTCACTGCCAGACGCCCATTAATGCTGTTCTACACGACTTGCTGATGCTGCAGAACAGCTTCTTGTTGGTTGCACTGGGCAAGTCTTTGATCGGACAAGCAGATGACTCAATACTGCAAGTATCCCTGCTGACAAAACTCAAGCAAACCCAGGAAATGGGAAAGGTACCCAAACCGATTCTAGCATCTCTATGACACACTCCTACTGGAAAGCTTAGGAAAACACTCTGGAGAATGGCTAGCAGGAAAAACGGAGTCGAAGTTCAAGCTTCTCATTTACAACAACAAAAAAGCAAGCCGTAGATTGATGGCTCAGTGACCAAAGACCAGTCAGAGTGGGGTTTCATTGCCAAGCAAGGTGTGCATGACCATCATCCATGAAAAGTTCAACCTATCCGGTCTCAACCTCCAGCTTGACAGTGGAAGTGGAAGCAGTTACCTATGCACTCTGCTGGATTGCCTCGAGAGGTGACAGTCATACCACACATGTCATCATCCTCAGAGATTCAATGAGCTTGGTAAAATGGAATCGAAAGCCTGCTGGCATATGTGTCAATGGTCAACATCCACCTTCGAAAACGTCTCTGGATGTACTGCCCTGGACATATCAGAGTCAAGGGAAATGACCGAGCAGATAGAGTGACGGGCAAAGCAACCATCGCAGGTGGTTTGTGCCTCAGAAGATCTGAAGTGTTGAGGAGCCTGAGACACTACCTGCTGGCACAAAGTCAAAGACATCACACCACCGAGCGCCTGGAGGAGAGAGGCGTGGAAAGAGGAAGCGCTAGACGATCTACCTTGAAAGGACGAGAGAGGGCCATCGTCAGTCAGATGAACATTGGAACTGTTCAAAGGCAACGTTGGGAAAACGTCTGAGAAACGAAATGGAGCATATATGGGCTTTTCCGAGCCCATGGATAGCCTACCATCTTGAACTGAACTAAACTGTGCCGGTGTCGTAGTCGCAACATCCAAGCTAGGATGACAATACTTTTAATTCAAAAGCGAACTACCAGACCGGATTAACGTGCAACTTTCGGTCCCAGAACCATCGCCAAGCGGGTTAGGGTATGGAAAGGAAAGGGGGGGGGGGGGGGGGAGGAGTTGTGGAAGGAGAGGAGGGGGGGGGGGGGGGGGGGGCAATAGCATGTGCAACTGGAGCAGTCACAGACAGGGACCTAGCCTGCGCAACTGGGCCTATCCCACGTAGAGCGTGCAGACAGACTGAGAGGAACAGATCGAGGCGGCCTCTTGCGGCGGGACATGCGTGTACACGCGCTTGTTGATGGGCCGCGGTTTGTTTTGAAGTCGGGGCACCCAGATGGATGGCCTGTCGCAGCTCTGCCGTCCGGCCGTGGTGTCACTTCCTCGCCAAGTGTCGGCGACGCGGGGCCGCCTGTCCCGCGGTGACGTATCGGGGCTTCTGGCCAACGTCTCGTGGCTCGCCTCCCTGGAATTTGCCCAGCTCCCAGGGAGCTGAAAAACCACAGCTCTAGCCCTAGCTGGCGTTTTTTTTGTTTTTTTTTTACTCCATTGACTCGCAAACCGCAGGGAAATGTAGGTCAGTGAACGGTCAGGGGTTGCCGGTACTTCCGGTTAGGTTGTTCCGGTTCGCTGTTGGGGGAATTCTTGTCTCTAAACTGTGTCTGTCTGTTAGCCTGGCTGTCTGTTAGCCTGGCTGGCTGTCGACCGACTTGACTGTCTGTTTGACGGTGTTCTCCTTGGTCACGAAACTACGCCTGTAAAAGTATTTACTCTTTTTTCTTCGTCTCCATCTTGCAGCCATCTCACTCTTGATCTAATGACAGGATAGGTCTTCTTGTTTCTAAAAATAAAAATAAATTAAACTGATTGTTTTATCTTCTACACGCTGAAGTGAATGTTTATCAATACCACTTTTCAACAGCTGCAGTTCTTTTTGTATGTTTTGTTCTTCTTCAGACGTTTCCTGTACAAGGTAAATGTTACATTTCTTCTGTCCGAGAAAGTTGTTTTTTCTTTCGGCGTCAGCAATTTTCACAGCGGTGTCTTCTTTGATGCATCACACATTCACTACCATGCATGTACAAAGCACAGTCACAAGTGAAGGCCCACATTCTTTTCGTGTTTTTCAATGCCAGTGAATAGGGCGCGCATGAATAAGAGTCCCGCTTTTTCCGCGTCCATGTGCAGTATCAGTAAAGTTCTGCAGTAACGCTCTGTTACACATAACATGGTTGTTTACCCAAACTTCGTGGCAAAAAGTGTAGGAGTCCACTATTGATTCATCGGCATTTGCAGATTTGCTATTGTACGACTGAATGCTTCGTTCACATCCGCGTGAATATCAATTTAGCTTCAGAATTCTGCCATTCTGGAGTCTGGCCAGGACTTTTCCGTTGGATGACCTCACATTCAAACTGGCTGAATGTTTTGCAGAAGCTCTAAATACCTTGTATTTAGCCCGTGTAAGACCTTCTCCTATCAGTATTCCTTTGTTCTTCAGGTTACGTCGACGGCCCAGAATCTTGTCCCGCTTCTTTCTGTCAAAGAAGCGAACCAGGATAGGTCTGGAGTTGGTGCTGCTGGGCTGTCTTGTTTTGTGTGAGACTTCGATGTCGCACTCCTCTGTCTCCACTCTGACCGTCCGGGTGAACATTTCACAGCACTTCTTCAAGCAGTCGCTGATAATCTCTCCCTTCTGTTCGGGCACCTGCTAGATTCGAAGGTTCCATCGCCTCGAGTATTGCTGAAGATTGTTCTGCTCCTTGTGAATGTTTTTTCATGTCGTTTGGCAGAGTACTGGAGTGATTCCCTTTTCTTTCTTTTTTCTCAGTTTTTTGATCTGCTTCTCCAGTCTAGCATTCCTTGCCTGCACCTCAAAGACTCTGCCCTCCAGTTTCTCTGTGGTAGCTCCTTCGTTGTACCGATGTCTTCCTTGGTCGCCAGCACGTCAAGTCTTTTACTGAAGCTGTCGAGAGAGGCTTGCATTGTTGTCTTTTCGTCGTCTTCTTCTTCAACGCTGCTGTCAGCTGTATGCAGTCTCTTTCTTTCCTGTGTCTGTCTACAAGGTGTGTCTCTGTTTCAGTACCTGTAATACTTAGTTTCGGACGAAGTAGATGCGTAGGGTCGCTTATTTAGTCTGCAGCAGGAAATGTTCTTTAGAAATGTAGCTGGGAATGGTGCCGGTCATACCTCTCGTGCAGGTCCACACGATCACAGTGGCTCTCGAGATGCCGACACGGCTGGTTTGTTCACATCTGAAGTTGGTTGAGTGTTGCTTTACGTCCACAAAAACCATAGGCTTATTAGGGACGGGAGCCCAGGACGGCCACCTCGACTTTTACACAGCTCCTGAGCTCTGATATCGGAAGTCCGAACCGTATTATTTTATAGGCTCAAATAAGCATACTGCTTTTGTGTTTCCTGTACTTATTTGTTGAGCGAATGAATACGTAAGTAAGTAAACATGGTGCTTAACGTTCACAGAAACCGTACGGCTTATTAGGGACGGGGAGAATGAGGGGAAGGGAGTATGGAGGTGGGGGGAGAGGGAGATTATATGCCTATCGCTACACTGTCACCACCAGAATGACTTCTGCGTTAAGATGGGCAGCGATGAGAGCCATTTTAATGTTTCAGTAGGAAGTGATGGACAAAGTCACAAGACAGTGTCCACAAACCACAACCTTTTTGAAGAGAAAGGAGAGCCGAAGCGGTATCGAACCGAGGTCCTTCCGCTTACCAGCCTAACGCCTTACCGCTAGGCCAAACCGGCTCACCGCGAATGAATACATTTTGTTTAAGCCATGTATAGGCCACACCGTACAGCTGGTCACATGTCATTGGCGAATCTCGGAGTTCTTCATTTCTGCTGCCCTTCACCGATTGTCGCCCCGATCGCTGTCAAATTACACACTCTGGTAATCAGCGTTGCAAGAGGTTTCTCATCCAGTAAAGAATCACACGATCAGGTCACTAACCAGTGATTAATTAATAATAATAATGGATACTTAGAGCGCCCAACCCGCACAGGCCCTAAGCCTTACACATTATTTAAATGTACATATTTTCAAAATTCAGCACATACAACACAAACGCGTGCTCGTGCGCGCGCGAACTCACACACACACACGCACGCACGCACGCACGCACGCACGCACACGCGCACAAACACACGCACACACACACACACACGTACACACACACACGCACACACTCTCTCTCTCTCTCACACACACTCTCTCTCTCTCTCTCTCTCTCTCCTCTCCTCACTCTCTCTACACACACACACACACACACCCTGAGGGAGAGGGAGAGGGAGAAGATTTTTTTGAGTGATTTTGGATTGGCCACAGCCCCTTGCTACCCTCCAAGTTATTTGTTGTTTATGTAGTGCGTGGGTTTACTGCTGAATAACTTAGAGTGTTTGATTAGTATGGTTGATAGTGTACTTGTTAAAAAAAAAAAAAAAAAAAAAAAAATGATTACACCTTTAACCCCCCCCCCCCCCCCCCCACACACACACACGCACAATGACCCTCCTTGATATTCACTATTTATTGTAAACACCTTGGGCTCATTTTCGCTGGAAATATCCACCATTATGATTATAAAACCAGATGGGACTTACAATTATACACTACCCGGGGACGAGTGCTTTCAAGTTTAAAACTGCAGAGAGAAACACGCCTTAATTGACTTTCTGTTGTTGTTGTTGTAGCGTTCTCCAGCTGACCAGGTATATTATATGCAATTGCAAGTTGACAAACACATTCCATAGGGTGAGAGGACTGCGTGTTTGACCGTTTTTATTTTATACCCTGTCTCATGGGCAGCCACAAGCCGTCTTCCGAGGCTTTAACTTCATTTCTGGAGAGTGGATGCTGTTAAAGCAAGGGGATTATTATCATGGCTGAAGATATTCCCCACACAACTCTGTAGCGTGTAACTATATTTTAATGTAGCTTTCGTGTTCTTGCTGGTGTCAGTGTGTTGTGACATAGCCCAAGCCTTGCTGTTTTCACTTGTGTCAGTGTGTCGCGACACAGCCCAAGCCTTGGTGTTCTTACTGGTGACAGTGTGTTTGGACACAGCAAAAGCCTTGGTGTTCTCACTTGTGTCAGTGTGTTGTGACACAGCCCAAGCCTTGGTGTTCTCGCTTGTGTCATGTCAGTGTATTTGGACACATCCCAAGCGCTGATGTTCTTATTTGTGTCAGTGTGTTGTGACACAGCCCAAACCAACGCAGTCGTGGTTTTCTTGCTGGTGTCAGTTGTCTTGTGACACAGCCCAAACCAGTGCAGACTCGGTGTTGCCAGCTGACAGTTGTGTCGTGACACAGCCCAAGCCAATGCAGGCATAGTGTTATTGCTGGTGTCAGTTGTGTCGTGGCACAGCCCAAGCCAGTTCAGGCATGGTGTTATTGCTGGTGCCAGTGTGTCGTGACACAGCCCAAGCGAATGCAGGCATGGTGTTGCCAGCTGTCAGTTGTGGAGGCTGGAATGGGATGCAACCACTGTGTCGGACCGAGGTTTCAAGTGAAGTGACCCTCCGCTTTTCGGCCATCAGCAGCAGGGTTTGCCCGTTCGATTGCCCCCCACGGACGGTGTTGCTCTCAGCGCCATGCTTTCAGGGTTGGGGTGATGGCAGGCTCTTTTCCAGAGTGTGAACAGTTAATCCTTGTTTTGGTCTACGGTCCATGATGCAGAACTGTTTTTAGAAAGGCCGTTCCAAATTGCTTTCGTTGATTTACATTCAGAAACAGAATACTTCCTGGAGCTATTGTGTAGAATCAAAAAACAGAGGGACTTAATTAGCCCCTGAATGACACCACACAAACGCAGCAACAAGGACCTATCCTGCATGGTACACGACCAAACGCAAGGTAATCTCCATCGAAGGTAATTCCGACGAGGATGAGGATGCGCCTTCGGTGAAATTTATGTCTTTCGGGAGCTAATCAGCTCCATTTGCTTCTTACCCTTTTTTGTTTCCTTCTGTTCTTTTCGTTTTCAAAATTCCCTTGTTTGTTTACTGTGCAAGGTCAGCCCACGTCACAGCTGGCTCGGAGTTTACGAGCAGTGATGCAGCTCTCATCTGGAAACGAAAAGCGGTTTACACCAGGAGGAGGTGTGCCGTAATGTCTTCGTTGATTATACGCAGGTATCTGTTTATGGGCTTAGGCGGAAATGTTTATGTGATGCGAGTGTGTGTTGTGGTTTTCTGTGAGTCTCTCTCTCTCTCTCTCTCTCTCTCTCTCTCTCTCTCTCTCTCCTCTCTCTCTCTCTCTCTCTCTCTCTCTTCATTTTGTCATAATTTTTGTGGCTTACATGCCCTCTCTTGACCTTACCTCCTCTTTCACCTGTAATGGTGTGGAAGAGCCGCGTAGAAGGACAGGACAGTGGAGTCGGTCAAAAATGGAGACCACAGCAGGCGAACGGCAGCAATCAGGTTTTATTCTACAGCAGCAGACAACTTTCTCAGCACCCCCAAAATCCTCACGCGCACGCATAGATAAGAGAACTGCGCGGGCCGCAAGGAACACACGCTATCGCTACCATGAAATCGGCCCTCTGGACCACAAAATGGCTGACTATTGTGTTTCCTTGGCCCGCACAAATACAGTTTCCTCAACAATAACTAAACTAATTAAAACATGAAATACATCAAATAAAAGCTACAGTTACAACCTTTTAAACCGTATAAACAAATTGTACACGCATGACTTATTTAATTTGCAACAAGAGTGGGAAGCGTGGCTTGCACCTGTCTCTAAGCAGATTCGTACAACTAAATCACAACTAACACAATGTACAAAATATAACTATCAATAAAACTTACATCAGAATAAAGAACACACTCCCACGGTTAAAATGGTACATAACAATTACAATACAACGCTCTATAAGAGAAGCAAGACACACTCAAAGACTAGTACTAAAACAATCGGTGCGAACTTTCGCCTCGGGCGCGTTATTTTAGTCGCAGCAGCGCTGATAGTGATACCAAGTAGTCTATGAATACAACTTAGCTTCTACAGTACACAAGACTCAATAAGTTAATTTCAACCCAAAACTGATAAACACTAAACATGAAGTCAGCTAAGCAAAATACTATACGACAAAGCATTGATCGACACAGAATTACTTTCATCGAGTCAAAACAACGATTCACTACTATTCATTAGTACTAAACAGAGAACGCGCCATGCAGACGACGGCTATAAAAAGAATGGACCCAGAGAGGCATCGCCCGTCCCTAATAAGCCTACGGGTTTCTGTGGACGTAAAGCAACACTCAACCAAGAGGCATCGGCTACTGATTAAGCTCGATCCTGCGTCTAAATAAGATCTAAATAAACATTCTAAGATGCCAGATTATATTACACATGGCTTTGGTGTATAACGAAAAGGACTAGGTGAACAAGGAGTAGCGGGTAAACAAACAAGCGGTCAAAATATTAAGGGAGTAAACAGATTTGAAAATGGCGCGCACCGGCGGCTATTGCCGGTCGGCTGTGAGAAGGCCATGTGGCGTTACGCAACACGCAGCGCTTCAAAACAAAAGCGTCGTCTGCTCCGGTTCCCGGGTTACTAACAGTACAGTAATGAAATTGCATGGATCTGATAACCGGGGCGGGATTATTGTAAAAACGTACAAAGAGCACTTGCTCACACACCAATACAGAGATTGTCGCTACCGACCTTGCAGGAAATGTGTCAGCTTTTAAAAACAAATGGATATGTATCAGTCTTGGCTTACTTGTTTGACCTCCCCAAACTATTCTGTTGTTGTCTAATGGTATGCTTTCATTAATTAAAGACTGTTCAACCCAAATGTGTATGTAAAAATAATCAGATTTACACACATGCCAGCTCCTCTGTGCCTAAGTTGACATCTGGCTTAACACCTTGTTATGCCAAGTCGATTTGTTTACCACGTTTGAAAAGTTACGAGCATGTACGGTAGCAGTGTTTCAAATGCCTCCCGTTTGGAGATCATTAATAGCATTCAACTTTTGCTGTCTGTGTGAGACCTTGATCCCTTACATGTGACGACGTAAGAAAGGTCAGTGAGTGCCGGTCTCCATTGAATGCTTATGCGCATTAAGACTTGATCCCCACCCCTTCCCTAAAATTCGCTCACACACACACACACACGCACGCACGCACGCACGCACGCACGCACGCACGCACGCACGCACGCACGCACGCACGCACGCACGCACGCACGCACGCACGCACGCACGCACGCACGCACGCACGCACGCACGCACGCACTAACACAAGCACGCACGCACGCATCCACGCATCCACGCATGCACACACAGCTGTTAATTGGATTCTAACGTCCTTTCAACCGCATGGGGTCATCACGTGATGATCACATCCTGTTATAAGCAGATGCACATTTCAAAGCTCTTCTCATAATTATATGTAATCCTTTTCTGAAGCCAAAAGAACTAAGTTAACTTATACGCAGACAAAAAAGAGAGAAAAAAAGCATACATGCACAAACATCCAAAAATAAAAATAAAAAAAATTGGCCGACTTTGCTTGTTTATTATTTCCCCTGGTAGAAATAAATGCCCCTGGTGTCCGTTCTGTCTAATTTATTAGATTAAAGGAAAATACCGAAAAGGAACGGACAGACACGTTTAAAAAAAAAAAAGCATCATGGCAAATACCAGTGTCATATGACAGCAAGATGCACATATGACCTACCAACTGTCATCCCCAAGCTGCTCAAAAAGAGCCATACAAAACAGCCTATCTGTTAACGAAAAATGTTTGGGATTTTTTTCCGGAAAAATGGCATGAGACTGGATCATTTATAGCAGAAAAATGACAAGACAGAAAGAGCAAGAGGACTAGTCAGAAAAACAAAACAGGAGATAGGAAAGGGGAATCAAAATGACAACCCTGAGAGTCCAGACAGGAGGATGACCGCAGAGATCCCAGACAATAGAGAGAACCCAGAGATTCCAGACAACATGGGAAACCCCAGAGATTCCAGACAAGAGAGGGAACCCCAGAGATTCCAGACAAGAGGGGGAACGCCAGAGATTCCAGACAAGAGGGGGAACCCCAGAGATTCCAGACAATAGAGAGAACCCCAGAGATTCCAGACAAGAGAGGGAACCCCAGAGATTCCAGAAAAGAGGGGGAACCCTAGATATTCCAGACAAGAGGGAAACCCCAGAGATTCCAGACAAGAGAGGGAACTCCAGAGATTCCAGACAAGAGGGGGACCCCCAGGGATTCCAGACAATGGGGAACGCCGGTGATTCCAGACAACAGGGGGAACCCCAGAGATTCCAGACAATAGAGGGGGCCCCCAGAGATTCCAGACAATAGAGGGGACCCCCAGAGATTCCAGACAATAGAGAGAACCCCAGAGATTCCAAGCAAGAGGGGAACCCCAGAGATTCCAGACAATAGAGAGAACCCCAGAGATTCCAGACAATAGGGAGAACCCCAGAGATTCCAGACAAGAGGGGGAACCCCAGCGATTCCAGACAATAAGGGGAACCTCTGAGATTCCAGACAATAGTGGAAACCCCAGAGATTCCAAACAATAGAGAGAACCCCAGAGATTCCAGACAAGAGGAGGAACTCCAGAGATTCCAGACAGGAGAGTACCATCACACATCAACGCCCGGCCTGCCGTCGTGAGTTGACACAAGCGTCGAAATCGACAAGTGCGACAAGTACGAGCCCTAGAATCCTCCCAACGTCGCACAGATCCTGTAGCTCGCTAGCTAGCCCCTGAGGTACGCGCGGATAGTTCGGAAACTCCACAGCTGTCGCGCTTGCTGCCTTTCCAACCTCACGGCGAGGACGAAATTGATGGGCTGGGAGGAGGGAGGAGGTAGGAAGGAGGAGGGAGGGGTGGTGGGGGGGGGGGGGGGGGGGGGGGGGGGGGGGGGGGACTCTGGCTGTCTCCGAGTCCCCAAGCATCCACTTGAACGCTGCAGCTTCTTTCATCATGGGCCCTGGAGGAGCGCTCCTCTGCCCGTCGCCAAGCACTTTCACGGGGTCCGCGGCCCGCCGCCCCGACCTGGATAGAGGTTTAGGCTGCAACAACAGCACGTTCCGCACCTGGCCATTGAACGGACCTGCCGACACGCCGGCCTTCAAGTGCTGCTCGTCGTGCTGAGAGTCGTCGGGTAAACAACGGGGGTAAATGCGTGGAGGAGCATCGACAAGCGGTTTGGTGTTTGCTTCGCTAAACGTTGGAAACTCGCGGTGTCGCTCGTTCCTGTATATACCCCCACCACCCCCACCCCCCACCCCCCATCCCATTTTTTTCTTGCCCTCTATCCCCACCCCCAGGCCTATATATATATATATATAATAATTATTCTCTCCTCCGCACACGTGTGAGCCGGTCTGGCCTAGCGGTAAGGCGTTAGGCTGGTAAGCAAAAGGACCTCGGTTCGATACCGCTTCGGCTCTCCTTTCTCTTAAAAAAGGTTGTGGTTTGTGTACACTGTCCTGTGACTTTGTCCATCACTTCCTACTGCACATTAAAATGGCTCTCATCGCTGTCCATCTTAATGCAGGAATCATTCTGGTGGTGACAGTGTAGCGATAGGTATATAATCTCCCTCTTCCCCCACCTCCATTCCCCCTTGCCCCCTTCTCCCCGTCCGTAATAAGCCTCATGGTTTTTGTGGACGTTAAGCACCATGTTTACTTTACTTCCGCGCACATATTTCCCAGTGAGCTAGTTTGGCCTAGCGGTAAGACGTTAGGCTGGGAAACGGACTGACGTCGGTTCGATTCCCCGTTTCGGCTTTCCTTTGTCTTCAAAACTGTCGTTTGTGGACACCGGCTTTTGACTTTGCCCGTCACAATTAGTGAAACATCAATATGGCTGTCGTCGCTGTCAGTCATAATGCAGAATTCACTGGTTTAAAAAAAGTTTCTTTCTGGTGCAGTAGGCCTTCTTCTTCTTCATCCGTACAGTGTCCAACTTCAACTCCTTGAAGACTTCGACACAAGGTTGTGCAGAACTCATTTGGCACACTTGGAAGCTCAACACCTGATCTCGCTTTATCCTCGTTTTCGGCTGGTTGACCGGGCGTAAAACACCAAGTTACTTACTTACTTACTTATCTCGCCTGCGGTTTATTAGGTGTCACCCATTCCAGGCTGGTTGCACGCCCCACAGAACTCGTGGCGAAAGCACCACTTGTGGTCAGGGCGATGGAATTCATTGGGGGAGGGGAAAGGGGAGGGAGAGGGGCGCAACTGCACGCCGTTTGGCAAAAGAAGTTACTGCCTTACGCCGCTCAACGCGATTAACACCACAAAGCCCCCCCCCCTCCCCCCTCCCTCCCCCCCCCCCCCCTTCTCCCTTCTCCACGCAAGCGGTCTTGTTCTCGGTGAGCGTTTTCCAGATCACCTCAGGATTTACGCCTTTCTGCTCTTCTTCCGAAGGTGTTGCCAACAAAGTTACTTTGTACACCGTAGCTCACGAGTCAATCCGAAACTACCAACACACTTGCAGGACCCGGACTACGTTTGTCAACGAATTGTTGTATTTGTGGCCAAGCACGTTTTCCCACTGACGTGGACCCAACAATCCAGCCAAGAGGTGGCCAGCAATGGGCCTTGGGGAACAACCTGTTGGCGAGGTTATCACGCCATCCATCTTCTGGCGGGCAATGGCGTCGTCATTGAGAGACGGAGGTCGGCAACACCAAGTGGCTGCTTTTCTCCAACACACACACACACGCACACACACACACACCACGCACGCACGCACGCACGCACGCACGCACGCACGCACGCACGCACGCACGCACGCACGCACACAACAACAACAATAACAACAACAACAACAACAAACAAACAAACAACAACAAAAACGATTTCAGACTCACTAAATGCCTGCCATTAACCAATAGGAAAATGCATTTATTACGTCTAGTTTGTCGTCACTTCCGTAGTGTGATTTGCTCTACTTCGATATTAAGCATTGTGAGAAGTTGCAAACGTGAATATATAATTATTATAATGAAAATCAGTGTCAGGTACTTGTTTATAGCTCACACAAATTACCACAGATTGGTGCAACTTTAGCTTCGCACCTTTTGTATGTTGTCCTCAATATGTGGATCAGGGTTTTTATTAGTTTAAAAAAAAGAAAAAAGTTTATTGGTGAAAGATTTAATGATGAAATAAAACATGCACATACTGGAATTCAGCTTTTTTGTGTGTCTTTTTTGTTGTTGTCGTTCATGCACGTGGGAGTTGCTAGGCTCACAAATAATCAGAAACCTCAACGGCACTGCGCGCACGAAAAGACAAACAGGAATCAGCGATGTTTGCTCCTTTAGCGAACCCACTCAAGGGATTGCTTAGGTGTTTTTTTTGTCGTGACGCTCACACTGATACAGAGAAACTCTCCAACAGTAGCTTCGGCATTTGAAGCAGCTGAATTCTTGTATACTCACGGAGTTTATTTTAGCACCACAATGCCAAGAGCGGGTGTTAATTGTTGTGCAAACTTATGGACCAAGTTTGCGGACGACATTGGCGTTTAAGACAGCGAGTTTCGAAAGGGTGGTCGACGTGTTGAGATTAGTTTTGATGGAATGTTGAACTGGATTATCGCGTTCTCTCCTCCCTTCTTTTAATTCGTTTAGTGTCATCGTTTAGATTTCTGTTTTCCCCAGCCTTTTTTTGGGGGTGGGTGGGGGGGGGGGGGGGGGGGGGGGGGGGGGGGGGGGGGGGGGGGGGGGGGGGGGAGGGGAGGGGGGTACTCATGAGCTAACAATGATGCTTGACCCGACGCGCACACTCCTTCCGAACAGATCTCTTCGGTCAAGATTGTGAAGAAAGAGGACACATGTACGGAAATAGTTACGTTCTTCAGCTTCAGAAGGCTGGCTGCTAAAAAGTCTGCTGCTGACTAAACGCCCGCAACTTGCTTGTCGTCATATTTTCTGTCCTTTCGCAGTTCAGCTAGGCCAAGCAGGTTCACATTCTACGTATACGGTTGTACACGCATATATTTTATACGTTTTCATGTAGATCGGGATAGGGATTTAAACACAATATATATTAATATGCAGGCGTCAGTGTATGCATGCGCTCCCGCGCGCGCGCGCGAGCGCGTGTTTGTGTGTGTGTGTGTGTGTGTGTGTGTGTGTGTGTGTGTGTGTGTATGTGTGTGTGTTTGTGTGTGTGTATGTGTGTGTGTGTGTGTTTCTGCATGCATTCCTGCGTGTGCGTATGCATGCATGCGTCCGTGTACACGCACGTGTGCTCTGGTACGCGTACCACACAGGTAAGAACTCAGGGTCCCATTTGCATCGAGGCCACACGGTTCTTCGTAGACCCCCCAACTCAATGTCCCCGGCCACACGGGGCTTCGCAGACCCCCCCAACTCAATGTCCCCGGCCACACGGGGCTTCGCAGACCCCCCCAACTCAATGTCCCCGGCCACGGGTCTTCGTAGACCCCCCAACTCAATGTCCCCGGCCACACGCGTCTTCGTAGACCCCCCAACTCAATGTTCCCAGCCACACGCGTCTTCGTAGACCCCCCAACTCAATGTCCTTGGCAACTGGCGTTGACTGGAAGATTTATGGACTCGACCTGTGCTCCAAACCAACCGCCACCACCTTCAGTTCAGGAGAATTACAGATGGGGAAAAAACGGGTTACGTTATAACCGCTGGAGTAATCTCTGGGCGACGTTTGCGCTACTGACATCTCAATAACTATCGCAGGTGTGATTCAGGATACATATATAAATGTATGTTGGAGTAATCTTTGGGTGATGTTTGTGATACTAACGTCTGCAAAACTATCAGAGGTGTGATACAGGGATACATTTATTATACGAATGTATGTTTGTTCTTGCGACTGCAAATCAGTGCATATTTTTTCTCTCTAATTGTTTTTATGTCTGTTAGTGCTTTGGTGTAACATGCTGACATGTTGAATATCTGTCCGTTAGAAATTGAAGCATCAGAAAAGCGATAATATGGCCTACTGCAGTCTTAAAGGAAGATGGATCTTTTGACAATCTGTGCATTCTCAGCAGAGAGGATCTTAATGGTTGCACCCGCGGTACGTTTCAGTGTTGCTTTACGTCCACGCGATCCATCGGGCTTATTAGGGACGGGGAGCCCAGAACGGCCACAAAAATGCAGAGATAGAGAACTCGAACTCGAACTCGAGCTCGAAAACTTTATTTTACAAAGATTGTAGTTTAGGTTCATTCAAAAACCTGTCTAACAACTAGTCCTTGCTAAGCTACTGATGAGTAGATATCAAATTACAGGCATTATTTATATACATATAGGCGAGAGAGAGAGAGAGAGAGAGAGAGAGAGAGAGAGAGAGAGAGAGAGAGAGAGAGAGAGAGAGACGGACGGACGGACGGACGAGGACGGACGGACGGACAGACAGACAGACAGACAGACAGACAGACAGACAGACAGACAGACAGACAGACAGACAGACAGGAAAAACTCCACACAAACGCCCTGACAACTTGATCGGTCATCTCACGCTGATGCCACGGCAACCATAACCCTCGACTTTCACACAGCTCCTGAGATGGGTTCTTCAGTGTTGCTTTCCGTCCACAGAGACCATAAGGACTGTTAGGGACGGGGAGCCCAGGACGGCCACCTCCACTTCCACACAGCTCCTGAGCTCTGAAGGTAACATTTCTTATTCAAATGTTGCTTTACGTCCGAAACCGTACTAATAGGGACGGCGAGCCCAGGACGTCCACCTCGACTTTCACACAGCTCCTGAATTCACCCGCGGTACCCAACCGCAGAGTAGTAATACCAACTCAGCGAAGACCCGCGGTACTCTTTCCTGTCGTGCTGCTACACAACCCCGTTGCCGTACGTGCTCCGGCACTGTGTATAAATACAGCGGCATTCGCTTGCATTGCAACCGAATTTCCCTTTCTCCACGGATCAAAATCGTCAATAAAGGCTGCATGATCCCAGCTAGGCTCATTAATTGGCGTCTCACAAAAATAAACCTCTACCAGCCTGGCCAACACAGCACGGAATACACTCCCCCCCCCCCCCCCCCCCCCCCCCCCCCCCCCCCGCCCTCGCCCCCCCCCCCCCCCCCCCACGCTCTCGCCCCCCATCACATTCCAGCCATTGCTTCACGGATCAGGCCGCCGAAACGCGGGGCCCCCAATTCAGCAGAAAGTGCCAGGCGAGTTATGCCCAAATTAGAGTTTATTCCTTCCATCTCTCGCCTTTGTCCCCATAACCCTGGTGCCAGCTCCCTCCCCGAAATACTTTTACTGCGTCAGCGTGTGAATGGAAGGCAGGCGGCTTTGCCGTAACTCTCGTGTCTGGGCTGGTTATTGTGGCAGGCCGGGAGACCTGCTTTTGCAGCGCTAACGAGAGGGTTATGGTTGCCGAGGCATCAGCGTGAGATGACCGATAAAGTTGTCAGGGCGTTTGTGTGGAGTTTTTCCTCTCTCCCTCTCTCTCTTTTTCTCCCCCCTGTCTTTGCCCCTGCAGCTTTGTCTCTGTCTCTCTTGATCTTTCTTCCCATTTTTCTGTCTCTTTTTCTCGGTTTAATATGTCTGTCTGTCTGTCTGTCTGTCTTTCTCTTCTCTCTCTCTCTCTCTCTCTCTCTCTCTCTCTCTCTCTCTCTCTCTCTCTCTCTCTCTCTCTCCCGTCTTTGCCCCTGCATTTTTGTCTCTGTCTCTCTTTATCTTTCTTCCCATTTTTCTGTCTCCTTTTCTCTGTTTAATATGTTTGTCCGTCTCTTCTCTATCTGTCTCTTTCTCCCCTGTCTTTGCCCCTGTATTTTTGTCTCTGTCTGTCTTTATCTTTCTCCCCATTCTTCTGTCTCATTTTCTCTGTTTAATATGTTTGTCTGTCCCTGTCTGTCTGTGTCTCTCTCAGTCTCTTTCTCTCTCTCCCCTGCACTTTTGTCTCTGTGTCTCTTATCTTTTTCGCCGTTTGTCTTTTTCTGTCTCTGCAGTCTGTCTGTCTGTCTCTGACAGTTTATATGTCTCTGTCTTAGTCTCTCTCTCTCTTTCTGCCCCCCCCCCGCCCCCCCCCTGCATTTTGTCTCTCTTTATCTTTCTCCCCGTTTTTCTGTCTCTTTCTCTGTCTCTGCAGTATGTTTGCCTCGCTCTGTCTCTCTTTATGTTTTTGTCTGTCTCTGTCTGTCTCTCTGTATCGCTCTCTGTATCTCTTTCTCTGCCTCTCTCTTTAAACAAAAATACACTTGGCGAATGTAGAAGCAAATGCCTGCCAGCCATAATTTTTGTACGCCACCTCAGTAAATATCTTACTAGCCTCCTTAATAATGCTTTTCAGGAGAAGGTGCTGAATGTTGCGAAATTCCCATTGAACGCATTTAATCCAAGATCATGCAGCATGGACAGGGATACTTGAGCATAACCTTGCTTGTGTGTCTGTAGAATCAGCTTGTATATTTAATATATTGGCAGAAACATCCACATGTTTGTTTAAAACAGATGTGCTGAGGTGCATAGTGTAAGGGTTACATACTGGAAGAGATTGCCCCAGCATATTGCAGATTCAGCTGAAAATGTAATTGAATGTCAGGGTCTTTGAGCCTCTTGTTTCCCTATTGAAAGGGGATATATTGTTCTGTTCAGTTAAATGTGCTAGTGTCATTCTCTCTTTTTCTCTGCCTGTCTCGGTCATTGTTTGCCGTCTGTCTCCCTCCCCCTTCCCCCCTCTCTCTCTCCCTCCCTGCCCCCTTTAAAAAAAAAAAATCGATAGCCGTCAGCTACTTTTGTAGGCCTGCTTCTTACTCTGCTTGATGCGTGAAAGGACTAAATGAGATTTAAATTTAATCTTGTTTCTTTTCTTCACCCACGATGTTGTAATGATCAGCTCATTGAGTATGCAACAGAACAGCCATATCTTTTGTCTTTCTATCTCTGTCTGTCTGTCTGTCTGTCTGTCTGTCTGTCTCTGTCTCTGTCTCTGTCTCTCTCTCTCTCTCTCCCGGTTGGGTGTAGGGGCAGGGGTAGGGAAGGCAGGAAGACCAGTGCAGTTCTCTTTTTTATGTCCGGTATTCTAGGTGGAGGGAGGACTGTTGGAATGTGAAGAAGTGAACAGTGTCTGTTTTTGTTGGGATGTTTTAATTCGATCCAGTTTCAGTGTAGAGTTCCTTTCTAGGTCTAATGCCTCAACGAATTTTGTTTTTAAACTGTCTTGTATAACTCCGTTACCGGCGCCTTAGCATGTTGCACCTGGACCTCTGCCCTCAGTAGGGAGGGCTATGCTCAACGCCCATATGATGCGTCTGCGGATGTGATTGGTTGAGCAGTCATCAACACTCCGGTTAAAACGCAGTAGCCCTCAGCTTCATTTGGGCGCCGTCTGTTTGGGCGTTAGCAGTATAAATGTGTCGATATATATATATATATATCATGTTTGGTAAAACACTCTCACTCAGGTCCTAACAATCAAACAAGCAAACAAACAAATAAACAAGCAGCAGCAGCAGCAACAGCAACAACAACAACGCACGCACGTGCGCGCACACAACACAACACAAATGGTGAAAACCTACCCCTGAGTGCTGCCATTTTGTGCTCAGCAGTCTGCATTAGTGATGTCATTAACAAGGCCGGCATGTGCTCACAAGCCAACATTTGTCTGCTTTTCGTGGGCACAGACCGAACCAACGTGGCTTTACTGTACCCTGAGATACTCGGGTTCAAATTAGAAAAGTACAGCTTTTGTATACGTTTTGACAGAACAGAAGAAGAAGAAGAAGAAAATCAGAAGAAGAAGAAGAAGAAGAAAATCAGAAACAAGAACGACTGCTAGCATTCTAAAACAAGATCCAAACACATAAAAGGTTGAAAGGAACGCTATTTATTTTGACAAAGCAGAGCATACGAAATTTTGGGGGGTAATTTCCCTTTTCAAGCTGCAAAACAACACTAAAACAACAGTTAAACAGTGAAAATGAGCTCTAGGATACTTATCTGCTTATGGCTGACCTGTTTTGTTATGTTGGTTTGTATTTGTAAGAATTAATGAATGTGTTTGATAGAATAGCCAAATGAAGCACGGAGATGAAAATATTTTGCACATTTGCCACAGTTTCAAGACAGTCTGAGTCTTCGGTGCGATTTCCCTTTAATGGACAGTAAGTTTTCTCATTCTCCTCGACACCAAACCGTTTAATAAATCTCTGTCAGTTGCTGTCTAGAGATGTTTCATTTGTTTGCCAAATGAGGAGAAGGAGGAGGAGAAGAAAAAGCAAGGCACATTTCCATATGATATATATATATATATATATATATATATATATATATATACATATATATCGACACATTTAGAATGCTAGCTGTCATTCTTGTTTCTCCTCTTCCTCCTCCTTCTCCTCCTCCTCCTTCTTCTTCATCTTTTTCTTCTGTGTGTGTGTGTGTGTGTGTGTGTGTGTGTGTGTGTGTGTGTGTGTGTGTGTGTGTGTGTGGTGCTGCTGCTGCTGCTGGTGAGTGGGAGTGGTGTGGGTGAAGGCATCATTAGATGAAGCCTTTTTGTGCTATTTTGACGTAAAAAAACAAAACAAACAAACAAACAAAAAGCAAAAAGCCGGCTTCCGCTGCACATTTCAACTAATTAATTCCTTTCTGTCTCCTAAATTTGATATTTGATATTTCCACCTCCCACTTCGTTTTACCCCCCAAGGAAGGCCGACGGTGTCTAATAGCTTCCCACTGTCTGGAATATTAGTGGTGTCATTTGGGTCCACCTTTTTACCGGCTCTCCTGTTATTTTGATCAGTTTTGTGTCTTCTCCATTTTCTGCTATTGCCCCCTCCTGCCTACATTCAAGGAAAGTGTCTTGTTTTGTTTACAATTCATATGTACAGCGAAACGACAGACATGGGGGACAAAGAATCAGACTGAAGATCGTACATTTCAGTAAATAATCAATATGTCTAGCACCGTCGAATACCTGCTCCCCATCACTGTATGTTGCAATATTTTGTCTCCCCTGCTGAAAATTCTGTAATGTTTCCATGGCCGGCTTTGGCGTCTATACGAGTCAGTGCAAGCTACACTGCATGTTAGGATCTTGTTTTAGTTTGCTTTTGATCGTCAGAAACTTACCCCCAAAAATAATGGGTAAAACTGAAGACCAGATTACCCAGTTCCAGAGCGTATTATGTGTTTGGATCTTGTTTCAGAACGCAAGCAGTCATTCTTGTTTCACGCTTTTGGGTAATTTCCTACCACTCCAGTTCCAGAGTTATTTTAACGCTATGTATGAGCATGCTTTCAAGTTCTCTTCCTTTTCTGGGCATCCCTTTTTCTCAGGACCAATGAACAGTATTCTGGAAGTAATCCCTTTTAAGTCTTTTTTTTTTTTTTTTTTTTTTCTTTTTTAAATGGCTTGGTTCCAACGCATAGTTTTCAGTCGGGCCACCAGTTTTCTCAAAGCTGAAGCCGCTGAAATTCCTATTAGTCTGTTACCACCGGCTTTTACCGTGTGTAGGGATGATGGGCCTGTTGCACAGGCTAATCAGTGTTCATCTGCAAAGGTGGTGGCAATGTAAAACATGTGTTGAAACGGGGCGGTTTAAAATTAGTACAAAGGCAACAATACTTCCAGGGTTTGGTTTGCATTTAAGTGCAAGGAGAATCATTCAAAGAGACCCATCTTAGATAGGGTGGGAAGAGAGTTCCGGAATGTGGGATACTGCCCTTCGCTGTTTTACCCGACAGTTTTGTCGCCTCTCCGTAGATCTTCGCCGCCACGCCTAGCGGGCGTTGTCAGGTTGGCACGATCTTAACGTGTTAATGTCCGATTTGTGAGAAAAGACTCTGTCCCCCTTCTGCCTGATCCAATCCAGGTTTTTGCCCGTGACGACGCCGCGGTCCAAGTCCGTGGGATTATCCGGGGTTTGTCCACGCCACATTACTGTCATTCCATCCTCCCGAGGCGCGCGAAGCGGCATTGTCCAGAGGCGGGAAGAAAAAGCAGGTGTAAGATATCCGAGCGGCTCAGCACGAGGGTCGGGTGTCACAATCGTCCCTCTTGACGTTGACAATGACCATAAAACGCTGGCCCCGTCGAGGTTTAGGTCGTCTTTTAGGCAGGGTGTGGAATGGTATTTA
>JABMCL010000737.1:1095000-1112500 GCA_018857735.1 Alviniconcha marisindica
CTAGTGTAGGTAGGTAGGTAGGTAGGTAGGTAGGTAGGTAGGTAGGTAGGTGTATCTGTGGATTAGCTAGCATGTGCTTGTATTCATATTAATTTTTGTGCTTTGTGGGTGTAGGAGATTGAGGCCGTAAAAATGTGTTTGCATTGTAACTGGTGTACGTAAGTAGGTGTATCTGTGGTTTTTAAGTAGCATATGCTTGTGTTTTGTGGGTGTAGGAGACTGAGGCCGTGGATGTGTTTGCACTGTAACTGGCCGTGTACGTAGGTATATAGGTGTAGCTGTGGTATAGCTAGCTTGGTTGTATTCGTTTTTGTGGGTGGTGTATAGTACATAAAAATAAAAATAAAAAGCAAGCAAAAAAAAAGGGGGGGGGCGGGGGGGGGGGGGGCGGGGGGGGGGGGGGGGGGGGGGGCGAGGGGGGAGGGGGAGAAGCCGAGGGGGGGGGGGGGGCGATTGGGGGTATTTGTGCTGTATCTGGTGTAGCAGATCGTTTAGCGGTGTGCATACAAATTGTGTGTTTTACAGCTAGTTTGGGAAAGGTGGTATAGCATACAAACTGTGCTTTATGGCTGTTGTGGTTTAGCGGGGTGCATAAAAAGTGTGTTCTATAGCTGGTGTACAAATATCTGTGGTTTAGTGGGTGCATTAAAAGTGTGTTCTATAGCTGGTGTACAAATATCTGGTTTAGCGGGTGCATTAAAAGTGTGTTCTATTAGCTGGTGTACAAATATCTCTGGTTTAGCGGGTGCATTAAAAGTGTGTTCTGTAGCTGGTGTACAAATATCTCTGGTTTTGCGGGGTGCATAAAATGTGTTCTATAGCTAGTGTACAAATATATGTCGTTTAGCGGGGTGCATAAAAAGTGTTTTATAGCTAGCGAGTTTACAACCATTTGTGATTGAGCTTGTATGAAAGAAGACAATCATTTGCTGTGCTATTGTTCGTAGAGTATGTCTGGGTTCATTTGTACGGGTCTATTTGTGATTTTGCTAGTGTCAGTTATCTTTGTTTTAGTTGGTATGGGTATATTTAAGCGTTCGCTAGAGTAAATTAGTTACGATTGTAAAGGGGATTTGTAAGAATGTATCTGCAGGCACCAAGCGTTAAAGGGGAAACGAACGGAAGACGCAAGTTGTGCTGAAAACGCAGAAAATATAAACTGTGCAAACGTCTTCATCTGAATGTTTCATTTGATCATTCTATCAAAAAAGTACCGTTTTCTTAGATCACAGTCATGATTAGTCATCCTTTGGTTTAAGCAATGTTTATTCACGTTTATGTAAACATGACAAACATAATCAGTTCATGAGCATTAAACAAGCTGTTCACTCTTTACGAATGAAGAGCAGAAAGAGGCTGCTTGTGACGTTTTGAGACTTTTGCAACACATGCCAGCCATGTTTGTGACGCCAATGTTACCGACTGCTGGGCACAACCTGAAACGGCAGCGCTCACGGTGGCGTTTTCACAGATTTCAACCTTCCATATTTAAGCAACAGGACGAGAAATCGAATGAATCATAGTTCAGGAGCTGTGTGAGAGTCGAGGTGGCCGTCCTGGGCTGTCCGTCCTAACGAGCCTTCTGGTTTCCGTGGACGTAAAGCTATATTGAACCATGCTTCAGCATTGGTCACAGCTTGTCCCTAATATGTCAGCCGACATCTGAAGACATTAAGCATCACTTCATCAATTGAATGAAAACCTGTTGCGTGAGTATCGTTTATTCCCTTGCTATCAATATGGCCCGTGATGTTGCTTTCGTTCGGTTCCCCTTTAACAGTTTGTGTCGTCACATTCTCACGTTCTTCTTTTCATGGCCCCAACAAAAGCCAATGCATCAACCGGAAGGAAAACACGGATTGGAAACCTGTTTTGCTGACGTAGATATCCGCTACAAATGGTCCGGATTAAGTTCGCGCCTTGATGCCATTTTTCAGCCCTTAAGGACGTGGCCTTGAGGGAGTGGAAGATGTCTGCAGCACCGATGACTTCACCCTACAGGCTCTTACACGACCACTTCGTAGCACCCTTTAAACACAGGATGTGTTACTCTTACGCAGATTAGCTACTTCTGTTGCTGTCATTTATGCTTCCTTTTGTGCCTTTTGAAGCCTCCGGGTTTTAAAGGAGAACCGAAACAAAGACATTGATTGGCTTGCAACCGCAGCAACTGTGCAAATATTTCCGTCTCCATCCGGTTGTTCTATTAATATTTATACAAAGAGGTTGTGTGTGTGTGTGTGTGTGTGTGTGTGTGTGTGTGTGTGTGTGTGTGTGTGTGTGTGTGTGTGTGTGCTTCGAATTTGATCTCATCGGGGTGGAGCCGCATCGGTTCACTGTTTACAATGGTTCGCTACTGAAGAGCACGAAAACGTTGGTTCGTCATGTATTTGATACTCCTGCGGCACACACCACCGGCCTTGTTCATGACGTCATTAACACACACTGCTAGTCACAAAATGGTAGCACTCACCGTACTGTTTTCGCGACTGGAAGACGCCGATATTTAGCCAACAGGACGAGAAATCGAGAAAACTACAACAACAAAATGCCGTGTGTCTATTTAAAAAAAAATCCGTTCCATCAATATAATCATAGGGCCCACAATTCTTATTTCGTTCGGTTCCGCCTTCAATCTGCGGTTCCTTTATTTTACCGTGGTCTTCATTATGTATCCTGATTTTACTTTTCGTCATTACTCTCGTTTTCGCCCCTCTGACTTTGATTTTCACGAGACTTGGCCATACTTGTTGATCGGCACTAGACAGATATACGCACTTCCGTTTCCCTTTACGGAACTTCAAAGGCGTTGAGCATATCCTGGAATCAGTAAGACGTAAGCTGTGTAGAGAAATAATGTTGTGCCTTGCGTCACAAGTGTTCTAGTCGACTATCTGCATCGTTTTTGACAGTAAGGCTTTGTTCCTGAACCAGCCGCTTTTCGCAGAGCTGTCAGTGCACTCATCCGGTCGGTTGGTAGCATTTGTGTAAAACCAGCGTTAACCTTCTCCAGACTCTGTGGTCTGTACTGGAAGTGCGTTTTCCTTTCAAGTATAGCGTCGAAGTGAGTTTAGGCTCATCAGAACGTTCGTTTAGAGAGTATTTCTATTTTAAAGAGAACACCACGTTGGCTAAAATTTGAAATAAAATTAAAGTGCAAATAGTTCATTTTTAGGTTGTGTGTGTTGTTTGATCAATATTTATGTATTTGTATACTGATGTAACAGAAGTTTTGTAGTATCTCTGTTTCTGTTTTTTTCTTCTTTCTGTTTTGATGCTTCGAACTTGAGCTCTTCGGGGCTTAGCCTTGTTGGTTTGCTCTTTACCAATGAAAAGCACAGAAAAAGTTGGCTCATGACATAACACACACTTGAGCCGAGCATGCCTGCATTGTTCATGACGTCAGGGACAGACTACCACACACAAAGTGGCAGCGGTCAGGGGCGTGTTTTCTCGACTTTCAAACGTCGATTGCGAAGACATTATACCATAAGTCGACAGATAAAAACCTGCTGTGTGTATTTTGCATTCCCTTCCTGTTGATAAAAACCCTTTTTCGCTTGGACTCCCCTATAAGCGATGAATCACCCGTGTACCAAATTCTTCCATACCAGTTCCAAGCATAAGTACTGCCCGTATCACAAGTAAAATGTCGGTTCACAGGTCTGGACACAACACAGGGACACAACACAGTCAACCTCAAACAAAGCCAAGCTCACTTCTTCGGGGAATATACTTTATTTCGCTTATACTGTGTGAAAAAGACATCTCTCTCTCTCTCTCTCTCTCTCTCTCTCTTCTCTCTCTCTCTCTCTCTGTGTGTGTGTGTGTGTGTGTGTGTGTGTGTGTGTGTGTGTGTGTGTGTGTGTGTGTGTGCGTGCGTGCGTGCGTGCGTGCGTGCGTGCGTGCGTGTGTGTGTGTGTGTTTGGGGCTCTTTGTGAGTCTTGTTCGGAAATAAATCATTTGGACAACTTACGTGCGCTGAGATTACCGATGCGAAGCGTAGAGCGAAAAGTCCCATTCCATTCATTCTGAGGTGACCCTCCACGGTTGGGGAAGGGAGGGGGAAGGGGACGTTAACATTCAAGAACTAACTAACCATAACTCGTTCCAGTCTCTGGCGTTTTCGTGCCACGGAGCTATCGCGACGTCAAAGTCCAGGGTCAACGCTGGCCATGTTAAGTCCTCGTAGTCATTCCACGCTGGAGAACGCATAGAAAATGAATGGGGAGTGAATGTGCAATTAAGACTAGACCTGGGCGCAAGGGGATGGGTTAATCAGGGAGGAAAGACGTCATCCAGTGAGTAATGGTGCGGGGAAACACCTTTGGCGCGTGCAGCTTCCGAACTGGGACTGTACAACCATCTCATCGTGTGCAGAGGAGAAGCCCAAGTTGCATTCTAAGCATATTTTCCAAGATCCCTCGACTTAGAGTGGGCCGACAGAACATGGGTCGCATTCCAAACACAGACTGACGTCATTCATCGAGAAGGGCGATGAGGTAGCTTGTTGCACCGGCCGATCAGACATACGGCCAGTTAACCCCCACCCACTTCCTGCACCCCCCCCCCCTCCACCTCCTGCACCCCCCGCCCCACCCACCTCTTTAAAAAAAAATTTTTTTTATTGTGGTGGTGGTGGTGGTATGTGTGCGCGCGCGCGTGTGTGTGTGTGTGTGTGTGTGTGTGTGCTGTTTTTTGTTTTGTTTTGTTTTTGTTTTGTTTGTTTGTCGTTGTTGTTGTTGTTTTTTGGGGGGTACCGGACATTTTGAAGGAAAATGCATTATGGGTATGTGGAGAGAGAAAAAGACCGCGTGCAATACGTGGATTGGCACGACTGATGACGTATTGTCGTTCAGTTCACACGGAGTACTTCTGACCACAAGTACCAACAGCGATCACACTGAAATCACACTGCACTTTACGCTGTGTCCTGCACTCTGTCTGAACCCGGTGCTGGCACCCCGAGAACACCGCCATGTGTATCCTTGGCGTTGCAGGCACGGCCTGGTTGTACCGAGTGTAGATAATTATGAGACGGATGTGCAGTATGTTTACATGGACGAGAGCGCGTTGTATCCCTTCAGCACTGTGTCCTGCGGCTCGGAGAACAAGACAGTGGAGCAGATCCTGCAGAGATCCACCAGCCACAACACGCCGGCGAAGAAGATTCATTGGCCAGTTGAGAACGACCCCCTGTAGACCAAGCTCTACAGCCCTCGGCGGGGACAGGAGAGGACAGCTCGATTCGCCATGCAGTCCTTGTGGTCGGCAAACGACAAGAAGAAGAAGGCGGAGGAGGAGAAGGAGAAGAAGAAGAAGGAGGAGAAGAAAAGTAAAGGAAAGTTTTGTTAGAGTTTCCTTTGTGGAATCTGCCATTCCTCAAGCCAACAAGCTGGGTGGATAGGAAGTTGAAAACCTATGCACTTAGGAATTGTGCTTTTGGGGACGAGCCTACATCCATTTTCTTTTCCTCTCTTTCTTCTCTCCCAGAAACGTTGAGTGCCAAAACCGATTGACGCGCTCAGCCAATCGTACACTCACCAGTTACGGCGTTCTCGTGCAAGGCCATGTCTTTCCTTGCCGGGATTTTGAATATAATGCTTATAGGCATTTGACAGAAAAATGCCCGTGAAGGTTCTCTCCCAGGTCCGGGGGGGGGGGGGGGGGGGGCGTGGTATCCCAGCTAGGCCTTTAAGCATACCAAAAATCAATGGCAGCGAAGACTAGGCCTTTAAGCATACGTAAAAACACCCTGGAAGGCAGGGTAAGGTGAGGCCTTTAAGTATACCGCAAAAAAGAAAGAAAGAAAAAAGTGCAGAAAACAGCAGGGAATATTAGCCCTTTATGCATACCCAGAACCGCGTGCAGAAAATGCTAGGGTCTGCTAGGCCGTTAAGCACACCCAACAGCATTCACACGCGTAGAAAGGGCCATGGAAGGTTATGCCAAAGGAGATCGTGGTTTAAATTGACTTGTGACTCCTCAGTCTGCCGGCTCGCCTGACCAGGCGATCAGTACGAGGAGCAAGGCGATCAGGAGTTATGTGAAAAATGTCTCCCTTTGTGGCCATTATACCTCTCACTTTATTGACCGCCTTCTCGCCGTGTTTGTCCACTACTACCGGCCGCAAACTGCGGCCGAGTGTACATTGGTAACAAAAATAGAAAACAGCAAGCGAGGGTCGCAAATACCAAACAATGATCTTGGACGCCCGGGTTGGCCTTTCGCGCATAACATAGACCCCGTTCCCCCTGAGCAAGCCACAGCGAATGACCGAAAGAGTCGACCAAACAACCAACACCCGTCCGGTCCGGGGCTTTGGGTTTTTTGCGTCAAGTGGTCCTACCCGGTTCAATATTAGTCCAAAGGAGCAGTGCCTGTGTTTGTACTACCAATCTGGCTAATCAACTTATCTCGATTTGCTTGTCAAAGTTACTCACACTCAAGGGGTTCTGCCTAATAGGCGGGAGGCCGATCCGCTTTGTGCGATATTAACGGCTGCTGGGTGTGAGGATTTGGTGGCGGTGTGAAATCATGCTTACGTTCGCTTCGAGCGGGATGGACTTAGGCCCCCCGCACCGCCCCCTTCTCTCTCTGCCTCTCTGTCTGTCTGCCTGTCTGTTTGTCTGTCGGCCTTTCTGTCTGTCTCTGTCTGTCTCTGTCTGTCTACCTGTATGCCTGTCTCTCTCTCTCTCTCTCTCTCTAGTTCAATCAATCAATCTCTCTCTCTCTCTCTAGTTCAATCAATCAATCTCTCTCTCTCTAGTTCAATCAATCAATCAATCTCTCTCTCTCTCTCTCTCTCTCTCTCTCTCTCTCTCTCTCTCTCTCTCTCTCTCTCTCCTCTCTTCTCTATTTAACTGTGAATGTCTTGGTTATTAGTAGTACTGTAGCAACGGCAGATATGTGAGTCGGCCATTGTGCTAATATCTGCACCGTTGAGAAATAAAGTTCAATCAATCAATCTCCTTCGACGGGATGCCACGGACGCAGAATTAAGGTCGCCCACTTCAGAGAACCCAGAACTGTGAAAGGTTCTCTTGAAGACGTTGCGCAGCGTCTGGCAACACTTACACAACTGGGTCGCGTATTCGTAAGTAAGGGCCATGTACGTATCACGTCCGGTTAACAGCTAAAAACAGGCTGGAAAAAATTTCCATTCCCAACGTGTTACCTGCATGGTCACTCCAGGTGCATTCTTGTTGATATTCTGTATCTGGAAAGGGACAGACTTTATTTTTATCTCAGTTATTTTTCGCTGATGACACAGATTCGCGTAGACACTGAACTGTGGAGTACTTAGGTCATAACTGTCCGCGCTGCACCTGCAATATAACTTTCCATGCTGCACCTGCCTTTCTAGTTTCTAAACACATAAACGGCTAAGAAAAACCCAGCTAATTTTATAGGAGAATGCAAAACGTGTGCGAATTTTCGGGCTAAGCCCCCTTTCCAAGCCATAAAACGACAATTAAACGATCAAAATGAAAATATTGTACTTTATCCGGTTGCGGTTTGGACACCTGGAGTGTCGTTTTAATCGTTTATGTGTTCGGATTTTTTTTATTTATTTATTTATTTATTTTTTTAGTCATCCCTGTTTCACATTTTTCCTTCTTTATAGTTTCTGCCTTCCTGGTTCATTCAGCTTTATTTCTGCCCAAATTCTGTTCACATCAGAAATGGACTTTTCCGTGAATTAATGATAAATTATGTTTTGCCTTAATTCGAACAGAGGATGTAACTGGTGGAGTTTATGTGCTTTATATTTACACGCATGCTGGGTGAGAGTTACCGTAGGCGACTCAGGTCTTTGTTGTTGTACTTGTGTTACGTGTTTCGAGCACTAGTTAACTCCCTTGTGTGTTGATCCTTAAGACGAACGTTGCGGTTGAATGAGCTCCAAAAAAAAAAAGAACTGGACTACACGTGCCCATTACTTTTATGCTTTATGTGTTGAAGAAATGTCGCTTTTAACGGCATGACGTTGCAATATCACACTGTATGCATGTCTAGCACGCTATAGCACGCTGTATGCCTTAATAACGCCATGAAGCAAACGGTCTTTGTGAATTTGTTCGTATGCATTTTCACAGGTCAGAGAACCATTGCCTTGTTAAAGGGGTGTGTGTGTGTATATATATATACAGAGAGAGAGAGAGAGAGAGAGAGAGAGAGAGAGAGAGAGAGAGAGAGAGAGAGAGAGAGAGAATGTGTGTGTGTTGTTTTAGTTTTTGTCTACTGCACACACACACACACACACCACACACACACACACACACACACACACACACACACACACACACATATATATATATATATATATATATATATATATATATATCTATAAGAGGAACGGTGGAGGGTTGAAACCCTGATAAATGGAGCGATGATTAAATTGATATCGTGATAGCCGGCATAATGCTATAAAGGTGACGCCTCCGGCAAAGCCTGGCGAACGTGTGTGCAGAAGTGAGAAAAAGCTGACTGCACAGAACATTAAACCGTAGTAATCCGTCCTACTTAATGAAGCTTGCAAGTGTTATGGATAACGACTCTCTTATTGAGACCAAGCCCGACAGTTTGAAGCGCATTACAATATTGGCACTTTGTGGGGTTTGTTGCACCTAGGTATCCACTCGGTGGGATACTGCCCACGGAAAAAATTAACCCTTTTACTGCCAGTAATTTTGCATTCTGGGTGCAGTTTTGTTGGTAGGTTAGTACGCGGTGGGATACTAATTCTGAATTTTGAGTGCTGTTTCCTCCCACGAACATTCTCAGGTGAAGATTAAGCTGTCCAGAATTGGTGCTTTTAAGAACCCTGTTTCTCGTACGAGTTGGTTTAAATTAGTTTTTATTAATAAAAGCACAATATTTCCTTCAGCGTCAAACAAGTAAACTTATATGAGACGCTCAAAAGGAGTAGGAGTTCACATGAAGCTGGCATTCAAGTAGGAAGTAGCACAGCACCATATTATAAGCCGACGGAAATGTTGGTCCCAATTGGCTGGTGTGGTCACAAAGAATACCTTTGCTCCGGACAATCGTCACCTCTTCATGCATACCAGACAGATTAAGCTTCCGTGCGGTTAAGAAAACGTCTACTTTGCAGGTGTTGAAAATGATTACCGTTACCGCAAAGATCACTCTTGATCGTACCTAAGCAGAACCGTGTCACATGTGCATATATCACAGTGGGAACAGATCAACATGCGTGTGTAATTGTGTGCAGAAAAGGGCCGTGTCAGACAGGCATGGACATTTATTGCCCTGGCTGTAAGTGTACTGCTGCTGTTTTTGTGGTTGTTTTTTATACGTAGGATCCAGTTGTTGGTCATGATATGCTGCAACGCTGCAAACGAAGGTGAGACATTTTTACTGCATCTTTCCGCAGCGACAGGAAGTGTCACTGACACTTAAGTGCAGACGCCAGTGAGCTTTCAAAGAGTCAAGAGCTGTGTAACAGAGGATGTTGACGACCTTATCTCTCCGTCCCTAATAGGCCTAGTCCGTACGGTCTCTGTGGACATAAAGCAACATTGAACTGAACTGAACTGAACTAGCCTGAATCGGAGCTCAGGAGTTGTGTGAAAGAGGAGATGGACATCCTTGGGCTCCCCGTCCATAACTGTTTATATGGACGTAAAGCAACATTGAATTGAACTGAACTAGCCTGAATCAGAGTAAGTAAGTAAGTAAACATAGTGCTTAACGTCCACAGAAGCCACACGGCTTATTAGGGACGGGGAGAATGGGGGGAAGGGGGTAGGGAGGTGGGGGAAGAGGGAGATCATATACCTATAGCTACATTGTCACCACCAGAGACTCCTGCATTAAGATGGGCAGCGATGAGAGCTGTTTTAATGTTTCAGTAATTGTGAGGGATAAAGTCACAAGACAGTGTCCACAGACCACAACTTTTGAAGAGAAAGGAGAGCCGAAGCGGATTCGAACCGAGGTTCCTCTGCTTACTAGCCTAACGCCTTACCGGTAGCCCAAACCAGCTCTCTGAATCAGAGCTCAGGAGCTGTGTCAAAAAGGAGGTGGACGTCCTAGACTCCCCGTCCCTAATAGTCTGTACGGTCCCTCTGGACGTAAAGCAGCACTGAACTGAACTGGCCTGAATCATAGATCAAGAGCTGTGTGAAAGACGAAGTGGATAGTCCGCCCGTGATAGTCCGTACGGTCTCTGTGGATGAAGAAGGGTGCAGCTCACTCAAATGCAAGCGCAAAGCGGCCTGCTGCATAAAAGGAATGGAACATATTCATGTAATTTAAGTGAGCCGGTTTCGCTTTGCAATAAGGCATTAGGCTGGTAAGCGGACGGCCTCGGTTCAACTCCCCGCTTCGGCTTTCCTTTCTCTTGAAAAGTTATAATAATGTCCTGTGACTTTGTCCCTCACAGTTAACGAAACATTAAAATGGCTGTCATCTTGCCCATCTTAATGCAGAAATCATCATGGATGTGACAGTGTAGCTTTAGTAACTGTACTCCCTCACTCCACCCCACCCCACCCCAACCACCTCTTGGATCTCGGTCCCCGCCAGTACCTCTCCGGAGACAACTCGGCGTTAAACAAGTCTGACAAACAAACGAACGGATAAGTATTTTTTTTGCAGCGGTGGATACACTCATAGTTCAGGAGCTGTGTGAGAGTCGAGGTGGCCGTCCTGGGCTGTCCGTCCCAACGAGCCTTCTGGTTTCCGTGGACGTAAAGCTATATTGAACCATGCTCACGCATTGGTCTCAGCTTGTCCCTAATATGTCAACTGACATCTGAGGACATTAAGCATCACTTCATCATGATGGATATACTGACCTACTTGGATATTTCACCAAACTAACTTAACTTTTTGTTGTTAACCAGCTTGGGTTCTGCATCAAAGGAGATTCCACAACAAAAACAAAACAAAACAAAAACAAACAAACAAAACACGCACAAAAACAGAAACTCAAGCAAACAAACAACAAAAAACAAAGTGTGTGTGTGTGGGGGGGGGGGGGGGGGAGGAGGCGCTTAGAAAGTGGGTATTATTATCTTTCGTCGATAGCACTGTGGGCAGATCAGTTGACACTTCAGTTGGTTGTAGTTAGGTGAAATTTAAATATTCAGACGCACTTGTTGTTATTGACCATTGTTTTGTCTTCGATTCGGCGTGTAGACTTTGTTACTCTCCACTTTTGGGACGTCCTCCGTTGCTGAATAATCACAAGAATGTGTTGTCCCTTGGGTTCGGTTACAATAATTATGATTATAGATGACATCGTTGATGCTGACGGGGCCTATCTGTTTGATGAAATTCTTCCCGGAATGCTGCCTCCGGGCAGTGAATTCTTCACCCGACGATCTTTACAGGTAAGAGCGATAAAAACCGCTTGCATTACGAAGACCGCTAAAACAGTTTGTGCTGCCTGCGTTCCTGGTCCCTTTCCTGGCCCGAAACGAGCTTCCATCCTTGGAGATGGAGAGGGGACGGGGTGGAGAGAGCGAAAGGGGGGTGGAGAGAGAGGGGGGAGGGAGGGAGAGAGAGATGGAGGGAGAGATAGGGAGAGAGGGAAAGGTGGAAAGAGAGAGGTGGAGAGAGAGAGGGAAAGGGGAGAGAGAGAGGAAGAGAGGGAGGGAGGGAGAGGGAATGAGAGAGAGAGAGAGAGAAAGAGAGAGAGAGAGAGAGAGAGAGAGAGAGAGAGAGAGAGAGAGAGAGAGAGAGAGAGAATGATTGAATGAATGAATGAATAAACTTTATCGATTTTACGAGGGTAGTGGAGAAGACTCGAGGTCTTTTTACATCCAGCCCTCGCACAGAGAGAGAGAGAGAGAGAGAGAGAGAGAGAGAGAGAGAGAGAGAGAGGGGATGGCATCAGCGGGGGCTTTTGTGGAGCCGCGTCTCACGAGGCGACACGCGTCTCCTCCCCTGCCGTGACGATCGGACTTTAACCTTAATCCGGCCAACAAACCCAAACAGCGCCATCGGCCCCCGTCTCGTGGCGCACACCGTGGTTAGTGTCACCTCCGCACACCGTCAGCTCAGTCGCCTCCCGTCCCCAGCCAGGCAGACCCTCGGGCAACTGCTTCCGTCCTGCAACTCGAGGAGCAGTGGGCATGCTCCGCTTTGTCTCTTCCGGCGCGTTACACAGTCGGGTGCGCGCGCATTGTGGGCCATGGCGAGGATGAGATAGCTAGGCCTAGCTGGCCTGACGGTCAAGGCTCGGGGGACCCCTTCACGGCCCTTGAGCCGCGCGCCGAGCAGTCGCGTTTACAGTTAATCCCTCACAGAGGGGGGAACCCTCTCGACACGGAGCTTGAGCTTATTGACGGAAATTCGAGCCGAGATCGGAATTCAAGCGGGGGCCTTTACTCGCTGGTTAGGAGTAAATTTGGACCTGCTTCACAACGGTCAGGCGCGGCTGGCGGCGCCGAAAATGGGAGGGCCGTGCCCGGTGCCAGACGGAGACAGACGACGAGGACCGGGGGAGGCTGGGCAGGTTACGCAGAGGCTGCCATTACGAAGAGGCTGCCATCCAGTCTCTCGGACAGGTGTAGAAGCGGTTGCTCAATGGACCATGCGGATGTGGCGTCGTATGGAGAACTGGACAGCGTGCACAGACTGAGAATTACGTGGCTGTGTACTCTTTGCACTCACTCACTCAATGGGGGTTTTCGGCAGTTACGCTTGTACTCTTGTTCATCCGTACCAGGAAATTTGAGGTCAAACTCCCGGTTGAAAGCGAGCAGCCACAAGTGCAGCGCTACCCAGTCCTCTGTCGCCCCCCCCCCTCAACCCCCCCGCCCCCACCCCGCCCCTTAATATACATATCAAGCGTAAGTATTGTTTCAGTTGTTTGTTTCAATGAATCATTGACCAGAATAAGTTCTGTCAGTCGCTCGAAGTTTAAACAGGCCTTTGGGGATTTCAACTGCATGAATCATCGTTTCTTACGCCTCACTCGGATTGTAGCGGAACACATTTTAGACACTACCATATATGGCATTGCTCCCGCAGGATTACAGTGAGCATGCGCAGTCTGCCGGCCAACGTCAACTCTGTTGCCTATTGGTTCCTAACGTCAAGTCTCGTTCTAGACCTGTTGCCATTTCCCCAATTTCTTTGTTTTTCCTGTGCTCGCTACGGGGTTGTCAATTCAGTTAAAAGTCTCGCAACCTGAGTTCAAGTATGTCGGTGCTGGACTTTAGATAGCGATGGTGAAAACTACAATACGTCGTGGACAGAGCCCCTTTAACCTCTTCACTGCCCCAGTCTGTAAGATTTCCGGGCTGAAAGATGCACGACCGCGCCTCAAAAACTGTCTGGTCTTATAACAAATCTATTGTCAGTGCTATGCGTTTTGATGAAAACCCTTTCACATGCCAGTGCGAAAAAGAAAACGAAAAGGCTGAAGGGTTTCAAATTTCGCAATTTGATTGGTCATTTTCAAGTGACATCATGGCAGTGAAGGGGTTAAAGCTGAAACACACACACACACACACACACACACACACACACACACACACACACACACACACACACACACGCACACGTACACACACACACATATCACACACACACACACACACACACACACACACCACACGCACGCACGCACGCACGCACGCACGCACGCACGCACACAAGCACGCACGCACGCACACAGTTTGGTTTCAGAGCTTTTTGCCCATCTGCTCCCAAACTCCCTAACTACCACAAACAGTATCAGGGAAGCGGATTCCCTGGCGTCGCTCCGCAGCCGTCTGAAAATCCACCTGTTCTCTCAATGACTTTGCACCTCGTCTTTTCTTTTTCTTTATTTTAATTATTATGACTTTCTTTCTGTCCCTTCAGCTTTCAAGTTAATGGAATCATGTTCTATAAAAGTGGACATCGTCATCTTCCTCCTCCTCCTTGACCTTTAACACCGAGTCCAGGGCAAAAGACAGGCCATCAGCCCAGAGGTGGAATCTAGTTTACTGTTCCTTCCACAGGCCATTGAATACTCGAAACTGGACACAGGCAAATATGAACGTGAATTAATAATCGGGTGCATAAATCTAATACAGTGAGAACAAAATAAAGTTTTTTCCTGCAGTCAATAGCATTTCTGAACAGATAAATCCGTTCAAACGTCAGAGCAGTGTGTGTGTGTGTGTGTGTGTGTGTGTGTGTGTGTGTGTGTGTGTGTGTGTGTGTGTGTGTGTGTGTGTGTGTAAATTAAGTAAATTACTAGTTTGTTTATTATGTAACTGTTGTATTTTTAATAACTGTTCTTTGAGTTTTGAAATATACAATAATGTGTTATTGTGTACTGTGATGTGGTTACTGTTCAGTCACGTTTAATTCTCTGATGAGATAATAAAATCATCTTGAATCTTGGATGTAACAGCAAGGCATAAGTCCCGGCAGTAGATGAGGCATGCAGGGATGTAGTCTCACTTGCTCCAGGCTCTAGGTCTAGGAAGGAGAACCTCAGGCTCCCAGAGCTGAAGTTTTACATCCGATGTGGCGCCCTACTGCGGGGCTATTAACCCTCTCATTGCCATATTGTCACTTGAAGACAAGTAAAACAGTGAAATTTTATATTCTTAAGCCTTCTTCTGTTCTCTTACGCCATATGGTGTGAAACGATTGTTATCAAAACAAACAGTACTTAACGTAGATTTGTTATAGGACCGGAAAATACACTGTTTGCAGGCGTGTGCGCGCACTTTTCAGCCCGGAAACACTGAAGGGGTTAAGGTTATATTTTTGGAAAGAGGGAAAATGTGGGCGTCGAGGAAAACGGACACGGAGGTCACCCGTGTGTTAAGTGTCTATAGAGTCCGTGGGTAAGTGGGCGGGAAGTGCTATGACACACCCACACACTTCCAGACTGGCGGAAACCGAGACCGGAAAATTAATGTGGTATAGAAATACCAAAAGAGTGTGCCTTCGGTCTAACCACTGACGATATTTAAGTCTGACTTCAGTCGATCAGATTTAGAAACCTGTTTTGAACTGGTGTAAGAGAATTCTGAATGTGCGATTCATCGTTAGGTGACGGTTGACTGGGCGTTAAAATCCCAGAACTAACTTGAATCGATCAGAATAACGCGATTAAGATGGCGATGTGTGTGTGTGTGTGTGTGTGTGTGTGTGTGTGTGTGTGTGTGTGTGTGTGTGTGTGTGTGTGTGTGTGTGTGTGTGTGTATGTGTGAGCGAGATGATTAACACTTACTGTCAATCCAGGGTTGTTGCGGGACACGAGAAAGTTCATCAATGATTTGGTACCCCCACTATCGTGGGGAAGGAAAGATTCTTGATATTTAATGATTAGTCAGCTGCCACCGGTCGTATGAGGGCGAAACACAAGTTATAAAATCAGAAGTAGAAGTAGAAATCTTGTTAACAGTTCAAGTTACAGTAATGAAGAAGGAAAGGAAGAAAAAAAAAGTGAATGGTCCGTTTTTCACTTGGCATCCAGCCTTTGAACAGAGTGACCTACCGAACACCGGATTGTGTACAGTTGGAATGGTCAGCTCAGGTATTATCAGATGCAATAAAAAGTCCGAAATAACCGTTTTGGCCTAGTGGTAAGGCGTTATTAGCTTGGTAAGCAGAAGAACCTCTACTCTATTCCTTTTCGGCTCTCCTTTCTTGTCAAAGGTTGTGTTTTGTGGAGATTGTCTTGTGACTCTGCCCTGGCAATTAATGAAGCATTCAAATGGCTCTCATCACTGCACGTCGTAATACAGGAGTTAACCGATGTTGACAGTGGTGTTAGGTATAGTTCTTCCTCTCCCTCTTCGCCCATAACCGTACTGGTTGACTGGGCGTATAACACCAGTAAACATGGTGCTTAACGTCCACAGAAACCGTAAGGCTTATTAGGGACGGGGAGAAGGGGGGAGGGGGTATGGAGGTAGGGAAAGGTTGAGATTATATACCTATCGCTACACTGTTACCGCCAGAATGACTCCTGCATTAAGATGGGCAGCGATGAGAGCAATTTTAATGTTTCATTAATTGTGAGGGACAAAGTCACAAGACAATGTTTACAGACCACAACTTTTGAAGAGAAAGGAGAGCCGAAGCGGATTCGAACCGAGGTCCCTCTGCTTACCAGCCTGGGGACCTCGGTTCGAATCTGCTTCGGCTCTTCTTTCTCTTCAAAAGTTGTGGTCTGTGGACACTGTATAACACCAAGTTACTTACTTACTTACTCCTTCTCCACCAATCTCCTGGTATATCGGTCCCCTCTAGTACCTCTTCGGAGACAACTCGGCGTTAAACAGGTTTAACCAACTAACCAACCACATTAATCTATTTTAGGCGAGTGATACGACAGCCAACATCAGACACTGAACATTCCTGGCCGTCTCGGGCTTAGCGAGCACCGAGTGACAGAGGAGAGAGTCCTTGTAGGCTGCTCCCCCCACGATGTCCCAACTGCCTGGACCCCCGCACACCTCCCGGAGAGCCTGGGTACTGCCGGAATGTTAAACCGCCCCTTTATCAGATCTCCGTGCTGCGTACACCAGCCTCCGTCTGCTGAACGCCGTGGGCTGTGGGTGGATTCGGCAGCGTCATGGTGGAGTTTAGTGATTCACACGGTCCCAGACACTTTGAAGACGTCGTGGTGCTGTTTCTCTGGAGACCGAGAAGGCGGGCGTCGGAGGGAGGGAGGGGGGGGATTCCTGGGCGTCATTAGATACGGAGCTGGAGCATCAAGTAGACTGGGTCTCGCGCCTCACTGGCTTCCCTGCATTGGGCGATCGCCGATTTCGCGGTCACTCGCTAAAATCTCTGTTGGGGACCTCAAAGGGGGAGGAGAGAGTACCGGTCATTTGGTGTTGACCCACTGGGCACAGGGCGCAGGTGTCGAGGAGAGGACTGGCATTTTTCTTTCAAACACGCTTCTATCTTCACTATCTTCTTCTATCTTCACTTCACTATCTTCACTATCTCGCCCTGATATAACCGCACTGCTTGACTGGGCGTAAAACACCAAGTTACTTACTATCTTCACTGTCCAAATTTACCCAGCTTCACTATTCTCACCCCCGACCCCCCCATCCCCCGACCACCCCTCCCCTCCCCCTTTCTCCTTCCTATCTTGATTACGAAAGAAAGTTCATATTGGTCTGATTACAGACAGATGAAAACTTCCACAGTAAATGAGATCAGTAGGGTCCAGTTTCCTCTTTTCATTTCGCCCAACCCTCCTGTCATGATGACGAAAAACAAACACATATTCCTTGAATTACAGAAGCATGCAATTTCCACAGAAGCTGTGATCAGTAGGGTGGTAGTTTGTTTTACGTCAGTCAGCTCACTTTGAATATATATATGGAGCTTGCCCTTTGCGAAGGGTTACTAAAAGCGTTTGGCCAAGCTCTGGCTCTCCCTTCGACAAAGGTTATTTCAGGATCAACACACAAGGGAGTTAATTAGCGCTCGAAATTCGTAACACAAGTGCAACAACAAGGGAGTGGCCTACGGTAACTCTCACCTGACGTGCGTT
>JABMCL010000737.1:1117500-1125000 GCA_018857735.1 Alviniconcha marisindica
GCAATTTGTGTGTGTGTGTGTGTGTGTGTGTGTGTGTGTGTGTGTGTGTGTGTGTGTGTGTGTGTGTGTGTGTGTGTGTGTGTGTGTGTGTGTGTGTGTGTGTGTGTGTGTGTGTGTGTGTGTGTGTGTGTGTGTGTGTGTGTGTGTGTGTGTGTGTGTGTGTGTGTGTGTGTGTGTGTGTGTGCACTAGGTCAGGCGGGAAACCCTTTAGACTAGACTCGAGGCAAAGACCAAGGTACAAGAGATCTGTTTGTATATACGGGACATGTTGCTTGCGGTTGACGCTTCGGAGGAATCCCGCCTAGCCTTTTCCCGTTTTGCCGACTCCTTTTTCTCGCCGCTCAAATTCTACTCCTTTTTCTCGCCGCTCAAATTCTACTCCTTTTTCTCGCCGCTCAAATTCTGCTCCTTTTTCTCGCCGCTCAAATTACGCACTTTGCGCTACCTGTACTGGAGTTGCGTTCTGAAAGTCACTGTCTACAAAAGCAGTTCGGTGCAGTTCAGCTGAGATCAAGGTCAGTTCAGCTGAGATCAAGGTCAGTTCAGCTGAGATCAAGGTCAGCTCGGATCAAGGTCAGTTCAGCTCAGGTCAAGGTCAGTTCAGCTCAGATAAAGACGGTATCTAAGCGCTAGGAAAGACCCACGTGCGCTCTACGCCGCATCTTCGAAGTTTTCGCAAGTGTTGCCTTTGAGACGGTTCCAATGCTGGTCTGACTGACAACGACCTCTTCTCGTATTTGAAAGAAGATCGTCGTGCGAATTCTCTTTATACGGCTCTCTTTTCCAGGCTGGCCGATGATCTGACTTTCTTAGGTTTGTTCCCGCAGTGACGCTGCAGTACAACTTGAACTGTCCAGAACGCGAATTCCTGAGCATTCCGAGTCTGAAGGATGCTTACTAAACCTCACATTTTCGACTGAGCACAATAATAAACTGGAGAAAAAAAATGAGAGAGAGAGAGAGAGAGAGAGAGAAGAGAGAGAGAGAGAGAGAGAGAGAGAGAGAGAGAGAGAGAGAGAGAGATTTTTATTTTATTTTTATTCGGGTGTGGTTTACTTCTGACAGTTGAACAGACTGACGCTGCGTATATCTTGTCCTTTAAAAAAAAGTCCTGCGTACAAGTAGAGCAGAACCCACCACATAAAATCCCGGAACAAACAATTTATACTGCTGCACACACACACACACACACACACACACACACACACACACACACACACACACACACACACACACACACACACACACACACACACAAAAGCCGCTACGACATCGGAAACGGCATTTGCCGTTCCTGATTGGACACGCAACGGCTTTAGAATGCTAGTTCTCTTCCTCCGTCTGCTTGAACTCGGACATTCACCCCGAGCAGGTGCAGCGCCAACAAATACTTTCCTGCACTTACATAAATACACGGATCTTATTCCGGAACACTCGCTCGTGCTCGCGTTCTCCGCAAAAAAAAAAGCGTCTTCAGCACATGAAAGACAGGTAGAATATTTTTTTATAGCTGAATTTCATTTCTCTCATCGTTTGTTTATGTGATATGTGCAGGTTCGTTGCTAGAAAAATGGGTTTGCCCTGAAAATGTGCAGGTGTTTTGTATTATCTTATTAACAGAAGCGTTCTTTTGAAACTTTTCGGTCTGTTTTGATGTTGTTTTAGAACGATGGCAGTTCATTTTGTTTCTTTAAAAAAAATCCAGAACAGGGTCGGCTATTGTTTTCGGGAACAGTGTTTTCCTACATCTACATGAATATAGAAAACGAATTCCAACACTGATTCCATTTTCAATCATGAAACCTCAGGTTTGCGTGAGTTACTGAACAGCAGGTGCGTCCAGCCCAAAACAAGTGTTTAAGTGAGTTTGTTGTTGTTGTTGTTATTCATCTGGCCGCCATGCGCAGCACGTTCAACGTACAACATCGCTCCTTTTGCGGTCTTGAGATATCCTTGGGAACTTGGAACGTTGGTGCTGAAACGGACAGTGCTCGGCGGTAACAGAGAGTTGTCATTTCTAAACAACACGGATAATGCAGACCGGAGAAAACCGACTTAGTCCTCGTGGAAGAAAACACACACACACGCACACACACACACACACACACACACACACACACACACACACACACACACACACACACACACACACACACACACACACACACACACACAAAAACGGCCCTTGGAAGTAACAAAAAGTTACAAAACAAAAGAAAGAAAGAATGAAACAAACAAAAATAACTTTGTTCCCCTCCCTCAGTCGTGGTCCCCTTTAACGCAGACTCCTTCTGGTTGTGAGAGTGGATCTTTGGCAGAGGCTTCTTCTCTCCCTGACCTCTTGCGATTTCAGTCCCTGACAGTGCTCCTCTTAGGTGACAACTTAGCGTTAAACAAGTCTAACCACCTGTACACGCGCGATCATTGTCGCAATTCTCCCTCTTTTCTTCCTTTGAGCGCCCAGCTATTCCCTTTGACCAGCGTATGCTGAGAGATTTCCATTTGTGCAGCGTTGAGGGCGGTTGTGCGCGAAAGGGGAATTTTCTGTTCGATTAACCACCTCATGATTGGTTTCCTGTGGCGAGTGGAATTTCATTGAAAGGACGAGTGCGGTCCAGTGACGATGCGCCGAAGTCACGCAGCGTGAGAAGTCTCGGCTGAAGCGAGGCGGTGACTTGACCGGCCGCTGACTGACTTCATTCACCGGCCCGTTATTAGGATTGGTTGACTTTCATACTCCCGACACGGAGAGCGATAATGTGTTTTGTCACTTGGACCGATGGGCAGGCAGGCAGTCGAGAGTTTGGCGAGAGGCTTAATTTTGCATGAGTTGACAGCAGCATTGACTTCCAGGGCTCTGTAAATTAGCACAAACACGACGAAAACCTGTTTATTTCAGTAGCGGCGTTCAGTTCAAGATGGTAGGTAGCTCGGCGCCTCCGAACGCCCATAACCGCTCCATCCCTCCTCTCTCGGGTACTACGCCGCGTTGCTGTTCAAAGCGAGTGACAAAAAGTGAAATGCTGTCTAGAAACGTGTGATCCAGGATTCAAATATAAACATCAACATTTTGGATAAAACCCTTGAGCATTTAGCAGAAAAAAATAACAACAACAACAGCAAAACAGACTAGACGGTTTGGAGGAGAGAAATAATGCAGGAAACTGAAAGTAAGTAATGTTTCTGCCACCTAATCTATCGGTATACACATTGTTCCTTGTGACATTAAAAACCACGAAGAAAAGAAAAACTGGAGACACACACACATATACGCACGCACGCACGCACGCACGCAAGCAAGCAAGCAAGCAAGCACGCACGCACGCACGCTCACACATACAAACAAATGACTACCAAACACACATACACACACAGGCACACACACACAGGCACACACACAGGCACACACACACACACACACACACACACACACACACACACACACACACAAACACACACACACACACACACACACACATAAAACACACACACACACACACACACACACACACACACACACACACACACACACACACCACACACACACACACACACACACACACACAACACAACAACACAAAACAACACACACACACACACACACACACACACACACACACCACACACACACACACACACACACACACACACACACACACACACACACACACACACACACGAACAACCCATCCGCTCCGATGAGAAACCGACCCTCTTTTTGTGACGACTGCTTTTACTGAAACATCGTCCCTTCCCATTTCCATGGAAACGATCCCTTGACCAAGTACCATTCTTCATCTAGGGCCATTTCGCTTGATGGTTTAGTGTAGTTTCAAGCGGGATACCACTGTATAATGTACTCATTTCCATCTCTCTACAAGTCCTCTTACAGTACAATACAATAATGCTTTATTAATCCTTAAGAAGGAAATTCGGTTGTCTGCCTTTGACAAATAATAACAAGTACATAAAAACCTAAGTAAATATACTATATAGTATATGGGACCTGTGCCGTTTACAGGGCCGTTTAAAACCAACAATTGCACCAAGTTTATTTTACTCTTTTTTTCAGAAGGGGGAGGGGGCAGGCAGTCTCTGTTATTTGTGTATTTGCTGGATCTCTCTCTCTCTCTCTCTCTCTCTCTCTCTCTCTCTCTCTCTCTCTCTCTCTCTCTCTCTCTCTCTCTCTCTCTCTCTCTTTTATTTCTTCTATTTGTTCCTTGAGGGTTATAAGGATTACGAAGACCATACCAGTTTTGATCACGGCAATTTACTTGAAGCTATTTTGCAGTGTTGTAGATAGTGTCTGTTACATGAAGGCTTAGTGTCCTGGGTGTGGATGCGACAAGGGTCTGTGGCGGTCATCCTGTATATCACAAGGACACGTGCCGTGCAATCATCCTCAGTGAGGATGTCATAGGGGCCTCGCGCAATCATCCTCAGTATGAATGTTATAGGGGTCTCTTGCTGTCCACCTCAGTGTAGATGTTAATGCCTTTCTCAATCATCCTCAGTATGAATGTTATAGGGGTCTCTTGCTGTCCTCCTCAATGTGGATGTTAATGCCTTTCTCAATCATCCTCAGTATGGATGTTATAGGGGTCTCTTGCTGTCCACCTCAATGTGGATGTTAATGTCTTTCTCAATCATCCTCAGTATGGATGTTATAAGGGTCTCTTGCTGTCCTCCTCAATGTGGATGTTAATGTCTTTCTCAATCATCCTCAGTATGGATGTTATAAGGGTCTCTTGCTGTCCTCCTCAATGTGGATGTTAATGTCTTTCTCAATCATCCTCAGTATGGATGTTATAGGGGTCTCTTGCTGTCCACCTCAGTGTGGATGTTAATGCCTTTCTCAATCATCCTCAGTGTGGATGTTATGGGGGCCTCTCGCAGTCATCCTCAATGTGGCTGTTATTGTTGCCTCTCGCAGTCATCCTCGGTGTGGGTGTTATGGGGGCCCCTTGTTGTCATCGTCAATGTGGATGTTATAGTGGCCTGTCGCAGTCATCGTCAATGTGGATGTTATGGGGGCCTCTTGTTGTCATCGTCAGTGTGGATGTTATAGTGGCCTGTCGCAGTCATCGTCATTGTGGATGTTATAGTGGCCTGTCGCAGTCATCCTCAATGTGGATGTTATGGGGGCCTCTTGTCATCCTCAGTGTGGGTGTTACATTTGTTGTCATCCTCAGTGTGGGTGTTATGGGGGCCTCTAGTTGTCATCCTCACTGTGGGTGTTATGGGGCCTCTTGTTGTCATCCTCATGTGGATGTTATGGGGGCCTCTTGTCATCCTCATGTGGGTGTTACATTGTTGTCATCCTCAGTGTGGGTGTTATGGGGGCCTCTGTTGTCATCCTCAGTGTGGATGTTATGGGGGCCTCTTGTTGTCATCCTCAGTGTGGATGTTATGGGGGCCTCTTGTTGTCATCCTCATGTGGATGTTATGGGGGCCTCTTGTTGTCATCCTCATGTGGGTGTTACATCTTGTTGTCATCCTCAGTGTGGATGTTATGGGGGCCTCTGTTGTCATCCTCATTGTGGGTGTTATGGGGGCCTCTTGTTGTCATCCTCAGTGTGGATGTTATGGGGGCCTCTTGTTGTCATCCTCATGTGGTGTTATGGGGGCCTCTTGTTGTCATCCTCATGTGGGTGTTATGGGGGCCTCTTGTTGTCATCCTCAGTGTGGATGTTATGGGGGCCTCTTGTTGTTATCCTCATTGTGGATGTTATGGGGGCCTCTTGTTGTCATCCTCAGTGTGGATGTTATGGGGGCCTCTTGTTGTCATCCTCAGTGTGGATGTTATGGGGGCCTCTTGTTGTCATCCTCAGTGTGGATGTTATGGGGGCCTCTTGTGTTATCCTCAGTGTGGTGTATGGGCCTCTTGGTATCCTCAGTGTGGATGTTATGGGGGCCTCTTGTTGTCATCCTCAGTGTGGATGTTATGGGGGCCTCTTGTTGTCATCCTCAGTGTGGGTGTTATGGGGGCCTCTTGTTGTCATCCTCAGTGTGGATGTTATGGGGGCCTCTTGTTGTCATCTTCAGTGTGGATGTTATGGGGGCCTCTTGTTGTCATCGTCAATGTGGATGTTATAGTGGCCTCTCACAGTCATCGTCAATGTGGATGTTATGGGGGCCTCTTGTTGTCATCCTCAGTATGAATGTTTTTTGGGCTTCATGTTGTAATCCTCGGTGTGGATGTATTATTACAGGGATGAGGACTGACACTCATCATCGCTGTGGATGCTACACGGGTCTCTGACAACCATGCTGCATCTCTGATGTTTCAGGCGCTTAATTAATTAATTTCGCTTACTGGCCGTGTTGCTGTTATTCATTTACTCACTACATACTTTCTATGTGTGCAGAAATGCTGCGCTGAGGTTCACTTGTGATTTCCTCCAGTCCTTGTTAGAGATTCAACAAGACATCAAGGCAAGTTTTACCTTCGATACTCTTATGAGATTCAGAAGCAGGAAGTTGAACGTTTCAAAGCACATCCAAGCTTTCGTGTGTGATTCAAAGACCGACTAACTAAGCTTCAGAGGAATCGAGTTACAAACTGCATCTTTTTCAGCGGGTGTGTCTTTGAGAAATATTAGATCGAACGTGAACAGTTTTCCGGTTGCTTTGGTTTAAAGGGCGGTGACTGAAAAGTTAGTTTGCAACTCCACTGACGACTGTGTGGCTCAAGAAAGTCCACACACTTACATGCTGACGATTCTGTGAGTGTGAGTCGAGCAGGTCAAAGTGTCTTCCGGCTTGAAAGCCCCGGGTGTGAAAGAAGACTACTCAGAATTTCAAGCACTAACAGAGATAATGCGAGCGAGTGTCCTATTTAAGAAACCAACTCTTTGAACCGCAAAATACACCTACGGTTATTAGTTCCGAGACTAAAAAGTGCTAATTGTGAGCTGCCGTTTTGGCCATGAACGAAAACGGTGGCGAAAATAGCTGATCCTGTCTGTGAATACTGCCTTGTCTGGAATGCATAGTGTGATCATAATTTGCCAGATCCTCTTGAAGAGATCTCAGCCGTGTTGGAAATGAACTGTGTTGGAACTTTAAAACGTCTTTACAGATGCAGGCAGTGTTTGAAATGAAAACCTGTGTTGATACTGCAGTGGAGGCCCATAAGATGCGAAACAAGTCTCTATCGTCTTCATCCATCCTTTCCCTTTCGACCGAAGGATAAAACCGATTGAGATCGGCCCATTCCGACTGTGGTTTAAGACTACAAGAGGCTGCGGCTGCGGATATTTGTGGGGATACTTTGAGTCCCAACCTGCCTTACGGCCGCCTTGCTGTGCTCCAAGGAACGGATGTTTATAGCTGTTTTCGGCGCTTTTGGATTTACTGTAGACTGCAATCACTGCCACTCGCACAGTTTTGGGTTTTCAGGCCTGATCGACTGCTTCCTAGATTTAAGGTAAGCCCATTCATTTTGCTATAGTTTTTGTCTTTGTTGTTGTCCTCGTCGTGTGTGTTGTCGTTGTTATT
>JABMCL010000737.1:1130000-1135000 GCA_018857735.1 Alviniconcha marisindica
AGTAGGGCGAGCATGTATGGTTATATTGTGACCTAATCCACATAGAACGTTTGTCAGCTCTGGGTTCTCAACAGAAGGGGGCCTTACTTTCTGCGTTTACAATACCCCACTGCAGGTGTAGTTTCAGTAACTGTGAGGGACAAAGTGATAATACAGTCAGCAGTGTCCATAAACCACTTTTGAAGAGAAAGGAAAGCAGAAGCAGGTAATCGAACCGACGTCGTCCGTTTACCAGCCCAACAACGCCTTACCGCTAGGCCAAACCGGCTCACACACAATGTGTACTCACACTCGTGGAGTTATACAGCATTGGACCTACAGCGAATGGACGCAGAGATTACATCTGCCTTTTGACCCTTTTAGCCTTTGACATATTTTGACCGACATGTCAATCGAATCTTGTCCGCTGGGTGCATGGGACTTGTCTGTTGGCTCTGGGATTGGCTGGGATCATGGGATTGGAGCTGTCCTCCTATACCGCCGCGTCTTTTCCGGTTGACTTTGCGTTGTCGGTTATCAGGTATGAAGCCTCCGCGAAAGGGCGGTTCGTGTGGGGGGATGTAATTTGGTGCAATGTTCCATAACAGATCCAACGTGTCCTTCAGACACTTAATACCCAGGATGACTGGAGAGATTTGGGTCTCTTCACTGACCGACTACCGCGAACGAGGTTTCTGGTGTTGTTTTATTCGTGTCCGAGTCCTTTGACATCTACGAACGTTAGTGAAGTGGGAGCCAGTATTGGCAGGTACTTGACTTGTTTAACTGAACATTTTATGTTACATGTTGCCTCAGAAAAATTAATGTCCAACGGACTTACGGACAGGCTTGTGCATTGAATAGGTGGGGAGACATAATGAGCTCGAGGTCGCACAGACACAGACACAGACACAGACACAGACACACACACACACACACACACACACACACACACACACACGCACACACACCAACACGCACACACACACCACACCACACACACACACACACACACACACACACACACACACACACACACACCACACACACACACACACACACACACACACACACACACACACACACACACACACACACAACACACACACACACACAACACACCATGCTACAAGAGAGAAAGCACAAGAAAACAATCAGAGAATAGAGAGAGAGAGAGAGAGAGAGAGACAGAGAGAGAGAGAGAGAGAGAGAGAGACAGAGAGACAGAGACAGAGACAGAGACAGACAGACAGACAGAGAGAGGCCAGGTCAAACTTATCTCCCGAGGAGGAAGCATTCAACGAATTCTTGCTTTGAAGACAAACTGGAGGCCGAGAATGTATGTCCATGATGTCCGATGAAGGTACTTAGGATTCAGGACATGGCCCAAGAAAATGAGCAGCGCCACCTTCCGTGACGCGGCGTGCTGGACCTTCCGGCTCGTGACCTCTGACCCTCGGACGCGCCAGTGACTTCCCTTTGAGGCTCTGGACGCATGAATTATGAATTCGCCGGGCCCTGATCAACTTTGTTACCGACACGTTTCATTAGCACCGGGCTGGCCGTGACTCGGAAGGGGGCGGGATAGAACTGGATCCAGTCTGATTCTGTCCCTGTGTTATAATGCTTGTTAGCCTGTTGTATATAGTTCCCCGTGCTCTGATTCTATTTCCTCTACCGTCCGTGTCTTTGCTCTCGTGTAATTATAGTAGTAGTAGTAGTAGTAGTAGTAGTAGTAGTAGTAGTAGACTAGTAGTAGTAGTGGTAGTAGTAGTAGTAGTAAAGGAGATTTTATACAGTGCCCAGCTTCCGCGTAAGAGCACCTTACAGTAACACTAACAGCAGTCACGCACGCACACACGCACGCACACACACACTCGCTGTCTCTGTCTCTGTGTCTCTGTCTGTCTGTCTGTCTGTCTGTCTGTCTGTCTGTCTGTCTGTCTGTCTGTTGTCTGTCTGTCTCTCTCTCTCTCTCTCTCTCTCCTTCTCTCCTCTCTCTCTCTCTCGCTTGCCAATTACACCACACACACACACACACACACACACACACACACACACGCACACACACGCGCGCGCGCGCGCGCGCTCGATCAACAACAACACAACGACTTTGTTTCATTTTCATGACCTTTACTGCTGGCTGAGTGTTACATAAATGTCAAACAGATAACTATACTCTGGTTGATCCATTCCTGAGAAATTGCGGTTCTTCTTCCTCCTCTCTCTATAAGCAACCAGCTTCTTTCAGTAGAACGTTCTGTGCATTGCCCCCTATTCTATCCCGAACTAACGCTTTGTCCTTGTCAATATGAAGCTAGCACCGTCTAGGTTAGGTTAGAAATTGCGTCTAGGTTAGTTTAGAAATTGCGATTCTTCTTCTTCCTCCTCTCCCTATAAGCGACCAGCTTCTTTCAGTAGAACGCTCTGTGCATTGTTGCCCCCTGTTCTACCCCGAACTAACGCTTTGTCCTTGTCAGTATGAAGCTAGCACCGTTCCAGTTCTGAAGCAGATTAGATTATCAATCAATTTACCGGCTCTGAAAATCGGCTCTTGCTGCGGTCTTTGTCTTTGTGACTTGTTTTCCCTGACCTTCATTCAGACGCCAGTAAAGTCATGACCCGCTGGCGTAAGTGTTACGGTAAAATGTAACCTAAAAGGTCTCCTCAGTCGTGGGTGAAATGGGATTCGCTTACGTAAGTGAAAAAGAAGGCAGGACGCTAATTGGCTGAAAGCAAGTTTCATCACCGTACTCTCAGTTTCTAGTGGTCCAGACGGGAACCCGGTACGGCTGAATAAGTTTCCATTGGTGGTGTGATGAAAGTCGCCTTACAAGGAACGGCTGTGGAATTAAAGTGTGGGGGAATTTGATGAAGGAGAAATTCGATCGCTGGTAGGCGTGTGCTAATTCAGTTTCTTTGTGAGGCGGACAAGCAGAGCTCACGGGTGGATATTCTCAGGTAGCCAGCATCAACTGCGATTTCAAACGAAGCGTGTTTAGTTCAGCAATTCGCAGGTCTTGAAAAGAAAACAAATTCCAGCTTTTATTCAAGGTCCACAATTTCAAACCGCTTGTTGAATATATATAACGCTCTGCGATAAGGTATCGAGGACTCATAAACCAAGGGCCCCTCCGCCACGAAGCGAGAAATATTAAAGGCTCTCTCTTTAAAGCCTGGAGTAGGTCAGAATATAGCTTTGCATGTTTCGCCTGCTGCCAGGAATATTTGCCTTGTCGGTTCACTTGTCGGTTCTTCTTCTTCTAGTTCTCGCCAATCGTCTTCAAATATAATTATTGTGGCAGGTGTCGTAAAAGTGATTTGGACTTTTTTGTTTGTGATGTTATTCTCCTGAGGTGACCCTGAGCGGTTTACGGGACGTCAAAATCCAATTACTAAATATCTACAAGTGGTATGGTAAGTTGTGTTTTGTGAACAGTGAATAAGAACTTTACTTGCCTTATCCGCTCTCTAAACGGGGGTAATATTGAAGGGACTAACGGTTTGAAAGTTTATATCTGATGTTTATACATGGATTTCTGTTTTACGTTTGCAAAGTGATTGGTTTTCTGGACTGACTTGACAAAGCATATATATATTTGAGAAAAGGTTTTCAGTTTGTCTTTTACCCACTTCTTAAGACTGTTTTTCAAAATCTGAATACATATAGGTTTTTAACATGGACATATTTTTAACAGTTATTGTGTATCGACAAAAGGTGTAACGCCCAGAGATAACCGTAATGGTTGACTGGGCGTAAAACACCAAATTACTTACTTACTCTGATTTGATGACAAAGATTTTGCCCGGTGGTGTTGTATATTAAGCACCCCGCAGCGCATAGTATCCTTAGTGGAGAAAACCGGAGATTCTATTTGAGTGATCAAGAAGAAGAAGAAGAAAAAGAAGAATGAGAAGAACAAAAAACGCCAAGTGTCATTCAGTCTTTTTTCTACAACTCCGGGAAATCACGATCTGTATAGATCGTGATTTCCTTGAGTTGCGGAAAAACGATTGAATTACACTCAAGTTGAAACAAACTGACATGGAATCTGCTTGGGTCCCGCACTGACAGACCTAGCTACGCTTGCGGGGCCAGCTGCGTGGTTTCGAGTTGACCTACGGGGTATATAGTCAATCCGAATCGACCGTCCCCTTCTCTCCCTCTACCTAATCCTTACTCTGCTTATCCTTCTTGTCCTCCCTAACCCACCCGGCGGTTACAAAACCTAACCCTTACTCTCCTTATCCTCCGTGTCCACCCTAACCCACCCGGCGGTTACAATACATAACCCCTTACTCTCCTTATCCTCCTTGTCCTCCCTAACCCGCCCGGCGGTTACGAAACCTAACCCTTACTCTCTTTACGCTCCTTGTCTTCCCTAACCCACCCGGCGGTTACAATACCTAACCCTTACTCTCTTTATCCTCCTTGTCTTCCCTAACCCACCCGGCGGTTACAATACCTAACCCTTACTCTCTTGATCCTCCTTGTCTTCCCTAACCCACCCGGCGGTTACAATACCTAACCCTTACTCTCCTTATCCTCCTTGTCTTCCCTAACCCGCCCGGCGGTTACAATACCTAACCCTTACTCTCCTTATCCTCCTTGTCCTCCCTAACCCGCCCGGCGGTTACAAACTGACTTGAAAACAGTTGTCTCCAAGTCGAGAGATCATCGTCCTGGTGCTTAGAGTCTGGACTCGACGGAAAAACCTCATGGGCCAGCTAGCCAGCCGTCAGGGCGAAGTTTTCAGGAGTGTGCATGGGAATTAGTTCAGCCTCAGGCACTTATGATCCGTTGTTGCTCGGTGAACTGAACGTCTGCGAATAGGGATCTGTGCTGCAAGGTTGTGGGGTTCATTGAATGGACATAGGAGACGTAGGAATGTCATCGTACCAAAGCTGAATTCCCGTCGGTGACCAAAGAACACGTGATGCGGTCATGGCGGACGATCTGAGCTTAGAAATTACGTTGAAGACGCTTTATTATGTAAAGATAAAGAGTTAAAGGCAAATCG
>JABMCL010000737.1:1137500-1147500 GCA_018857735.1 Alviniconcha marisindica
AGCTTTATAATTTATGAACTGAACGTTTCGGTCGTGAAGCCTTCGTCGGGAACTTAACAACTCTGTTGACACCCGATCGAGTCGAACTGACAAAGTTTTGTTTCGTGTAAGTGGCGTTTTCTTGACGATGAAGAAGAAAAACTCTTGCTCGATCTTCTTCTTCTGCTTTGCCTTCTTTTGCCTGCTTCTTCTCGCTATCATGGCCTCAGATTTTGCGACAGTCCTTCTACCCAAGGCGGCTGCCCTTCTGTCGATGGAGCGCCATGTATTCCAAAATGCCGAAAATCAGGTCTCCTCTGCGCGTAGTCCAGGGCTATGAAGGACTTTTCTTTTAGGCTAGGAGTTTGAACTACATAGCTTCTAAAACATTTCTGAAATAAGGATGACTTCTAGCGTTCTAAAACAAGATCCAAACACATAAACGGTTAAAAAGAAGGGTAATTTAATATGTCAGTATTCAATATTTGTATCGAACTGTTAAATTGGCGTTTTGTTTTTGTTTTATTATTTTTTAATCGTTTATGTGTTTCGGTCTACATAGGTTCCCAAACTGAATGTGAACCCTAAATGTCCTGTTTTGTGGAGGACCTATGGCACTGACTGGCTCACATACTGTGTGTTTGTTGGCTGTTCAAAGCGACATGAACGCGCCCATGAGATAAACTTTGCGTTTGCTGTCTGTTCGGTGCGACACGAGCGAGCACTTAAAAGACTAAAGTATACATCATGTGCCAGTGCAGCTACTATAAATGTTACATCAAAAGATAACGCCGCTGTTCACGACTTTACAAGTTTCCTGTCCACCTAGTAGAGCTATTTGGTGGTAATGGACTCATTGCAGGGGGAACGAGTGCAAGGACAGAAAACTGCATAATTACCTGTTGTGATGTGTGTGTGTGTGTGTGTGTGTGTGTGTGTGTGTGTGTGTGTGTGTGTGTGTGTGTGTGTGTAGATGGGCGATGTGATTTTTTTAATGTGGGTGTAGGCGTGACTGTGACTGTGTTTGTGGGTGGGTGGGCCTTGTCTTGGCTGTGACTGGAGAGGCGGTGGACGAGTAATGACTGTGGACTTAATCGATCTGAGAAGCGATGTTTTACTACATTTTACTCTGTTTTATTTTATTTGTATACTGCTTGTGCGGAATTCGAGTGACCCAAAAGGCAAATTTTCATTTTACGCATTTCTTATGATAATAAAATTCTTTTGTATTTGTACCCAAAAAGACTGTGCTCAAACAAAAAAAGGAGGCCGGTTTGGCCTGGCGGTAAGGCGCTAGCTTGGTAGACAGGACCTAGGTTCGATTCCGCCTCGGCTCTCCTCTGTCTCCAAAGGTTGTGGTCCGTAGACACTCTTTTGTGACTCTGTCCCTCACAGTAAACGACGCGTTAGAACGGATCTCATCGCTGGAAGAAGTCATTCTGGTGGTCACAGTGTAGCGATAGGTATTGTCTCCCTCTTTCCCCACCCCTTCGGTTGAACGAACTGGCAGATAGGCAATTGAAAAAAAAAAATTCTTCAACAATTCCAGATATTCCAGCACCAAAACCGAAACAGGATAAGTAGACATTTTTTATGTAAATTATTATCGTTTACCTGTTAATCCATTGCTCGGAAGAAGAAGAAGAAGAAGAAGACATTTTTATGTAAATTATTATCGTTTACCTGTTAATCCATTGCTCGGAAGAAGAAGAAGAAGAAGAAGAAGAAGAAGAGAATGAAGAGAAAAAAAGAAAAAAAATAATGGGGGGGGGGGGGGTTGCCCCGAAAAGTTGCACGTTTTGTGTTGGCCCTACTCCCGTTAAGATCACCGTTCTTTCCAACCTCTTGTGGGTTTGGACCGTGCTCTAGAACGCTGGCAGTGAACCTTGTTTCAAACACTTTTGAAAGAACACAGTGTTGCACAGTGTGTAACAAAGTAGTTTGGCAGTACACGTATCTTCCCAAGCCTTTTGACAGGCTGGTTTCACACCGGTGTCGGAATCGGGTTGGGTTATTTTCCGAATGCTTGTTTACTTGGAGTATTGTTAGATGGGATGTGTTTGCGGTAATGGCTTAATTCGCTGCTTGACTCGTCCGAGATTTGCCCCCACCTCGCCGCACACGATGCTTAACTATGAGAGGCGGCACAATACAGTACAGTGGTTAGGTGATGCATTGCACCTTTTTACTAGCACCCACTACTGAATTGCAGACTGTTCTGTCCTGTTTGCCACACAAGTTGAAGCGCTAGACGATCTTCCTTGAAAGGACGAGAGATGATCAGACGAACGTTGGAACCGTTTCAAAGGCAACATTGGAGAAACGTCTCAGAGACGGAGTGGAGCGCATGTGGACTTTCCCGAGCACATAGATGCCACCTTGAACTGAACTCAACTAAACTGAACTGCCATACATGTTACAGCCTGAGCATAGTGTGGATGTATTTTCTGTAGAAGGAAGTCCTCTCCTCCCCTTCCCTCCCCTCCCATTTGTGTTATTTTTAATCATTGTTACTTGTTTCTGTTAGTGGGTGCCTTCACGTGCTGTGTTGTCGTCGTGGTTGTTGTCCTGGTACTGTTGTGAAGCGCTTCCAGCCCAAACGAGATGGGGCACTCTAGAAGTCTTCTTTATTATTATTTTTTAATTCATTCCTCTTCTGTTGGCATATTAATTAGTTCGCAAGGGTGCATATTTGTCAATAGGCTAATCGTAGTGATGTCATGTGTTGAATTCATTTCAAATAAATATATGCAATAAAACAACGACAAAAGCTCGTGGTCTTTGTTTCACGACCGAGAAACAGGGAAGGGGGCTTGGGGGGCGGGTTGGGTTGGAGGGTGGGGGGATGGGAACGGGGGAGCGGGGAATAGTCTTTCTCTTGTTTCATTTTTGTCTCGGTTTCTTAGGCACCACTGAGTCCCGAGACACTGTTTCTTTATTTAGGTGTCAAGTCGAGGAAACACCGGCGACACAAATCGTTTGGCGCCAGGCAGCTTGTGCCCTTCACTGTGCTTTACGCCACGTCTGAATTGTCGTTGTTGACTGTGTGTTTGGATTAGAGCGGGTCATGTTTGTGATGCAACAGGCGTCACCGCTGCGGTGACTGGGGCAAGGAGGGGGGCCGGCAATCGAGTGCATCTGTGACGGCAGTCACCCAGCGGTTGCTGCTGTTTGGATTGGTTATCGTCAGTTTGCTTCGCGGATATGGATTTCCGGAATGCCTCAGCCGTCACCGGTGGCAAGCGAGACGATACTTTGGAGATTCTGCGCTGCAAGACTCTCTGGAGTCTGCAGAGTTCTGGCATTTGTTAGTCTGTCTGTTGGGTATGCATGCACCCGCCTCCATCCTCCCCCTCCTCCTCCCCCATCTCTCTCCATCTACCCCCTCCCTCCCTCCTTCTCCCTTCCTATATGTATAGAAATGATGCTTTGCAAACAATTTTACTCATCATTAGCTTAGCAAGGACTAGTTGTTAGACAGGTTCTTACTGAATCAAAACTACGATCATGTTTTCTCAAGCACATCACTGTGGTGTTTTTTGTTCAGTAACATGCATCCGTACGTACGCGCACGCACGCACGCGCGCGCGCACAGACACACACACAGACACGAACACACGCACGCGCGCTTGTGCGTGTGCACTTTTAAGATGAACCCTCCAAGAAAAAAAGAAAAAAAACGCAACTTCAGTTGCCTCTGTCATCGGGACCTTTGACCTGAAACCTATTCAAACTGTTTGCCTTGATTTTTGTGACATCCATGTTGGAGTTAAACTGATTAAAACTGAAAACGGTTGCTGGCAACTTCCGAGGGCGTTGCGTGGTTTCTAATAGCAAAGCGTGAGCCATAAATCCCGAGGTTTGCTCTTTTTAATCCTCTCACTTTGCGTTTTAACTTTGTCGTGTCCAGTACAGAAACCATTCTCTTTATCTCCTCTTTTTTTCTTTCTTTCTTTTTCTTTTTTTAAGCTATGTGATACGAAACAGCCGTTTTGGTGTACTGGTGGCTTATTAAGGCGAACTTACCTTCCACGATTAGGATGGAACGGTAAAATAAAATAATAAAAACTAAAGGTGGCATCTCTGCCTATCTGAATGCAGAATCATTCTTGTGGTGACGGTGTAGCGTTAGATGGTGGCTACCTTCCTCCTCTCAAACAGCCTGGGCTTCGGTACCCGGCAGTACCTGTACGGAGACAACTTCGATGTTAAATAATTAAGCCTCGTGATGGAAAACAAATAGCTTGGAGGTTATAAGTGATAATCTGATTAAGTTTCAGTGTTTTAATGTGGATTTTATTCGTGGAAAATGTCAGGTTTCTTTCTTTCCAGGAGAAAGCCAAGGAGAACGCCAGCTACAAGAGAGTGGCACCACAATGGTTAATTCATCACCAACGTTGGTGGACTTTTCTTTATGAAAATTTGGCCGGGGCAGCGTGTGTTTCTTCCGCGCTGCTGTTGGAGCTTTAACGTGTGCACATCTATAACAACTTACGAGACCTCGGGATTTATTTATTTATTTATTTTTGGTGGGGGGGGGGGGGGGGCGTCTCATCCGAAAAACTAGACTCTGAGTCCGCCACCACTAGACTAAAAAGGGAGAAGGGCGAGAGTGGGGAGGGAGTTGCTACCCGAGACGAACCAGGATTCGAACCTGAAGCTTCGTGATACGGTGCCCATTGCCATGACAACAGCCCTCCCCGGCCTCCGCGTGTGGGTGTTGTGTCTCTTCCAGCGTAGCAGCGTCTGTTGGAGCGCAAGCAGGTTGACGAGAGCCGATTGCTGTTGACGCGGGCAACTGACAGCGCGGCTGCTCGGTCCGTGGCGACGGCGAGCAGTTTTTGATGACTGGTTGCAGACCCAAGCCTGATGACACACCCAAAGCCACCACCGCCGGGATTTTCGGAGCACCATAGCAGCGAGACCGTCTTGTAAATTGACTTACTTCTTGCTTCTGACTCGGGAAAAGTTTCTTCGCTTCTCACATTTCTAGACCTTTCTGCTGCCTTTGACACTATCGACCAGTCCATCCTTCTCACTCGCCTTCAGTACACATTTGGAATATACTATACTGCCCGCGCCTGGTTCAAAATCTTATCTGTACGACAGGTTCCAGTCAGAGCCTGTCAACAACTAACAACACGCAGTCCGATCCTGTCAAACTGTGGCGGGTGCCTGTGTGTGTGTGTGTGTGTGTGTGTGTGTGTGTGCGTGCGTGCGTGCGTGCGTGCGTGCGTGCGTGCGTGTCGTGCGTGCGTGCGTGCGTGTGTGTGTGCGCGCGCGCTCTTAGAATAGTCTCTACGGACATGATTTTGCACTGAGGACAACGTCTGAAGACAGCAGTAGAGTTGAAATGATGTGATTGGCAGGTCTGAAGACAGCACTAGAGTTGAAATGATGTGATTGGCAGGTCTGAAGGCAGCACTAGAGTTGAAATGATGTGATTGGCGGGTCTGAGGACAGCACTAGAGTTGAAATGATGTGATTGGGGGGTCTGAAGACAGCAGTAGAGTTGAAATGATGTGATTGGGGGGTCTGAAGACAGCAGTAGAGTTGAAATGATGTGATTAGCAGGTCTGAAGACAGCAGTAGAGTTGAAATGATGTGATTGGCAGGTCTGAAAACAGCGGTAGAGTTGAAATGATGTGATTGACGGGTCTGAGAACAGCGTCAGTTGAAATGATATTCTTGGCCTTTTTATTATTTTTTAAATTATTTTTTTAAGAGCGATAAAGAGTGGGCGCGCCTGGTCCTCAGGGCAGCTGGTAACTTGGTGTTTTATACCGACCAAGGTATGTGCACTGCATAATATTCTGGGTGCTATTTCCTTGAATTCCCCCGCAGCAAAGTTAATCCTGTATAATTATCCGGTCGGAGGAGGAATGGGCGTGTACATACTTACAACAGTTTAAGAATTCGATTACCACATCGTGCTTCGAGAAAGCGAAATTACTCAAAACAGCTATAAAAAACAAAACAAAAACGATATCAGTCTTAATCCGTTGTTGTACATCTGTTCCTCCGCGTAGATGGAGGATGTGTGTTCGGTGGAATTGATGCTCCTTTGCACTGACCAGGAGGTCGAGGAGACTACCGTAGCGGGCGATTCAGGTCTCTGTTGCAACGTTTCTTGTCACACGTGTAATGCCCTGGAGCGCAGTTCGCCCTTTGTTTGTTCATTCGTCTGCATTTTCATCCCTGTTTGTCCATCAGTCTTGATCGGTGAGTGGACGAAGAGTCGGCAACACCATCCAAGGACACTAAAGGTGCACACATACACATACCCCCCCACACACACACACCCTCCCTCCACACACACACACAGGCGCCCACACACACACACACACACATCACACACACAACACACACACACGACGCACGCACGCACACGCACGCACGCACGCACGCACCAACGCACGCCACGGCAAGCAACACAACAACAACAAACAACAACAACAACAACAACAACAACAACAACAACAACAACAACAACAACAACAACAAAAATGCGCTTATTCAGACAATGCAAAACATGCGCAGGTTTCCAGGGTATAAAGCCGTTTCCAAGCAACTAAGAAACAGATGTTACACAAACAAACGATGGGAGGAAGGACATTCTAATCATGAAAATAAGCGTTCGTTTCAACTTTGTGTTTTGGTATTATTTCACAATGATGGCAATCAGCTTCAATGCTTTCCCTTTTTCCTTTTTGCCGCTTTCCAGTACCACCGTTGGAAATCGCCCATTACAGCTGGCAACATTAATTATGCTTCGTTCTAACACAAAAACGTCCCCGAACCTGTTATTGGGAAGTAGTTACGGAAAGGGGCCTGGGGCGAAGGGAGAGAGAGGGGAGAGGGGGGGGGGTTATCTTCGATTCATGATGACTTTCCATTCAAGATTTTATCTAGTAACGTATTGATTGCCCGCACGCCGGCGGCTGTCTCTGAGAGTCTGAGAATGGAAGCTGAACTGTCTTGAAGTCTGGAACGCAGAGGAAGCAGGTTGCACGGTGAAAAGGCTTGTCTTTCGGGAAGAGTTCCGGAGCGCTATCAGCAAATAGCGCCAAATAACTTCTGGACATTGATCGCCCGCTGTTACCGTGATGCAATGAAAGAAAGTCAAGCACGCGCTGATCTGTGGAGAGGCCGGCGGTGAGGACGGTGGCCGAGCGGTCTACACCTCCGTAGCTTTTCATGGATTCCGGGCTTTCCCTTTTGTCGTGCAGGACCGGATGTGACGTCAGCGGCTGACGCTGGCATGGGCGAAGTTATAGCGGTATAGGTGGGTAACTAGTCTGGCGGTTAAGACTGCAGATGCTGGACCGATGCTGGCAGTTAAGCTAGCTAATACCACTTTTGAGATCACCAGTTCCGTTTCCTGTACGATTGAAAGAGCTTCGTGTCAACGTTCAGCAAAGTGAGCGGCAGAGGAGAACAGTGATAGCTGATCTCTTGTGGATCTCAAAAACGGTATTGATTGACCTATTATGCCACTCTGAAGACTAAAGCTAATGTTTTATAATCTTATGGACCTAAAAAAGAAAAACAATAGTGGTGGAGGATCTCATACGGATCTGAGAAACAGTAGTGGCTGATTTCTTATGGATCTCAGAAACGGTATCGTTGATCTCTTATGCCACCGTGAAGATTGAATCTATTGTTTTATAATCTTGTGGACCAGGGGGAAACGGTACTGGCTTATGGATCTGAGAAACAGTAGTTGCTGATCTCTTATGGATCTGAGAAACAGTAGTTGTTTATCTCTTATGGACCTGAGAAACAGTAGTTGCTGACATTTTATGGATCTGAGAAACGGTACTGATTGATCTGAGAAGCAATAGTAGCAAATCTCGTATGGATCTCAAAAACGGCATTGATTGATTTCTTAGGCCACTCTGAAGGTTGAAGCTAATCAATAGATTGTAGCTAATCTCTTATGTACCTGGAAAAGACCGGTAGTGGATGATCTGTTATGGACTCGAGAAGCTGAAATGACCGATCTGTTATAGACAAATACCTCTGTTGCTGCTTGCTTGTGTGTGTGTGTGTGTGTGTGTGTGTGTGTGTGTGTGTGTGTGTGTGTGTGTGTGTGTGTGTGTGTGTGTGTGTGTTTATGCTCAGTCCACCATTTGGGTTATATCAGAGCGAACTGATCTATCACGGGTCTGGGAAACGGTAGAAGCTCATCCGTGGCTGCTCATTCTTATTGCTATCAGAACCGCACTGACTGCATGCATGGTCTGTCATGGATCTTAGAAACAGTAGCAGGTAGTCTTTCCTAAGGACCCCAGAAACAGTAACGGGTAGTCTTTCCTAAGGACCCCAGAAACAGTAACGGGTAATCTTTCCTAAGGACCCCAGAAACAGTAACGGGTAGTCTTTCCTAAGGACCCCAGAAACAGTAACGGGTAGTCTTTCCTAAGGACCCCGGAAACAATAACGGGTAGTCTTTCCTAAGGGCCCCAGAAACAGTAACGGGTAGTCTTTCCTAAGGACCCCAGAAACAGTAACGGGTAGTCTTTCCTAAGGACCCCAGAAACAGTAACGGGTAGTCTTTCCTAAGGACCCCAGAAACAGTAACGGGTAGTCTTTCCTAAGGACCCCAGAAACAGTATTAACTGGTCTCTTATGGACCTCAGAAGCAGTAATGGTTGTAGTCTCCTGCAGATCTCAGAATTAGCATCTTTTACTGATCTCATAAACAGTAGTTACCATTTCTTGGGATCTCAACAACTGTACTAGCTGGTCTCCTACGGATCTGAGAAACGGTCATAGCATCTGTTACTGATCTCATATACAATAGTGACTGGCCTCTCTAATTATGGATCTCAGAAACGGTAAATTGTCACAGGGCGATTGACTGTAGAAAACATTGTGTGTAACTGACGGGTACAACCCCGCCGAAACAAAACGCAGCGTGACAAAGCATTGTGCACAACGGACGAGTACAACAGCCCCGCCGAAACAAAGCATTGTGTACAACGGACGAGTACCAAAAAAACCCGCCGAAACAAAGCATTGTGTACAACGGACGAGTACAAAAAAACCCCGTCGAAACAAAGCTTTGTGTACAACGGACGAGTACAAAAAAACCGCCGAAACAAAGCTTTGTGTACAACGGACGAGTACAAAAAAAAACGCCGAAACAAAGCATGGGGTACAAGTGACGGGTACAACAACCCCGCCGAAACAAAGCATTGTGTACAAGTCACGGTACAACAACCCTGCCAACACGGAACCGCGCCAGCCTAATGGCCCACCAGCCACGTGTAAATTGAGGCGGTACAGAGGAAGCTGGAACATCATCAATAAAGTGTAATGAAACAAAAGGAGAGAATAAAAGGAAAAGAATTCTGCCAACAAAATTAGAAGTCCATAAAACTACGACGGAATGAAGCCGCTGATGAAGGGAAAGGTTTAGAAATTGACTGAAATAAAAGGGAGTTATCCTAACCGACGCATCTCTCCTGTCGGCTTGTATTGACCGACGACAATTAATAAGATCTTCCGAAAACGTCGATTCAAATTCCAGATCGTACTTCATGTCGACCGAGAATACTTCGTTGCGAACGAAGTCTTCATCTGCCAACCTCTTTTTCTTCTGCGGGCATTTAACCAGGAAGTGTCCACCCCTGTAGCCTCCCGCCTCCCCGCCTCCCCGCCTCCCCTCCTCCCTTCCTCCCCCTCCCCGCTGCATCCACCCCCACTCTAGCCTATTACGCCAAGAGTGGAGAAATTGTCGATGAAGTTTATTTAGCACGGAAGAAATCAATTCTTCAGAAATGGGGGAAATCCGAGTTCATGTTCTTGACTTTGATATTTTTAATAACACGGAAAGAAGGAAAACAACTTTTTTTTCTCCCCTTTCCTCTTTTGATATTGACAGGTGGGGGACTGAAGGGGTAGGGGGAAGGGAGGGGGAGATAGAAACAAAAAAAACGCACGAATGTGTGTGGGGGCGGGAGAGGAGAAGGTTGGAAAGAGAGATGGGGGGGGGGGGGGGGGGAAAGTCATATGT
>JABMCL010000737.1:1152500-1155000 GCA_018857735.1 Alviniconcha marisindica
GGGCCTAGACGCAGAAGTTGCTCATGGGGTAATGCCGAGGTGCTTGTGAAGAACCGTCAGTTTGACACCTTGCAGCCTGCACCATACGCTCAGTTGGCCACTCACGGAGTAGTTTCTTTTCTTTCTTATTTTTTGTCCCTGTCTCTGTGAGTTCTGTCTGTCTGTCTGCCCTTCAGTCTCTCTCTCCCTTCTTCTCTAAGCCCCCCCCGCCCCCCGTCTCTCTCTCTCTCTTCATCCTGAGGTGACCATATACGATTGACGGGACGTTAAAATTCAAGAACTAACTAAATCTCTCTGTCTCACTCTTTCTGCTTCTCTCTCTCTCTCTCTCTGCCTCTGTCTCGCTCTGTCTCTGTCTCTCTCTGTCTCTCTGTCTCTGTCTCTGTCTCTCTCTGTCTCTCTCTCTCTCTCTCTCTGTCTGTCTGTCTCTCTCTCTCTCTCATGTCCCTGCCTTAGTGTTGCCTGTTTGCTCTCTGTCTCTGTCTCTCTCTGTCTCTCTCCCTCTGTCTCTCTCTCCCCCTCTCTCTCTCTCATGTCCCTGCCTTAGTGTTGCCTGTTTGCTGTACGATGGAAGAACTAGTACACGTGGTCTAACCATAATGTGGTCTGTCTATTCACTCACTGTAGCGTACTCACGCACGCCTGTGGAACAGACGGCTGACGCTCTGGCCTGGAGGAGGAGAATAGCGAGATAATATATTCATAACTATATAAAAGCGCCGTTATGATAGCATTACGTTTGGAGGGCATAATCCCACGTTGGGATCGTGCGCCTGGTAGCTTTTGTGGACGGGAGGGCTTTGAGACTTGGCCGAGAACAAGCTGGATTCTCAGGAGCACCTGTTCAGTTAGTCAGGGCCCAAATTAGACTTGGCTGGAATTTGGTTCCGCGTGAATTTTAGGGCTTTAAAGTTTATGTTACAGACGTGTGAAAACCTTCTTATTGTACTTCTGATTGTTTGGTGTGGGTTTGTGTTTGTGTTCTGTGTCTTGTTGCTGTTGTTGACTGCTTTGAGTCAGTCCCACAAGCGGGAGTTCGTCCTGAGGTGACCCTGTTGCGGTTGACGAGACGTGAAAATTCGGCCTAGAAACTTATAAGTGGAGTCGGTTCAGTTTCCGAGTTAAGTGATATAGAGAGGGCAAATCACATGGATAGAAAAATCACTGTCTATTAATTAGTTAAATCATTAAGTCAAACTATGCATTTGTCCATTCGTCCATCCTTCTATTCTATTCATCCATCCTACCATTACGTTCGTAGTGTCCCGTCATCGTTCTCGTTCGTCACTCTAGTCTTTCATCCATTCACTCATCCATTCTTTTCATTTGTCCACTCATCCATTCCGTCATCTAGTCTGTAATCAGCTAGTTCAAAGTTATGCCTTCCATATGTAAACGTTCATATGATCCGTAGGTTACTGGGTCCTAATTTTGCTTATAAACATTGGTTTGAAAGAATTACTGATTTGAGATTCGTAAAGTATCGTTTCGTCCTATTCCCCTCTTTCTCTCTGTCTGTCTGTCTCTGTCTCTATCTGTCTGTCTGTCTGTCTGTCTGTCTGTCTGTCTGTCTGTCTGTGTCTGTCTCTCTCTCTCTCTCTCTCTCTCTCTCTCTCTTCTCTCTCTCTTTCTCTGTCTCTGTCTCTGTGTCTCTCTCTCACTCGCTCTTTAACACCCAACTCACTCATCGGTTGTAAGCGGTTTATTTCGTCTTGAACACAAAAGTACCGTTTACGCCAATCCTGGATGTCATCCGGCTGAAACTAAGCATGACGACTCTGTCTGGACTGCAACGATCATTCGCATGCTTGCTTACTTTGCCGTGCCGGGACCGAGAAACGCAGGGCCACACAACGCAGATGTATACAGTGAGCTCTCTCTCTCTCTCTCTCTCTCTCTCTCTCTCTCTCTCTCTCTCTCTCTCTCTCTCTCTCCCCACTAAACGCAGGCCGGGTCGGTGTCTATAATCACATGTCGCCCCATCGTGGGAACTCCTGCCGGAGAGGAGGGCGTTGGCGAGTTCTCTCTCCGAAGACTTGACCCCGCCGATGAAAAAGTCACGACGGCGAATCCAGTATTGAGAGCACACACGTGCGACAAAAGGGCCTTGCGTGTGTTGCTCGCTTGCCTTGGCTACTAGCTACCTGTTTGCAAACGGAGCTCTTGCCTCTCTCTCTTTCTCTCTCTGCGACGGCCAAATGCCAGGAATGCCGCCGTGCCGTGGCGATTTCTCACTTTTGTGTTCCCCGCTATCGAATGGAGCGGCGGGTCGGAATGTCAATCAGTTAGTCTGTAACGTTCCCTTACGTGTGTGATCATGATTGCCTTTGGGGTTTTGTGTTTGATTGCGGAGTGCCGATATAACCATAGGAACGCGCCGCGGCGGCCAGGGCGGCGTGAAAGAGGGGGTGAGGGGGAAGTCGGTGGGGGGGGGGGGGGGGGGGGAGCGAGAGAGAGAGAGAGAGAGAGAGAGAGGAGAGAGAGAGAGAGAGAGAAGAGT
>JABMCL010000737.1:1160000-1180000 GCA_018857735.1 Alviniconcha marisindica
CCGTGATCACGACAACATGCATGCTGTGGAACGAGGCTCTATAACTACACTACGACAGCAGTAGTCCGAGAACAGGTATACGCATATATCTCTCTCTTGGTTTTCTGTAACCCTCATGAGATCGCAAATCGGATTGTGGATTTAGCAGCCCGAAAATGTTCACCACCCTTAGCTCATGTAGTCCATGCCGGTTAAACCCTTTTCGCCTTAATGAGACCCGTGTGTTGGCTGCATGAACATCAGAGGCCAATTATTTCTCTGTGTCTTAGTTAAACTTGCTAGGCCTGTAAGGCGATCACATCAGTGTCGCCCATTCGGTCGGATCAGCCAAGAAGCACGACATCATCAGCACACTCAGCTGCTTCCTCGTTGGAATCAATTAGAATTATCATCACAGTAGTTGGTCGTGTCATTATGGTTTCGGCAGTCCGTTACCTTTCCGCTTACCCTGAGAAAGCTGTGTGTCTCGTCTGCTGGGATCCCCTCTCTGATTGGTTCACCAAGCCAGTCCCAGATTTGCATGTCCGTTCTGAGAGAGAGAGAGAGAGAGAGAGAGAGAGAGAGAGAGAGAGAGAAGGGGGCTGGGGGGGTCAACCTCGTTTTAGCAACGTGAGTAGCGCCCGTAATGACCGAACGGACCCCAAAGCTGCTTCGACGGATTTGACATAAAAGCGGGTAACATTCCTGTTACTATTATTGTTCCTGCGTGATTTCCTTGTCTTAGAGTTTTAATCAACCCTTCAAGATTAATTGCTGAGCTTGAAACCGCCGTATCATGATCTTATTGTTCATCACTGTTGTTAGTAGTCCATCAGTCTGAAATAGAATAAGGCCTGAAGCGCTTGCGTGGGATTAAAAGGGAAAGGGAGTTAATTAGTGCTCGAATGACGTTGGAAATACACAACAACAAAGACTCAGTCAATAACTCTCACCTGGCATGCGACTAAGTACTAGATACATAAACTCCACCAGAAGTACTTCCACAGAGTGGAGGTGCTTCGTTTTCCTTTTTACTCTGTCTCTGTCTGTCTCTCTCTCTCTGTCTCTGTCTCTGTTTGTGTTGTGTGTGTGTGTGTGTCTGTGTGTGTGTGTGTGTGTGTGTGTGTGTGTGTGTGTGTGTGTGTGTGTGTGTGTGTGTGTGTGTCTCTCTCTCTCTCTCTCTCTCTCTCTCTCTCTCTCTCTCTCTCTCTCTCTCTCTCTCTCTCTCTCCTTGGTCTCCCTGTGAAGACAGCTAGGTAGTGACTGGATTTTAACTTCCTGTCAACCGCACATAGTCATCAGGTTGTACCGCTTTGTCAAATGGTAACACTAGGAGTTGTTTTTCTTCTTCATTGTCCTCCTGTTTTTCTTCTTGTTCCTCCTGCTCCTTCTCCTCCTTCTTCTTCTTCTTCTCGTCTTACTTGTCCTCCTCCTCTTCTTCATTCTCATCTTACTTGTCCTCATCTTCTTCTTCTTTTTCGTTTTCTTCTTCATTTTCGCCTTCCTCCTCGTCCTCCTCCTCCGTTTTTCATGTTCATTTTTGTCTTCTTCTTCGTCTTCATTTTCGCCTTCTTCCTCGTCCTTCCTGTTTTTCTTCTTCATGCTCCTCTTCCTTTTCCTCTTCCTCCCCCCCCCCCTCCCCTTAATTCTCGTTTTCCTCCTCCTCCTCGTCTTGCGGGGGGTGGGAGGGGGGCTGGGGTGGGGGGGGGGATCCACTGACCCGGGGGCGGGGGTGGGGGGTGGGGTGGAGGTAGGAACTGGGCCAGAGCCTTACACCGTGTCCTGTGCCAAACGTGACCGCCACTCAGCAGAACGAGCCGAGCGGGGAGCCACAAAGGCAACTTGCCGAGTGAGTTCACATTCCACACCACTCCAGACACCCGGGTGAGGAGGGGGGGAGGTGGAAGGGGGTGCGAGGGGGGCAGGACTTCTTGGGCAGCGGGAGGAGATCGGGATGCGGGCAAGGGGGGGGGGGGGGGGGGGGGGGGGGGGGGGGGGGCAATAAGATGTGCCAGGTATATAGGCAGAAAACTATTGTACATGCAAAACTCATAGGCCAGGAGCTGTGTGAGAGTCGAGGTGGCCGTCCTGGGCTGTCCGTCCTAACGAGCCTTCTGGTTTCCGTGGACGTAAAGAATTATTGAACCGTGCTTCGGCATTGGTCACAACTTGTCCCTAATATGTCAACTGACATCTGAGGACATTAAGCAACACTTCATCACCACCATGCAAAACATCCGATACCTCTTCGGCTCTCCTTTCTCTTCAAAAAGGTTGTGGTTTGCTCACACTGTCTTCTGATTTTGTCCATCACTTTCTACTGAAACATTAAAATGGCTCTCATCGCTGCCCATCTTAATGCAGGAATCTGGTGGTGACAGTGTAGCGATAGGTATATAATCTCCCTCTTCCCCCCCCTCCATACCCCCTTCCGCCCCTTCTCCCCGTCCCTAATAAGCCTTATGGTTTCTGTGGACGTTAAGCACCATGTTTACTTACTTACTTACTTACTTAGTAGTAGTAGTAGTAATAATGTATACACCGGGCGTTAACTGTTACTCAGTTTCTGGAATTAAGAAAATATTCATGTGCTTTTTCTCCAGTTTTCTAGGCTTTCCCCCCTTTTAAAATACATTCGAATGAATGTTTCGTTATCATATCGGGCGCCTATGTTACAACGAGCGAGGTTTTGTGCAACTTAGAAGAAGAAAACAGAAAATAGTGCACTGGTTTGCAGAACAGTTTCCTAAAAGCAATGATTAAAATGCTATAAAAAGAACCTTCAGTATTTTCAGGCGGGGGAGGGGGGGCCGGGCTAGATTGACGTGGAGAAAAGAAAAAATAATTTTAGAAAAGAAAGAAAGAAAGAACAAAAGCACGTAAGAATGTGATCGCTCGGTGATGAGTGACGAATTTGTGCCTGAAAGTAAAGCTGAAAGTGCGAAACTAAGATGACGGACAAAGAGAAGTGTCTGCATTTTCCTCCTTAGTGACGGAAAGTAAAGCTGAAAGTGCGAAACTAAGAGGGCGGACAAAGATGGGACTGCATTTTCCTCGTTATTGACAGAAAGTAAAGCTGAAAGTGCGAAACTAAGAGGGCGGACACTGAAGGAGAAGGGTCTGCGTTTCCCTCCATCATTTCCACGTGCTGCAGCTACGTAAGCTAAATGTCAACGGATGGAATAATATAAATAAGCATCAGCAATTTTTTTTATTTTTTTTAGGGGGGTGGGGGGTGGAGCGAGGGGGGGGGGGGGGGGGGGGGGGGGGGGGGGGGGGGGGGGGGGAGAGAGACTTGTGAAATAAAAACATGCAGCGGAGCGTTGCAGACGCCGCCTATTCTGTGTTATGTTCTGTTTAGTTTTGGCATTGAGAGAGAGAGAGAGAGAGAGAGAGAGAGAGAGAGAGAGAGAGAGAGAGAGAGAGAGACAGACAGACAGACAGACAGACAGACAGACAGACAGACAGACAATCCGAACTGCTTTAAAACTGTATATTTAGAACTGAGAATTATGATTTACGTTTACTCAGTCTTGTCGAGAGAGAGAGAGAGAGAGAGAGAGAGAGAGAGAGAGAGAGAGAGAGAGAGAGAGAGAGAGAGAGACAGAGAGAGAGTCTGTCAACGTCGCCGTGTCACCTCAGGAAGTTGGAAACAAAAGAAGTAGTAGCAGCAGCACAAGATTAAGGCAAAAGGAAAGAAGGAAAGGTGGAAACTTGCGTTGCTGTCAAAATATGCGAGTAAGTAAACATGGTGCTTAACGTCCACAGAAACCGTACGGCTTATTAGGGACGGGGAGAAGGGGGGGAAGGGGGTATGGAGGTGGGGGGAGAGGGAGATTATATACCTATCGCTACACTGTCACCACCAGAATGATTTCTGCATAAAGATGGCAGCGATGAGAGCCATTTTAATGTTTCAGTAGGAAGTGATGGACAAAGTCACAAGAAGTGTCCACAAACCACAACCTTTTTGAAGAGAAAGGAGAGCCGAAGCGGTATCGAACCGAGGTCCTTCCGCTTACCAACCTAACGCCTTACCGCTAGGCCAAACCGGCTCACATATGCGAGTGCATGCAGGCCTCTATATATACGTGAGCCATCCCTTCTTGATAGCAATAATACAGTGTTAGCTGGCCCCAGGCTAGTGTTGAGGCTCGACAACCCGTGTAATGAACGTAACAACTCACCTCCCGGAATTTCTCTCTCTCTCTCTCTCTCTCTCTCTCTCTCTCTCTCTCTCTCTCTCTCTCGCATATACGCGCGCGGCACGCACGCACACACGCACGAACACACACACACACACACACACACACACACACACACACACACACACACACACACGCACGACAGTTATGAATAAACCTAAAATATAATCCTTGCAAAATAAAGTTTTCTTTCTCTCTCTCTCTCTGCACATACGCGACACGCACGCACGCGCTCGCCGCACACACACACACACACACACACACACACACACACACACACACACACACACACACACCTAAAACATGATCCTTGTAAAATAAAGTTCTCTCTCTCTGTGTAAAATAAAGTTCTCTCTCTCTGTCTCTCTCTCTGAAAAATAAAGTTATCTCTCTCTCTTTGTAAAACTCTCTCTCTCTCTCTCTCTCTCTCTCTCTCTCTCTCTCACGGTGGTGGCGGTGCGGTGCTGTGAGGTGGCCCGTACCTCTCTCTCTGGCTACGGGACGCAGTCTTGTTGTAGCTACGCTCCGTGTGTCGCCTGTCGCCTGTCCTGTCGCTCGTCCCGCGCCACCAACGAAACGGCCCGACTGGAAAGGAAACCTTTCACAGGGGTGGATCGCACGGCGCGCTACTACGCTCCGATCCGCCGAGAACCCACCTATCACGGGCCGCTCGCACCGGCGGGGCACAAGCGTGGAAAAGCTTTTTGGGGCCCACTGCCACTACTACCAATCTACTATACACTCGCTCTCCCTCTCCTCGCCCCCCCCCCCTTTCTCCCCCCCCCCCCCCCCCCCCCCCCCCACCCCGACCCCTCTCTCTCCTCTTCTCCCCTCTCGTCGTCCCCTTCTCTCTCTTCCCTCCTACTGCTAGTCGTGTCCTCCGCTCGGGCCGTGAGAGGCAGGGTCAATATTCCCCGAGCTTTTTGCCCGCTTCATATTTACTACCACTGCATTCCGAGTTGTGATCGGCCGAAAGAGGATTGATCAACATCTGCTCACTGCGTGTGTGTTATTTGCCCTACTACCACGGGGTTTTTGTTTTTGTTTTTGTGTTAGTCTTCGTTCATTTTTTTCTTCTTCTTCTCCACCTTGTGAAGCTACCACTACGGGGCAGTGGACATGTGTGTCTACATTTCCCCCAACGGTACTACTACTGTTGTCGTCACTATAACTACTGCTACTGCTGCTACTACTACTGGTACTGCTGCTAGTACTACGACACACCTGAGGCAACAGGCTCGGCGATTTTAAAAAGTTGGGAAGCTGCTGCTGTTTTGATTTTTTCTTTTTCTTTTTTGAAAAAAAAAAAAAAAAAAAAACTTCTGGGAAAATGTGATGCGCCTTCGTGCGCCCGTGTGTGTTGTCAGTGTGTGGCGTGCGCGTGCGGGGCGCGTGCAGACGATTTTTTTTTTTTTTTTTCCAAGAGGATTTACCGTGTGGAATTGTCTCCGAGTTGGGCAACTACCCCGCCGCCTCGGCGACTTGGAGGTGTGGGAATTTTTCTTTTTCTTTTCTGGAGTACGTACTCGGGTCGGGTGGTGAATGGTCTTGTCGGCGGCGTCGACCACCATCGACTCGGCTCCGGCTTTTTACGGCGTTGGAGGGATAAAGCAGAACGTCACGAGCCCTGGTGTGAGTGACTGACAGGACTTGGAGTACGCGTTCTTGTCAACAACCAACTCTACAACTTGGGACAGTTTGGACGGTAAGGAATCATTATGCTCTGAGCGGAGATGCTCTCTCTCTCTCTCTCTCTCGCGCTCTCTCTCTCTCTCGCTCTCTCTCTCGCCCCTCTCTCTCTCTCTCTCTCCTCTCTCTCTCTCTCTCTCTCTCTCTCTCTCTCTCTCTCTCTCTCATATTTTTCTCTCTGTCTTTCTGTCTGTCTGTCTGTCTGTCTGTCTCTCTCATTGTTATTTGTTTTGTTTTTGTTTTTTAGAATTTTAATTTTTTTAGCCGTAGCAGGTTTCTTTTTTCGGGATTTATTCTTTTTTTGTTGCCGCGTGTGCGGTGACTGACTGGTTCTTGGACAGGTTTTGAAGCACAGCATTAGTGACTGACAAAGAGCTGTGTTGCTTGTGCACAGTTGTGGCTCATCGGTGGTGGAACCTGATGTAATCGGGTCACAGGGTCACCCAATTAGAGACGCGTGAGTCTGTGGGGTTTGTATCGATTTCTCAGTGGTAGCTTGTTGTCTGTCTACTTTCTCTGGTTCTTGTTGTGGGGTGGTTACAGTCGTTCAAGCGCGCGCGTGTGTCATGTGGAATGTGTGTGTGTATGTGTGTGTGTGTGTGTGTGTGGTGTTGTGTGTCTGTGTGCGCGCGCGCGCGCGCGCGTGTGTGTGTGTGTGTGTGTGTGTGTGATTTCCCATTACTTTTTCTTCCTTCTCCTGGCTGATTTGGCCCTGTTAGGCCCTGGAGAGTTCTCCTTGGACAGCTGTGAAGTACTCAGCTGACAGAGCAGTAAAGAAAAACAATATAATTATCTTCTTCTGCTTTGGATCACATGGTCCCATAAAATGTAATACTAAACTCTAGAAGGGGAGGCTCCTTTTCAAGCTCGAGTGTGTGTGTGTGTGTGTGTGTGTGTGCTTTTAAACTTGAAGTTGGTGAACGACACGAGCAGAGTGTTGAGTAAGCTGAATGAGATAACTCCACACGGGCAATGCGCATAGTGTGTGCATGTGTGTGAGTGAGGGCAGCTGTCCCAGTGGCGTGCAACAGGTCTGCTGTCAGCCGAGCTAAGCATTCTTAGCTTGTGGTGCACACCGGGTCACTGGCCCCGCAATACTGTTAATGTATCGTGGTGTCGCTCAGACTCTGACGCTCCTCCCGATGTTTTCATTTCCAAAGTCATCAGTCGTGCTGCAAGTCGGCTCTCTGCTGTCGGTCGCTCACTTCTCGTCTGCGTTAATGCTGTGTGCGTGTGCGTGTGCGTGTGTGTGTGTATGTGTGTGCCTTTTCTCCTTCTTCTGATTCTTCTTCTTCTTTTTTAATAATGCTTTTGGCCTTCGAAAACGAGTTTGAACTGTAATCACGAAGAGCCCACCGTTATAATGTGAGGACAGAACTGTGAGGTGGAAACCGAGCCGACAATTTTGTATTAGAGAACGCCGTAGCAGACAAGAACTCAACATCTCGGTCCAGTTCCGTTTCTTCAGTGTACGCACACTACGCAGACACGAAATCAAATTAGAAGGCTACACATGACTTTTTAAAATTTATTTTTATCTAATTGTGTGTTATTGTTGTTTCCACACCATTTTGCTCTGTAGGTCACCGCAGACACCCCCCCCCCCCCCCACACCCACCAAAAAAAAAGAAGAAAAAAAAAGTGCAGTTCCTGCCTAATGGATGGTGGCTACCTGCATGAAAGAAGACGTTTTAGAAATTATCTGGTATTTGAAGCTGAACATCCATGAGAGTGATATGATTTTTATCTTCAACTCTCATAAATTAAAATGAGAGTTAACATCCTTGGAGGTTACATAATATGATTATTTTTTTATCTTTAATTTTCATAAATAGCTCGTATTTGACAGTTAATCTGGGGTTATATAATATGAGGATTTTTATTTTATTTTGATGTTTCATAAATAAACTGTTATTTGACAGTTTTACATTGGAGCTGTATGATTTTTTTAATTTATTTCTTTAAAGTTCATAAAGCAACTGGCATCTGACAGTTAACACTCACTGGGGTTAGTTATATAATATGATGTTGTTGTTTTGTTGTTGTTTTTTAAATCTTTACACTTTATAAATCATCTGGGATATATTTGACAGCTAGTACTGTGGGTGGAAACGGATAATGCTTTTTGTATTACTCTGTATACAGCCATTGAATTTGACGCCGAGGAAGAGATGGCATTTTAATCTCTTCTGTATTCGTGGCGGATTGGTTTACTTGTAATTATCCGAGACTCGCTCACGGAGCCCTCTTAGTCTTACCCACCTTGTCGTTCTCTTCAGTGACTTGCGTGCTACATTTGTCTAACGGCTTCCGTTTATCGATTATTGTGCAGCCATTGCATATGCTGCGTGTGTGAAGTTTTTAAAAATCGTGATGAAGATTACTTTCATCGAGACACTTTCCTGACAAACGGCGTGGAACTTCTAAAAGCAACGTTGCGTGATTTGCGGTGCTTCATACAGTAAGAACTGAGAGCGAGACCTTGCTCCTCCACCCCCAACCCCCCATTCTCCCTTCTCACCATCCTCTCTCTCTCTCTCTCTCTCTCCTCTCTCCCTCTCTCTCTCTCTCCTTCCTCTCTCTCTCTTCTCTCTCTCCCCCCCCTCTTCCCCTCTGTCTCTCTTCCTACCCATTCTCTCTCCCTCCATCTCTCTCTCCTCTCCCCTCTCTCCCTCTCCCATCTCTCTCTCTCCTCCTCTCTCTCTCTCTCTCTCTCTCTCTCTCCTCTCCTCTCTCCCTTCCCCCCATCTTTCTCTCTTCCTCCCCCCCTCTCTCTCTCTCCTCTCCTTCCCCTCCCCCTTCCCCCCCCCCCCCCCACCCCCACTCTCTCTCGACGAACGGCTGTCTGTGACAAATATCTCGCTGACCGCTGCTGCCCAACGCCTTCTCCCCCCACCCCCTCCCTTCCCCACCCCACCACCCCTTTCAACCTCCGCAGCGGCAACAAGTAGCCTCGACTGACGAGGTGGTTGTGGCGCCGCTAGCGTAGTAAGCAACGGCGCCGCCGTAGCTCAGCGGGAAAGCGCCGCGGCTCGCGAGGGGTGTAGTGGTCGTCGCTGTTGTGATGACGATGGGAGGTGGGTGGGGGGTGGAGGTGGGCTACGTGGTATGTGGCCGTCGCCGTCGGGCCAGCAACATTTCTTCCAGAAAGTCGGCGATGCCGCTGAGTTTGTCCGCGGGATGATGTTCCCGGGTTGTCAGAGCCTCCTCAGTCTCGCTCCCAGACTCTTTCACTCGCGGAGTTGAGCCACCTCAGCACAGGCAGGCTGCAAACCCCCCGACCGGAGTCTGCTGGACTCAAGTGTTGGAGTGGAGGTGTTCCACCACGTGTGTGTCAGTGTGTGTGTCGCCTCCCTCAGCTGCAGCTCACTGGTTAGTGGAGATGCTATCGCCTTTTCCCTCTCTCCTTTGTTGTCGTCCGATGTCCCGTCCTCTGTTTGTCGTTTTGTCGCTGTGTGGCGGGGCGGGGAGGAATTTACTGCTGTCGGAGACTGCGGTAGGGTGTGTAGCCTATACCCGGGTCCGCTAGCCCGGTTCAACTGGGCTGTCCTCGTTTCACGAGTTCGAAATACTTTTCGACTTTGTGCCTGCTGTTTGCTTTTCTATTCGCGGGGGTTTTATGACTGCGGTGGCGTTTATTGCTCCTTTTTATATCGTCAATGCATCTTTTCGGGGATTTTTTCTTCCCTCGTCTTGCCCCCCTTCCCCCTACCCTCTTCCCCACCGTTCGTTTTGTGATGCCTTGCTCTTCGTCTCGGGTCTGCTTCTTTTTCTGCTTCTTCTTCTCGGATCTTTTCTTCTTCTTCTTCTACAATCACTTTTTCTTTTCTTTTCTTTTCTTCATTGTCATTTTCTTCTTCTTTTTCTTTTCTTTTTCTTATCTTCTTCTTTTCTTTTTTGTTCTCTTCTTCTTTTTTTCTTTTCTTCTTCGTTTTTCTACTTTTCTTTTCTTCTTCTTTTCGGACTAATCGTTTCTGTTTTCTTTTCTTCTTTTTCCCCATCTCTGATCTTTTCTTCCTGTTCTTCTTGATTTCTTATTCTTCCTGAAAATATATGTTTAATGTATGTATTTCTTAGCTATGTATTGAGCCTGATATGTGAAGCTGTACTGTGCTTGGAGCTCGTTTTTGCAGAACTGGGACAGGCGCATTATAAATAAAATTTATTATTGTTATTCTTATTTTTTTGTCGGTTGGCTCTTCTTGTTTTTTTTTTACAGTCCTTTCGCTGGTATTTTCTTCTATTTCCCCCCACTGTTCATCAGTTGCTTTCTGTCTGTCTTTCTGTGTCTTTGTCTGTCTGTCTGTCTGTCTGTCTGTCTGTCTCTGTCTCTCTCTCTCTCTCTGGTTTCCTATAATCACTTGTTTTATCAATCGATGTTTTTTCGTTTAGTTGCATTGACTGTTCATCTTTTGCGTTTTACTAACGATGACAGCTCTGCGATGGACGGCCCTCACACAGTGTGTTGTGATTACTTTGTTGCATTTAACTATGTATATACACTCTCTTTGTGCAACTGTGCACTTTTTATGTACACTTGCGCTGCTGCGTTATCGTGCTTGTTGTGTTTTTACTGATCGTAAATGAGTTGTTTTTTTCTATGTGATTATTTCCCCCCGGGATTATTCTCTTGTCTTTTTGTTTTAGTTTTATTGTATAATGCGTATATAGTTACATTTGGTCAGAGTTTGTTTCGTAAACACAATCGTTGATTCTGCGAAGCATATGACTGGCCTTTTAAGATTTGATTTTTTTTCTTCTCATTTTCCCGAGAAGGACATTTTAGTCTTTCGTGGGAAAATTGATATGGTCGCCTTCGTTGTGAAGAAACACATGCTGCTTAGGCTAATTTGTAGCAGACAGTTGCTGGATTTGAACACAGGGTCGTCTCAGATCGACGGTGAGCTAGTAGCAAACGTTGACGGGATTTGTAGTTTCCTGACAGGACGTCGTGTTTGTTCGTTTGCCTCTTCTTCCGTGGTGTCCAACTGGAACAGTTTGAAGACTCTGACGGTTTTAATGCCTCCTGGGTTAGTCTGGTGTTTCCTTAATCCACCGACTTCTGATTCTGACGCGAACTGCAGGATCTTTAAGTAAACATAGTGCTTAACGTTCTCAGAAACCGTACGGCTTATTAGGGACGGGGGGAAGGGGGATATTGGAGGTGGGGGTAGAGGGAGATTATGTACCTATTGCTACACTGTCATCACCAGAATGACTTCTTCATTAAGATGGGCAGCGATGAGAGCCATTTTAATGTTTCAGTAGGAAGTGACGGACAAAGTCACGAGACAGTGTCCACAAACCACAACCTTTTTGAAGAGAAAGGAGAGCCGAAGCGGTATCGAACCGAGGTCCTTCCGCTTACCAGCCTAATGCCTTACCACTAGGCCAAACCGGCTCACGTAGGATCTTTAACGAGCGCATGTAATATATAGCCTGTGGCTTTGTTTGTTTGATTATTTGTTTGTTTCTTTTTGCGTTCGGTTTATAGTCTCATCCGAAAGGCTTTTTCGAACATGCCTTAACATAATTTTTTGTTGTTCAGGCGGCGGTCCACGGCCTCCTAAGTCTTCCGGGTCGGTGCGCGCGGTCGAGCCTTCACTCTTTCGCGCCCCCCTCCCCTGCCCCCCCCCCCCCCCCCAGTCCCCGTCCCTAATAAGCCACCTCGCTTTTGTGGACGTGAAGCAAAAATGTTTACTTTGCTTTTTCGTAGAGTGCGCAGAATTTGACTGGAGTGAGCTCGGGGAGGCCACAAAGCCTGTCATGTAACAGCCATCCATCCAGATCAGCGGTGACCACGCTGGACCCGACAGTTCGAGAGAGAGTGGTCTTGTTCTGCACTTCGAGCACCGCATTCCGGCACCTTCCTCAAAACTCTGCCAGATTCATTACGTCACTGAAGGGGCACTCTTTATCTCCGCGCAGCTGTCCACCGAAAGATTCGGGTACTAATATGACTGTAGAAGCAACCTAGCGCACGCTCGTAAACATGAGACGCATCCACCCCGGATAAAAAAAGAAAAGAGTTCCGTCTCGATTCAAACGATTGTGGTTTTATCTGTGCTGGTGTAAACATTTTTTTTTTTTAGCGGCTATAAATGACACGCCTTGTTTTATTTGAGTTGTTTGTAACAAGCTTACTACTGTCGGAGCACCAACCAAAAACTGCTCGCTAGCTGACAGTTTTCTGGACCCTATGGCGTAACTAAATACGGCAGTGGTTGAAGGAAGGATGTCGTAAACCAGTGTTTGGAGTTTGTGGTCTTGTTCTGCACCACCGGCTTTGCTGCTGTACTGGTTTCATTTTCGCTGTGTGTGCGGAGTCTGTTCATCATGCGGGCATGCACACCTGCAGCGTGCTAGGACTCGGCTTTTCCTCGCTTCCGAAGGACTAGGCTCTGAGTCCACCGCCCTGAGACTATGGGGCTCAGATTTAGCGGGTAGGTTACTGTGTTGCTGAAGGTTGGGATTCGAACCCTCACCTACACGAGACTAGTGACTGTAGAGTCTTCGGCCGCCTCACAGGACCAATCTGTGTTGTCCGTCCAAAAGGGGTACGGGTAGATTTGTGGCGGTTGGGGTAGCGGGTAGGTTCTGAAGGTTGGGATTCTAACCCTCACCATCACGAGGCTGTAGTGACTATAGAGTCTTCGGCCAGCTCGCGGGACCATCGTCCGTGCTGAAGCGTGATTTAATTCTTTTAAATAGATATCGCCTGCGTATGTTAAATATAATTATGTTCATGATCACCCACCCTCTGCACGCCTTGCGGCAACTGCAGTGAAACAGGTGAGGAACGCCCACTCAGTCACCTGGTCGCTTTTTTAACGCACAGAAAGAAAATGTGGAATAAAACAACGCTGTTGACGTCTTTGAAGGGTGTGGCTTTTATTTCACCCAGTTCGTTTACTTAAGCTTATTTAATTACCCCCCCTCCCCCCCCCCCCCCCCCCCTCCCCCACATAGAGAGAGAGAGAGAGAGAGAGAGAGAGAGAGAAGAGAGAGAGAGAGAGAGAGAGAGAGGTTAAAATTTTAAAAAATCATTTTCTTCTTGCATGTTTTCTGTTGTTGTTGCTGTTGTTTATTTGTTGTTGTTTTGTTGTTTTCGTTGGGTCATACGACACGTATTGTCCATTTCTTTGTCGTGTGCTCGAGGTCTGTTTGTCGAAACGACGAATGTATAATAGCGTTTCCTCGTAATGATTTGTTTGTTCACCTATAAACGATCGCTTCTTTTCGATAATAGCTTGCAGATGTGTGGACGTTTGGGATGTTCCAGCTGATAAACTTTTTTAATCCTCTCTCTCTCTCTCTCTCTCCCCCCTCCCATCTCCCTCTCTCCCACCCCTCTCGCTCTGTCTCTCTGCCCTTCTCTGTGTTTGTTTAGGTGTGTGTGCATGTGTGTGTGTGTGTGTGTGTGTGTGTGTGTGTGTGTGTGTGTGTGTGTGTGTGTGTTGTTTTTTGTTTTTGCTTTGTGTGTGTGTGTGTGCGTGCGTGTGCGTGCGTGCGTGTGTGCGCGCTCGCGCGCGCGTATGTGTGTGTATATATACGTGCGTGCGTGTGGTGTGTGTGTCAGTTGTCTTGTCTGTTCGGGTGCGCGTGGGGTGGGGGAGGGGGGGGGGTGTTAAGAGGAGGAGGGAGGAGGACTTGCTAAAACCTAACATTAATTACAGATTTTTTCTGAAACGGAAGCCAGTCAGCGTAGCTAGCCTTACGCCTTCCTGTGTTCACGAGGAATCGTTCTGCGAACCAGCACGGCACGTCGTGTTCACGGTTAGCTGATGCGCTACGCCTGTCCCCCGTATTATTGTTTTTTTTTTTATATATTAAGCTACGCTACATGGCCCTAACATGATGTACGAAGTTCACCGCCGGGTATTAAGAACCACTTGCTTACTGGCTGCCGGCCCGGGCCATTGAAAATCACTCCCAGAAGTATGCGCAATATGCAGGCAGCCTTTGACAATGTGAGCGCTGTCAGTAGGTCTGCTTTTTTCTCCGGCTTGAACAGCGGGATGTCGCTTTGAAGGGTGTATTCCGCTCTAGGTGTGTGAACATTTTCGAAAGGCGGGGAGATGGGGGTGGGGGGTGGTAGAGTGAGTATGAATTTGGGGTATTGTGGATAGAGCTGTGTGTGTGTGTGTGTGTGTGTGTGTGTGTGTGTGTGTGTGAGAGAGAGAGAGAGAGAGAGAGAGAGAGAGAGAGAGAGAGAGAGAGAGAGAGAGAGAAATTGTGTGTGTGTGTGTGTGTGTGTGTGTGTGTGTGTGTGTGTGTGTGTGTGTGTGTGTGCAAACAAGCAAATGCATGAGGGTGGCTATTTCGTGAGTTTTATGTTGCCAGACGTGATTAACTCCTCCGCTATATATGTGCGAAGGGGGACGTTGACGAATTAAGATCTTGGCTAATTCGTGTTCTTTATTTCGGCGGCGTAACCTGTGTAACATGAGCACGCTATAAACCGTCTCCTCCTGAGACCTTTGTCTACGATCATCATCATCATCATCATCATCTCTCTGTCTGTCTGTCTGTCTGTCTGTCTGTCTGTCTGTCTCTCTCTCTCTCTGTTGTCTCTTTGTCTGTCCGTCCTGTCTTGTCTCTCTCCTCTCTCTCTCTCTTGACTTCTATCTTCTCTCTCTCTCTTCTCTCTCTCTCTCTCTCTCTCTCTCTCTCTCTCTCTCTCTCTCTCTCTCTCTCTCTCTCCGGCCCCCCTCCTCCTCCTCTTCCTCCACCACCTCCTCACCTCCCCCATACCCCCGCAGCCTCTTTTTACATCCAGCCTTAGGTAGGAGGGCTCAACCAGTTATACCTAGTTGACGCTTTACCCCGCATTTTATCCTACTTCTTTTTTAACACTTGGAAGAAAAGAACAAGAGAGAGAGAGAAAAGAAGAACAAGAAAAAAGAAAAGCAAAAAAAAAAAGAGCTCGCCATTTGTTTATTTTTTCGTGTCTCGCTTCACACACAACGCGTCAACGCCTATCCGACAGCGCCGGCGTGCTGCCGGAGGCCCGCTACCATCCGGTGAAGATCCCGCAGGCCTGCACCTCCGTACAACTGATACCCGGCAACTTCAGCTGGTTTGGGCCACGAGTCTGCGGCTCTTCATTACAGAGCACATCTTGGCCGGTCGGTAGTCGCTTCTCTCTCGTGAAGTGTTCACTTTCATGTACAATTTGTAGATTTATACACCGTTTTGCATATCTGGCTCAGTGTGCTTTACCCCCACCCTTACCCCCCGTCCACCGATACTGTTGTTGGGTATAATTGTCGGTTAACCAAGGACGCTGTCTGGATTGTCTTTGTTCTCCGGTGTGTGCGTGGTGTTGTTACTTGAGCCCAGTATTAAACATACTTCTAAGGAGGACTTCCATTGTGTTACGCTGGCGAGAAGGTGTAAGGTGTAAGGTGTGTGTGTGTGTGTGGGAGGGGGAGAGGGGGGGGGGGGCGGAGGAAGGGACGGAAGCCAAATGCTTTCAAGGAAAAAACAAAACAAAACAAAAAACAAACAAAACACACAAACAAAAAAACTATTGCGTCAGAAGGTTGAGGAAAAGACACTCCTTTCTGCAGGCGCGGGAGGCAACAGGATACAGTGCGGTGGCGATATTTTTGAAATCGTAGCTGACTAGCCGACGATACTCGTCCACCGCATCTGAAGCAACCGCAGGCTTAGGCGCGTCGCCCTGACTTTGTCCATCGAAACTCAACACGGAAAGGGTGTCCTAACTGCGTGGTTCCCGCTTGCGGTTAGAACAAGTTCGCTGCAGCGGATGGCGTGAGACTGGCAACTTACAACGGAATGAAACATGCTACTTTGGCGAAGACAAGAAACAAAGGCAAACGCTAGGTGGGTCTTAAACCTGAGGCGCGCTGTGTGTGGTGTTACCGCTGTCCATGGCTTCATCTTGTTCCAAGTCCCAATCATTTCAGGCTAACCGAGTTGCTCGTCTTTCTTGTTTGATTTCAGATTCTTTATTTACTGACCAAGTTTTACAACACGGAAAGTCAGTGTCTCGAAAAGCGGTAAGCATATAGACTTAAGCAAGCGACAACGCTGACATCCGTCAGCTAGCATAGTTAGAGGTGTGCACCGATCCACACTACCAAAACAACACTCACGCATATTCACACAACTGCGCGCGCGTGCGCGCGCGCACACGCAGACACAATCACACACACACACACACACACACACACACACACACACACACACACACACACACACACACACACACACGTATAAATAATGTTCCAATGTAAAATATAGTCCTACGTGTAAGACTAAGACAAAGCGAAGTGAAAGTTCAAAGAACACGTTCGCGCGCACACACGCACGCACGCACGCACGCACGCACGCACGCACGCACGCACACACGCACCACACACACACACACACACACACACACACACACACACACACACACACACACGCTCGCACGCACGCACAATCACGCACATGCACACGCACATTTATATGGAGAAACGATCACCTTTAAAACTCTTAAGGTGTGAAGAAACGATCGCTTTTTAAGGTTATATCCAGCGTTGTTCGTCCATTTTTCAGTCTGCGATGGGGTACTGCGGACGCAGAAATCGAAGTCCATCTCTATTGATAACCCAGAGCTTTCAAAGATTACGCCTGGAGTAGGTCAGAAATGAGCTTTGCGTAGTTCGTCTCCTGCCGGGAATTGTTTCCATGATGTCTGCTTTTCCGGAACTTTTCTCCATAATGTCTGCCTTCCCTGGAATTTTCTCCACAATGTCTGCCTTCCCTGGAATTGTCTGCACAATGTCTGCCTTCCCTGGAATTTTTTCAATATTCATAGTCTGTCTTCCCGGCAATTTTCTCCATATTGTCTGCCTTCCTGGGAATGTTCTCCATGTCTACCTTCCATAGCGCCTGCCGCCCCTGGAATTTTCTCTATATGTCTGCCTTCCCGGGAATTTTCTCCATAATGCCTGCCTTCCCGGGAATTTTCTCCATAATGCCTGCCGCCCCTGGAATTTTCTCCATAATGTCTGCCTTCCCGGGTATTTTCTCCATAATGCCTGCCGCCCCTGGAATTTTCTCCATAATGTCTGCCTTCCCGGGTATTTTCTCCGTAATGCCTGCCTTCCCGGTGCCTGAACGTCTTTAACAATACCTGCCCCCTCCCGTTCTTTTCAGTTATAAAAGAGTGCCTTGTCACGAGCAGTCACCGAGACCGTTGTTTGTGATTTAGTGAAGTTTGTTTCGCACTGCTGTGAACTTCACGGTTGACCTGGCGTGAAATAAATATCAAGTATCCATCTATTTCTACTTGAGCTGAGCTGATTGCGTAGATCACGTAGTGAGATTCAGCTTTGGCTTCAAGTGTAGGTAGTGTTGCTCTCCGCCGCAGGGTTAGGGTCTCATATCCTTTCGTCAGTGGACTGAACACCCACCAACACCCACCTTGGTACACGCTTTAGACTGGGGTAGGTGTGCCTTAAGTTCTTGTTGTTTTCTTTCTTAAGGATGAGTTCTTTTTTAATCGGATTTATTCGACGATGGCTTTTTCTTTCTTTACTAATGAAATTATACTGATAGTCGACGTTATTGATGTTGTCTGTCTCTCTGTTTGCCTGCCTGTCTGCCTCTCTGTGTGTCTCTCTCTGTCTCTGTCTGTCTCTGTCTGTCTTGTCTGTCTCTGTCTCTGTGAGTGTCTCTGTCTCTCTCTCTGTCTCTGTCTCTGTCAGTCTCTCTCTGTCTCTCTCCTAACGCGCGTGCACACACACACACACTCACACACACACACACACCGACACACACACACACACACACACACACACACAAACACACACACACACACAACACACACACTACACACACACACACACACACACACACACACACACACACACACACACACACACACACACACACACACACACACACACACACACGTCGGACAGTTACCAGCCTAACGCCCCACCGATGAGTCAAGCCGGCTCACATGTCTGGCCGCAGTTCACTCCGCTCCTCTCATACCACGCATTTACGGCGGCTCGTTCGTCTTTTTCACTGATCGATGTGCGTGAGCCGCACTTCGCATGTCGCCTCTTCAACTTGTCCGGTACACTGTCCGGTCATCTTCCACCCTATATGCGATCATTTGTCCGGTCGTCTGTTGCCCATTGTCCGGCACTTTGTCCGTTTGCGTTAACATTTTGTCCGGTCGTCTGTCTCCCCCTTGCCGAGTACTTTGTCCGGTCGCCTGTTGCCCTATTGTCAGGTACTTTTGTCCGATCCGTCTGTCTCCCACTGTCCGGTAGTTTGTCCGGTGGCCTGTTGCCCCCGTGTCCGGCACTTTGTCCGGTCGTCTGTTGCCCCTTTGTCCGGTACGTTCGTCGCCCCTTTGTCCGGTACTCTGTCCGGTCATCCGTCGCCCCCTTGTCCGGTATTTTGTCCGGTCGTCTGTCGCCCCATTGTCCGGTACCCCAACGAGGGTGGAGTTAAACAAGTCCAGCGGACGGTAATGACTCTGTATGGAGTTGTTTGAAACGCGGCTGAAACCTAGCGTGCAGTGTAGCGTCTTGCCGCGGCTGCCAGAGTTTGTGTGTATACACTTTTAAACACGGCGAGCTCCTCGTGTCGCATTGTGAACGGGTCGGCAGAGCTGTGTGTAGGCCCACTCCAAAAGACCAAAAACACGTCGAGCGTTCATTTGTCCCGGTGCTGTGAGGTGTTTGTGAGGCTGTCCGACTGAACTCAGAGGGCTTTATCAAAGGGGCGATAACTTCTGTCTGTTTCCGCCCGTCCTCCAGGCGTTGACGGTTGTTCGTGCGTGTGGCTTTGACGGCTGTGGCAGTCCTTCGTCTGCAGTCGGTACAGCTTACACTGTCCCAGAGCTCAGGGGCTGTGTGAAAGTCGAAGTGGACGTCCTGGGCTCCCCATCCCTAATAAACCTAGGGTTTCTGTGGACGTAAAGCAACACTTTAACAACAGTTACACTGTGCATGATTCACTTCATGCGTGTGGCTTTGACGGCTGTGACAGTCCTTCGTCTGCAGTCGGTACAGCTTACACCGTGCACGATTCATTACGTGTGGATTGGGCAGAAACTAGTTTAGATATGGCGATGAGACTGGTGTTTCGATGTGTGTGTGTGTGTGTGTGTGTGTGTGTGTGTGTGTGTGTGTGTGTGTGTGATGTCTAGAGAAACATCTGTCTTCCGTTTTGGGAAGTCGTTCTTTGTTGTTGTTGTTGGTTTTAGGAAATTATTTCCATATGGAGATCGCTTTTTTCCATGTGCTGGAGAGAAGAGGAGGCACACAGACACACCATTTTGGACACACACTGTTTTCCAGTATTTTGAGAGGGGTGGGGAGGGCTGGGGACAAAACTTCACCTTAGAAGGTAGCTAGACCACTGTATGGCAATCCGTTCTTTGGCTCAGACTGAGGTGACGAACTTACGACTGGTTAGCGACTGCCGAAATACGGGTGCTTGGTAATAGACTTGGTGTGCACCACAATTAACGCGTCAGCTCTCGACAACACAGGGTGGAGGGAGGGGCAACAAACACCAACATCATTTGCATGTGTTTGCATGATTATTTGCAAGCCGTGTTCGGCACGAGCTGTCGCTGGGGCTTTGGGTTGTGTTGTTGGTCGGGCGGGTTTGGCTCGGCTATGGTTGTTGCTATTCGTGGAATGCGAGTTATTTTCGAGAAGAAAAAAAAAATGATAGTGCACTTTTGATTGCGGGATGCATGAGGGTGTGCGTGTACCGATGTGGTTTGTGTGTGTGCTCCTTGCTGGAGGGATAAAGGATAGAACTGATTTTTTTTTCTTTCTTCTTCTTCTTCTTCTTCTGCTTTCTCTCACGATGACGAGTTACGCCTTTATTGCCGTTTCTCGAGTAGTTTTGGATGAACTAGAAAGAGGGTCGTTCCCTACGACGCTGTTTGAACCAGATCGTGTTAAATCAACAAACAAGGAAGTTAACGAGCGCTAGTTAAGAGTCACGCGAACTCGACAAAGACCCGAACAAAGACTTGAGTCGCCCGTGGTAACTTTCACCTGGCATGCGAGTAAATACAAATGTGTACAATCTCCACTTGGGTGGATATTCAAACACGCGCTTTAAAAGGCTACAGTCATT
>JABMCL010000737.1:1185000-1197500 GCA_018857735.1 Alviniconcha marisindica
TCGTCGTCACGGCTGATTGATACAATGTTGAGTGCCCGGGGAATAGAGACAGGCACAAAAACATTTGAGACTGCTTACTGTAACACCGAATCAGGCATGTGAGTGTGATTTTTTAAAGTGTTTATTTAATTTATTTTAAATAATTTTTATTACTATAAACGCAACCTACTGCGGCACTTCATGATCACGATTCCAGTTGTCTGGTTTTTATCGTGATTTGAACAAAGAACTGATACGATCGTACCATCCCTTTTTCCTTTTCACTTTTTTTAGCCCTCAGTGGGGTCGTGCGGACGCAGAAATTAAGGTCCGCTCTGTTGACAACCCAGAGCTGACAAATTTCCTCCCGTTAAAGTCTGGAGTAGGTCAGAATTTAGCCACACATGCTTCGCCCTCTGCTATGAATATCTTCCTTGTCTTAGTATCAACCTTCTCTGGCCATTCATCTTGATTTTTTTCAAATCCTCTCACTACTTTTTAACTGCGTTAGTGTTTTGCTCATAGTTACAGGCGATTTAGGCAGGTTCCCGTGATGAGTTGCTGGGGATATCAATAGGTACCAAAACATGTCTTACTGGGCAGTGATGGATGGTTGGGTGAAAGGTTTTTAACGTCTTAACAGTGAATTACACACACTGTTGAAAATCTGAATTGTTTTAAACTGGTGCATAAGAAGTTTAAATGTGTGATTCGTCCTGGGGTGACCCTGTGCGGTGGACGGGACGTTAAAATAAAGTAAGAAAAACGATTGACTATATTTCTTTTTCTTCTTCTTTTTTTTTGGGGGGGGGGGGGGGGGGAGGGGTCGGGGCATGATGGGGGGGGGGGGGGGGGGGCTGCTCACGTGACTTTAATTAACCACACGCTTTAGAGAGCAAGCACAGTGTAAATGTGTACAGTTCGATACAGCTCACCGTCAGTTCTGACGACGCTCCAAATCGTGATGCGTGTGTGTTTATTTGCCTCTAGCGAAGCAGTCAGGGCGGACCCGATAAAGAACACCCACAGACAATTTTGTTTATAGAACAATTCCCCATCTGTCATGCCGTATCTGTTATGCCGTATCGGGTTCAGATCGTTAGCCGTTACGGACGTAAATTCAACTTGTCCACGTCGGTCGAACACGTGAGTGACGGCGACCGATTGACAACGACCGAACTGTTTTTGAAGTCCCATACGCAAAGCGAGTTAAAATCTATACAGGGGGAGGGGGGAAAGAGGGGAGAAAGGGAAAGGGAAGGGGGGGGGGGGCGGAGAGACGAGAAGGGGAGAAAAGTGGAGAGAAAAAAAGCGGTTATCGGTGTCTCAATCCATTCTCCGCCAGTCTTTGCCAGGAGGGGGCTGATGATATCATAATAGAGGCACATGCCGATTGGACGGGTTCGATATTCCCCTTCTACAATCGCGGAAAGGCAAGGAAAATCGGTGTAGTTGAGTTATTGACAGGTTTCTGTCTTTCGGAGGCGTTCCCTGACTGACAAGTCTGTTGCCGCATATAAATTTTAGTTTTCAACTCCTGCTCAATCAGCGTGTCCTCCTCCTCCTCTTCCTCTTCCTCCTCCTTGTCGACTTGTCCATCATTACTGCAGACAAGGAAGTGGTAATGCATGAAGAACGCGAATATGTCCATCATGCAACAGCGTGCTTGGAGCTGTTATCAGGTCGAACGGTCATAGAATTCAGCCGTTAAAAAGTCGTTGATTGATATATGAAATTGAACTGTATGCGCTGACTCGTCTCTCCGAACTGCCGCCATTGACCCGAGACTGTGATATATGATTATGATTTCAGTTTTGTTTCATTGCGATTTGTCTAATTGTTGTCATGCGTCTGATGGTCTCCAGTTCTTTTCTTTGCGAACACACATACACGCGCGCGCGCGCGACACACACACACACACACACACACACACACACACACACACACACACACACACACACACACACACACACACCAGCTAATATCCACCGAAGCGGTGTACTGACGGCACTGTTTGGTGTTACATGGCTGTCGCCAGCTGTAGCAGGGACGTGACTGGGAAGGGTAGGCGGGTAGTCGCTGTTGGTAATATGGCTGCTGGCCTGTCCGACTTTCGTCTTTGCGGCAGTTGGTAACATCCTAATTGCCTGTACCAGCTCCCCTTCCTTCCACGCAGCTATTGTAAAGAAAACGGACAGTTAGCTGTTCATTTTTGAGGTTATGACATAGTCAGTTGGTGGTATGACGTAACCACCTGTGGATTTGTCCTCACCAGCTGAGGATATGACATAACCAGCTACTATGCCATTGCCAGATACAAGCGGTTAAAACGAACGCCAATTTTAATGGGACAATACAAAGCATTTGCACATTTTCGGGGGTACCCGCTTTTTAAAAGCAACAAAACGACAGTTAAATGATGATAAATGAAAATAGTAATCTTGCCCGGTTACGGGTTTGGTGTTTTGTGAAATGCTTTGAGTGTCTGGAAGAATATTTGCGTGACCGTAAGTGTATGGTACACGTCACCTTTTAATCGTTTGTGTGTTTGGATCTTTCTTTTAAAACTCTAGCAGTCAGCCTTGTGTCAGCTGTGGCTATGACATAACCAGCTGCAGCTTTGACATAACCAGCTGTGGCTATGGCATAACTAGCTGTGTCTGTGACATTACCAGCTGTGGCTATGGCATAACCAGCTGTAGCTAAAACATATTCAGCTGTGGCTGTGACATAACCAGCTGGGGTTATAACATAACCAGCTGTATGGATGACATAGCCAGATGTGGCTATGACATAACCAGCTGGGGCTATGGGATAACCAACTATGGCTGTAACATAATCAGCTGTGGCTGTGACATAACCAGCGACATAACCAGCTGGGGCTATGACAAACCAGCTGTAGCTCTGACATAACCAGCTGTAGCTCTGACATAACCAGCTGTGGCTATGACATAACCAGCAGTGACAGAAGCGAAGGGACGGTGAGCCATTAATATCAGCGGGGAGTGTGACCCGGAAGCTGACTAGCTGCTCGTGCAACGCCACACTGCCCCGATAAACCCGCACAGCAGATGGACATCATCTTGTTTGTAGTCTGTGGCGCAGGCGTTTGGCGTGGGCAGATGATTTGAGTGTTGTCACAACCGGCACTTTTGTGAAGGGCAAATTGTATCTGATTTGGTTTAACCTAAGCGCAGAGGCAATAGAAGTGAAGTGAAGCGATTTCCTTCCTGATCGGCCTAACATAAAAATTTGCATCAGCCGATCTGGAATTCGATTTTTGATGTTTGCATCAAACTTCGTCTGCATAATTCATTTTTGTTTGTAATCGGCTCGTTTTCACTGCGCATCTTCCGGTTTTGCGTGAGATCTGCGGAGGTGTGCGTTCTTAAACTGTTTTCTCTCTGTCTCTCCTTCTGTCCCTGTCTGTCTCCCAGAATCAGTCTCTCTCTCTCTCTCTCTCTCTCTCTCTCTCCTCTCTCTCTCTCTCTCTCTCTCTCTCTCTCTCTCACACACACACACACACACACACACACTCCCTCTCCCCCTGCCCCTTATCCTGTCTTTGTCTTGATGCTGAATGACGTCATGAAGCATATGGAAATTCAATGGGTATGACAAGATCCCGATTCTGGTTGAATCACTGATCTGACCGTTTAAGTCAGTGTGGCAGTTTGACCGTGCCGTGTGTGATTTGTAAGCATGTAACTGCACCACACTTGACGCGTGTGCATATATGGTACAGTTGCTACCCTATGTGGTTGACTGGGCTCAAAGCACCAACTAACTAACTAAACTCGTATAATTATATGTATGCATGTATGTATACACCTGTGCTGTGTGTGCATTGTTGAGACTTCCACTGCTAAAGAAAGTTTATGAATTTCCATCAAACCATCCGACTTACACCACCACAACAGCAGAAACCACCACCTCCACCACCACAACAGCAGAAGCCACCACCTCCACCACAACAACAGCAGAGACAGAACTCAGCTGACAAATCCTGCCCGCATCGCCTTCACGCTCGTACAAGTCTCGGCAGCAGCGAGCAAACACGGGTGATGTTTGGCGCGGCTGAGGAGGCCACGGGATCCTTTTTTTTTAACGAACGACGTCCAACGCCGAGATGCTGAGGGCAAACTTGGCCCCCTTGTTGTGACCCGCAACCGCCTCGGCCCCGCCGTCAGCTCGGGTGCAGCGTTTCTTGGCGTTGAGAAAGGTCGTCGCCTCCTGCAGCACACGTCACATCGCGAACAGAACGACACAATACCGCCCTGCTTCAGCGGCCAGTGGCGAGAAGAATGGAGAACTGCACTCTTTTGGCTTTGTCAATATTTGTCCCCTTTAGCTTCTTCTTGCCTACTCCCTTTCGGGAGTGAGTAGGGGGACGGAGGATACGAGTGCGGGGGCGGGATGGGGGGTGAATGGGGGGGGGGGGGGGGCGGGGGGGGGGGGAGGAAGGGGGGTTGATGAGCCGCCACGCTGCAACAGCGGCAGTGAGCGAGTGTTCGTCAGTGCACGCGTCCAAGCGAGAGAGCAGGAACGGGTGTTATTGGGCTGTCATCGTCAGTTGTTGTTTTTTGTGGGTTTTTTTGGTGTAGGCAAATTCTTTCTGTTTGGCGGCCCAGCTCCTTCGGAATGTTGAGGATCAGACCTGGTCCGATTAATCGGAATTTGGAAGATCAGACCATTTGAGGACTAGACCTGGTCTAATTAATCGGAATTTGGAGGATCAGACCTGTTCTGGTTAGCAAAGTTGCATTGTACTGCTGCCCCCGTATGTGACCTTTTCAACTACAGTAAACGCTGCAGGACAAACCGAACTGTCCAGAGCAGGAATTCCATAGTCTAGCCCGGTGGCGGGAGTTTTGAGGATCATACTTTTGTTGGCAGATTGCGGCTGTCCTGTTGGGACTGCTACTCCCGCGTGGGCCTTTCTGGGCCGCAGTGGACCTTGTTGAATTCATTTCACGCTGTAGACAGTTCAAGTCTACAGCGTGTGAAGCGTGTTGACTCCCGAGACTACTGTTGCCTAAAGGAAGTTCTGTTGTTGTTTCCACTGTCCAAAACTACGTGACTGGTTTGGATCAAGGAGCCGATGTGCAAACTGTTACGGCGACCGGTCTGTAGACTGTTACGGCGACCGGTCTGTAGACTGTTACGGTGACCGGTCTGTAGACTGTTACGGCGACCGGTCTGTAGACTTACGGCGACCGGTCTGTAGACTGTTACGGCGACCGGTCTGTAGACTGTTACGGTGACCGGTCTGTAGACTGTTACGGCGACCGGTCTGTAGACTGTTACAGTGACCGGTCTGTAGACTGTTACGGTGGCCGTGTCCTTGGTTGGCTCCGGCATGTTCCTCTGGTGTCAGTTCGGAGTTCAAGCCGAGGTTTTTGTCATTCTTGAACAGTTGGAGTTTAGGCTGGAAACCTGAAATTCTGCTTTCAGGTGGCCAAAAACGTGTAGCTGAACGTGCGTGTCAAAAAAGAAAAAAGACACACACAAAAAGACGCAAAGACGCAAACAACCATTGTGAGCGTTGCTTGGGGTATATCACAATTATGATAAACTTGCGTGTACTGGAACCCTGTCTTGCCAGACTCTTTGGACTGGCTATAACCCGTTGGTAGGTAGGCAGGTAGTGTTGCTTAATGTCCTCAGATGTCAGTTGACATATTAGGGACAAGCTGAGACCAATGCCGAAGCATGGTTTAATATAGCTTTACGTCCACGGAAACCAGAAGGCTCGATAGGACGGACAGCCCAGGACGGCCACCTCGACTCTCACACAGCTCCTGAACTATGATAACCGTTCAGTGTGCCTTTGGATTTATACTGACACCTACCGTTCTGGCCATTCTCCCCCAAGGCGTCTCGACCCATGTTCGCTTGCGATTCTGTTCCAAGGTTGCCGTCAGTCCATGTACACTGGCGAGGGCGATTCTGATCCAAGGTTTCAAATCCTTACACACTGTGGGACAAGGATTTCCAGTCCTGTATACACCAAGGTTTCCAATCCTTCCATATTGTGGGACAAGGATTTCCAGTCCTGTATACACACTGGCGACTCCAAGATTTCAATTCTATGTCGAGTCAGTTGCTAGAATTCAGGCCAGTCCACACGTACGTGCATTGGCGATTCTGTTGCTAGAATTCAGGCCAGTCCACATGTACGTGCATTGGCGATTCTGTTGCTAGAATTCAGACCGGTCCACGTGCACGTACACTGGCGATTCTGTTGCTAGAATTCAGACCGGTCCACACGCACGTACATTGGCGATTCTGTTGCTAGAATTCAGACTGGTCCACATGCACGTGCACGTACATTGGCGATTCTGTTGCTAGAATTCAGACCGGTCCACACGCACGTACATTGGCGATTCTGTTGCTAGAATTCAGACTGGTCCACATGCACGTGCACGTACATTGGCGATTCTGTTGCTAGAATTCAGACCGGTCCACACGCACGTACATTGTCGATTGTGTTGCTAGAATTCAGACTGGTCCACGTGCACGTACACTGGCGATTCTGTTGCTAGAATTCAGACCGGTCCACACGCACGTACATTGGCGATTCTGTTGCTAGAATTCAGACTGGTCCACATGCACGTGCACGTACATTGGCGATTCTGTTGCTAGAATTCAGACCGGTCCACACGCACGTACATTGGCGATTCTGTTGCTAGAATTCAGACTGGTCCACATGCACGTGCACGTACATTGGCGATTCTGTTGCTAGAATTCAGACCGGTCCACACGCACGTACATTGGCGATTCTGTTGCTAGGATTCAGACCGGTCCACACGCACGTACATTGGCGATTCTGTTGCTCGAATTCAGGCCAGTCCACATGTACGTACAGTGGCGATTCTGTTGCTAGCTTTCTGGCCAATCCATGCACGACACTGTTCGTTCTGTTGCAGACTTTTCAGTCCTTGTACACGGTTGATTTTGCTCTAAGACCGTCCGTCAATATATACACACTGGCTATTCTGCATCCAAAGGATCCCAATCCGCGCACACTGAATATGGCCATCAATCTGTTCCAAGGCGTTTCAGTCAGTGTCACATTTACATACACAGGCGATTCTATTGCAAGGCTTTCGAAAGCCACGTATATCCAGTCGCCGAGCGTAAGTTGAGTAACTCCGTAATTGGTTGAAGCTACATTAGATCGCGGCGAATGGAAAGCGTTCAACAGTTCGTGCTGGACACCGCCTGGTTAGGCATTGTTGTGGTCAGGCGTGAAATGGGCTTCAGACACTGATGACTGGCGGTGTTACTCATAGGTGTCGCTCTCGCCGCTTCAGTCCCGCGAGAGGCGGAGTTGTTTACTTCTTTGGCGGTAAATACACCCACACCACCACTGCCATGGACGGTGTCTTCTGTGTGTCAGTCTGTCTGTCTGTGTCTGTCTGTCTGTCTCTCTCTTTCTCTCTCCCTCTCTCTCTTACTTTCTTTCTTGATCGTTTGCATATAAAATGTCTCTCTTTGTCCGTTCGTTGCAAAACAAAACCAAGATGTGCCGAAAATGTGCATGTCTAATATTGATTTAAAAAAATCTCGTTCACATTCAATTTGAGTAATCTTGGCACATTTTGTGACCGTTGAGGCCAAACAGCGTCCTCGCTTTGAGTGCCCCTTTAAAGAAACGTGTGGCACAGGCAGTTATTGAGATTTGTAATTTGTCCATGAACGGATGGCACTCAGAGCTGTCTGGACGCTAAATATGGCAGGACAAAAATCAGTCTCTCTCTTCGTCTTCTTCTTTCTTGATCTCGCCCTAGGGGTGAGTGACCCTGTGCTGTTGACTGGACGGTAAAATCCAAGAACTAACCAACTAACTTCCTGTAGTCCAAATTCTTTTGCCTCCTCCTTCCATAACTTGTTTTTGTGGGCGCGGTGTCTTGTTTTCGGTAGAGGAACCAAGTGATGCCAGTGTTAGGCGCAGGCGACAATGTCAGGCATTTCCCGACAGGCCCTTCCTTTCAAACCGCTGGCGGTGTCGCCGATCTTCCTTCCCGACAGGCCCTTCGTTTCAAACCGCTGGCGGTGTCGCCGATCTTCCTTCCCGACAGGCCCTTCGTTTCAAACCGCTGGCGGTGTCGCCGATCTTCCTTTCCGACAGGCCCTTCGTTTCAAACCGCTGGCGGTGTCGCCGATCTTCCTTCCCGACAGGCCCTTCGTTTCAAACCGCTGGCGGTGTCGCCGATCTTCCTTTCCGACAGGCCCTTCGTTTCAAACCGCTGGCGGTGTCGCCGATCTTCCTTTCCGACAGGCCCTTCGTTTCAAACCGCTGGCGGTGTCGCCGATCTTCCTTTCCGACAGGCCCGCGTTATTTGGTCGGCGACGCCGTTGCCTGCAGAAATGAGCTCTCGTTCTCTGCTGTCTCCTCGGCCTCTGTTTGCCTCTGTCGCATTTTTTCGACAGGCCGGTTATTTGGTCGGCGACGCCGTTGCCTGCAGAAATGAGCTCTCGTTCTCTGCTGTCTCCTCGGCCTCTGTTTGTGTTTTTACAGGCATTTTTTGTGCATGACAGTGGACCGGTATGCAATATTACGAGCCCATCAGGTGTAGTTTGCTCGTTTTGATGACAGTTACCAGCGAGGTCAAGTGCGCCTCGGAAAGGTCAGGGTCATGGACCCGACCGCCTCTGGCGTCTGGCGTGATTTAAAGGCGAGCGATGGTTTGTTGCTCCATTGCAGGAGCACGCGATCGAGTTTGTCTACAACTTGTTTGCTTTGCCGGCGATAACGGTGGAAAAGGTGACATCATTGGGCGCCCCAGAACAAAACAGCCTGTGTGTCGCGTAGGCGTGCGGGTATATGTGTGTGGCGATGATCATCTTGATTAGCGGGTGTCGGGGAGCGAGAATGACAGTTTCCTTCTTCTTCTTCTGTTGTTTGCTTTGGTAGCTTTTTTTTTGGGGGGGGGGGGAGGGGGGGGGGGGGGTGGGGGGGGGGGGGAGGGGGGGGGGAGGGTGCTCCTCTTTGTTTTTAAATAGAGGCCGCGGATTTTTGTCGGAGTTGGCTGAGGTCATGTTGTCGCTTGACGTTTTGTTCTTCTTTGTTTTTGTTGGGTTTTCTTTTCAGTGGATCTGGCTGTCTGTTTGTCTGTCTGTCTGTCTCTCAGTCTGTCTCTCTGTCTCTGTCTGTCTGTCTGTCTCTCTGTCTCTCTGTGCTTAAGATGGTCTGTGATTTTATATACTGACGGTTACCGCAGCTGATGAGTCATGAAAACGATGCCAGCTCATCATGGGTCTAACCCTGAAATGAATTACAGAGATCTCCTGACTCGCATGGAAAAAAAATCATCTGAGTCTTTGCGATGCGGTGAACAGTGCTGCCTGCTTTTCGAGTCGGGGGACCTCCTTTTACCGTTGGCATTTTCTTAGGTACTGTTGAAGAAGAGCCTCAAAACTTTGAAGGATGGGTTAAAATTATTTTCTCTGAGCTTTTACACACGTTTTTCATATCAGTTTCGACGACCTTGACCTGTGTTCAAGGTGATGGCGACGTTGAAAAGGTCGCGTGATAATTATTATTTTCTGTGTATACTCTACTTCCATGTTCTGCCACTACTACTGCAGCAACCATCGCCGTCGCTAACCCACACAAGCGGCAACCGGCAGTTACGCTCGTGAGCTGATAGTTTTAGTAGTTGTTATACGGTTTCCTCGGTATGGTGTACACAGAACTTGCGCCGAGACGACAGCAGTTTCGCGTGGCACCAGCCATATAACAACCAAACAGTGCCGTCAGTACACCACTTCGGTGGATATTCTTTTTAATGGTGGCCATAAAAATGGATACAGTCACTTATTCAGAAACACATGTGACATGATCGCAGTGAGTCTGCTCGAGAGCAGAGACTAGTGCTATATATAAAAGCTATCAGTAATAATAATAATAGTAATAATGCTCAACTTCCCTGTTCAACTACTGCTACTGCAACGAACCATCACCGCCATTAAATCACCAGCCGCCACTGACAGATGGGTCCGTGCGTTGATAGTTTCAATAGTTGTTACATACTTTTACAGGATCATGTACATTTTGCTTTTGCTGACTATTGTGGGGCTTACACTGAAGGGTGACAGTTGACGCGGGTCCTGCTGGGAAAAAGAAAAGAAGAAGAAGAACCCAAAGGTGTGGCGTTTCGTGTTCTGTGGTTTCAACTAGCAGGTAATGTAGATGAACATATATATAAACAACCTAACCTGTCCCACCCCCGCCCCCCCAATCGCTTCATATTCTTTGTAAAATTACCCTGGATTGCCCTTAACCCAGAACCAAGTAGAGACTTACTTATACCCCCCCCCCCCTCTTTCTCTGTCTGTCTGTCTGTCTCTGTTTCTCTCTGTCTCTGTCTCTGTCTGTCTGTCTGTCTGTCTGTCTGTCTGTCTGTCTGTCTGTCTGTCTCTCTCTCTTCTCTCTCTTCTCTCTCTCTCTCTTCTCTCTCTCTCTCCCCCCTTGAAAAGTGGAAAGGCGGTGTCAGGTAGGTAGGACGGAGTGGTTTAGGGGAAACTGGGTGTATTTGGTGGAGGGGGGGAGGGGGGGCACGACTTGTGTGGCTTGGTTGTACGTCTTACTCCCCTTACACCTGTGATGGCGCACATGCCATACATCAGGCCTGGGTCAGACCAAGGATACCGCAGACTGATTTGCTGGCCGGTTTTGACTTCAGGGGACTAGGCATCGGCCTTTTCCAAAGCTGCAATGTTAAAGGGGAACGGAACTGACGCAGCATCGCGGGCCTTATCAGTAGAAATCGATTATCCATCTATCTGTTAACATGTGCACAAAAAAGCGCGTTTATTCTTCCAACTGGAGCTCCTTGGCGCGCTGTTTATGTTTATGCTGTTGTCTTCCTTCGCCTCAAGTCTCCGTTTGTTGTCCGTTTAAAGGTGTGGGCAAATTATGTTTTGTATAGAGATTATAGTGACATTACTCGTGCGTGCGTGGGTGTGTGTGCGTGGGTGTGTGTGCGTGTGTGTGTGTGTGTGTGTTGTGTGTGTGTGTGTGCGCGCGCGCGCGTGCGCATGTGCACTTGAAATAGTCTCTAGGGACACGATTTTGCGCTTTATCATCATCATCATCATGATGTACGCTCTTAGGGTTATAAATATAAGGTTAAGCGCACTAGGGGATTCTTTTTTTAAACCAAACGAACATTCAGTTCAACCGCACAGCGTGCGACTGGGTGGTCTTCGCGGCGGGCTAAGGGGGGGATTTTCAAATATAAAAAAAACCCGCTTCTTTAGGGGTGGTCTCTGGGGCATGTCATTTATGCAGGGATCATAATCATTACAGTGCATCGGGACTGAAGCTGTTTCCTGGAGTCTGGCCCGAAAAGTGTGTCACCAATAGTAACGCCGTCGGTTTTACTGCAGTCACTCCACGCGGAAGCAGACAGAAAATGGCCCCAGACAGCTGGAGCGGCGCAGGAGAGGGGAAGAAAGGCCATTTTTGGTACAGGCTTCACACCTTTGCATGCTTGCGCTCCGGAGCCCTGGTGTTTTGCCGGCGCTTCGGGGCGTGTTTATGGGTCGCCGGCACAATGGGGAAAACCGACGTCTTATCGCATCGAGACATTCACAAGAATGGAATGTCCGTATAAATGTTGTCTCTTCTATCGGGGCAAATTAACACCGCAACGCCTTTTCTCGCACACCGACGTAGAATGCGTGCGGTTGAAGAATGGTGACAACTTGTAAATTCTATTGCTCTTTTGACCAAGTTTCATTTTTATGTTTTAAATTTCTCGCGCTGTGCTCTCTCTCTCTCTCTCTGTTGTTTCTGCCCCTCTCTCTGTGTCTCTCTGTCTTTGACTGTCTCTCCCTCTGTCTGTGTCTCTGACTGTCTGTCTGTCTGTCTATCTCTCTCTCTGTCTCTCTCTCTGTCTCGCTATCTGTCTCTGTCTCTCTCTCTCTTCCCCCCCCCCCCCTCTCTCTCTCTGCGCTCGCCCCCCCAACCACCCCTGTCTCCTTCACTTCCCCCTCTGTTTCCACCTCTCTGCCCCCCCTCCCCTCCGCCACCCCCCACCTCATCGCAACCCCCCGCCCCCATCCGACGTAACTCTGGTATTAAGTATTGGTAAAGGCGGAGTGCTATAATTAGGGTTAATTTGCATACGATGGACAACAACAACAACAAAAAAAGCTACACACATTAAGAATGCCTACAGTCATACTCAGTACTTCTGCTGCCTCCTACGAAAGTTCTAGGGAATTGAAATCTGCATGATAATTAGTTCTGCGGTGTCAGTCTGAGCGACAGTGTAGAGTTGGAGGTACATTTTATGATGACATTTAGTTAGAAACCGTATCACACTACACACCCCAGCCCCCCCCCCCCCCCCCCCCCCAAAAAAAAAAAAAGCGAGAGAGAGAAGTTCCCGCCCCCCTAACCCTCCCTCCCGGCTGCAACCCCTATTACTTATCCACGCAAATGCCATTCTGACTGCATAAAATTGTCGACTGTTACCGCTCACCTGTGAAGTTACAGACTTTGGGCG
>JABMCL010000737.1:1200000-1210000 GCA_018857735.1 Alviniconcha marisindica
CACGTAAGCGCCCATTTTTCGGTGTTTTGTAAACGGGATATTACCTGCAGTTCACGGCATAGGAAATTCGATAGAGGGCTGCACTATTGGCGTGTGTGTGTGTGTGCGTGTGTTGGGGGGTGTGTGGGTACGTGTGGGTGTGGGTGGGGAGGGGGGGGGTAAGCTACGTAAGGACCATAGCCGCATTGGAATTTAAGGTCGATTTGGGGGACGGTACGACCGAGGACAATTTTATTTATTTATTTTTAACACGTTAACTTGGCACAATGTGAAATTCTCCGTTTAAACAAAATGACTAGAGGCTGGAACTATGACATGGGATAGGGTGGCGGTGGGTGGGGTGGGGGGAGGGGAAAAAAAGAGAAATGGAAATTCTACACGCACAGGGTGAACCTGTGCGGCACACCGCTGTTTAAAACTGTGCCGCATCACACGATCTGATCGGTTCATCTGAGAGAGAGAGAGATATGTGTGGCGAGATACCCCGTTTCATTCCCTCCCCCTCTCTCTTTCACACACACACACACACACACACACACACACACACACCACACACACACACACACTCACCCTCCTCTCTCTCTCTCTCTCTCTCTCTCTCTCTCCAACACACACACACACAACACACACACACACACACCCCTACACCCCCCCCCCCTCGTCTCTCTCTCTCACACACACACCACACAGACGCACGTTTACGCACCGGCACACACACGCTACCACACACACACACACAAAACACACACACACACACCACACACACACACACACACACACAGAGGCGGGCACGGATGGACACTGAGAGACGGAGAGGCGACCAGAGAATCCCAGACCTGTGTTCTTCTGGGCTGTTGCACAAAGCGGAGTGGACAGTGCCGAGGCGCCAAGTGTCGGACGCCACTGGTCAAGGTGCCGGCGTGCGCACGGCAGGACGGTGGGACACGCCAGGACGGCGCGAACAGGCCATAAACTCTGTCCCCGCCCTCCGAAGCAGCGCGCGCTGGAATGCGCTGAGAGTTGTCGTCCCTCACTCGGACAACTAATGGGGGCATCAAAGGCGGAAGCAGGGTGAGAGTTGTCGCCCCTCATTTGGACAACAAATGGGGGCATCAAAGAAGGTAGCAGGTTGTCGCGTTGACTGTCTCGGCTGTCGGTTTGTCTGGCTTTTGTTGTCTGTTAGCATCGCTGGGCGTGCCCCTTCTGCTTCCGGCTCCACACAAGACTGTTAGCTGCACGATTTGGGGGATGATACAGTCTTGTGCATATTGTTTCAGTGACACTTTTAGGATATTATCACGCGGCGACGAGCCATGAAATCCTTCCTGTTCTCTCCGTCTGTCTGTCTGTCTCTGTCTGTCTGTCTGTCTATCTGTCTATCTGTCTGTCTGTCTGTCTATCTGTCTCTCTGTCTGTCGCTCTGTCTGTCTGTCTGTCTGTCTGTCTGTCTGTCTGTCTGTCTGTCTGTCTGTCTGTCTCTCTCTCTCTCTCTCTCTCTCTCTCTCTCTCTCTCTCTCTCTCTCTCTCTCTCTCTCTCTCTCCCTCTGTCTCTCTGTCTCTGTCCGTCTCTGTCTGTCTGTCTGTCTGTCTAGCGTGCGTGTGTGTGTGTGTGTGGGTGTGTGTGTGTGTGTGTGTGTGTGTGTGTGTGTGTGTGTGTGTGTGTGTGTGTGTGTGTGTGTGTGTGTGTGTGTGTGTGTGTGTGTGTATTTGTGTGTGTGTGTGTGTATTTGTGTGTGTATGTGTGTGTGTGATACAGAGATGCTATTTCTGCAGCACCCTTTAACAATTGTCACCTCGAACTGTTGTCCGAGCTCGATTTGAAGCTTCTTTGAGTTTTAGTGGGACGCGAGAACCTTTAACTCTTTGCGTGTGGGAGTATATTTACATGCGGCATTATGAGCTTTTGTCATTATGCTGTTGTTAGTATCCAGCGTTTAATCTCAGTGTGACATGGATCGCCCTGAGAGAAGGCCCAAGCCGAAATATTTGGGAGATTTTCAACTCAGCCGGTTGTCTAAGTTATGTTTACCGCAGTTACATAACGCAGGTTTCGGTGCCACTACACATATCCCGAGGCCTTCGTCTGGTCGTCAGAGATCAGGAGCTATGTGAAAGTCGAGGTGGCCGTCCTGGGCTCCCCGTCCCTAATAGTTCGTGCGGTCTCTCTGGACGTAAAGCAACACACTGAATTTGAACGTCTGATTGTCCTTGCTTCCTCGTGGTCTTGGTTTAAACAAAGTTTGTTTACATTCATGAAAGTATGGACAATCAAAATCATTGTATGAGCATTAAACAAGCTAGGCTTATAGTAAATGCTCACAAACATAATTTACTAATTAATTCATTTTGCAACAACGGGTATGTATGATTATATTAACAAACCTCAAAACAACAACAAAAATCAATTAAAAAAAATCGCGAGAGAGAGAGAGAGAGAGAGAGAGAGAGAGAGAGAGAGAGAGAGAGAGAGAGAGAGAGAGAGAGCTCTTATGCGCTGCCAGTAACTATTTAATTGAGTTTGTCATTCCATGGCAAAACGACCGGACTGGGCAATGAACTCGTGGTCTTCCGGCTCTTTCGTTTGTTTCTTCTTTTTCTTTTTGATCTGTTGGCTCTTTTTCTTCTTCTTCTTCCTCATCCTCCTCCTCGTCCTCTTCCTCCTCCTGCACTTCGTTTTGATCTTGTTCTTTTGCCTCGGCACCTGTTCTTTATAACCGTATTCTTGGGTTCTGAGTTTTGCTCTCACTATTCCTTGTTCTTCTTCCTCTTTCTCGTCTCTGCCTCTCTTGTATCTTTATCCTGTATCTGTATGAAGATATTTTTTACATTTCTACAAGAGATAAATGTTTTTTAGAAGTTGTACAGAGAGAGAGAAAAAACAACAACTATATATTTATTTAGACTTGTAACGCTGTATCCGAAACTGTGAAGCTTTTTTGTTTAGTTTTCGTTTTGTTGTTTTGTTTTTGCTGTGTGTGTGTGTGTGTGTGTGTGTGTGTGTGTGTGTGTGTGTGTGTGTGTGGATATTATTTGTTTGTTTTGTGTGTGGTGTTTTTTTGGGGGGAGGCGGGGGCTTGTTTTGTTTTTTCTTGGTGGGGGGTGGGGGGTTGTTGTTGTTGTTGTTGATGTTGTTTGTTTTTGTTTTGGATTTGGTTGGTTTTTGTTTATGATTTAATTACCTTTGTTTGCCATAGTGTGATTCCGGGCGTGTGTAATTTAGAATAACTTTGTTCGACCTAAAGTAACCCTGTGCGGTTGATGGGACGTTAAGAATCGAAGAACGGACTGACTAACTCTTTGTCCATCTGGCTGGACGTTAAGAATCCAAGAACGAACTGACTAACTCTCTGTCCACTCTGACGGGACGTTAAGAATCCAAGAACGGACTGACTAACGCTCTGTCCACTCTGACTGGACGTTAAGAATCCAAGAACGGACTGACTAACGCTCTGTCCACTCAGGCGGGACGTTAAGAATCCAAGAACGAACTGACTAACGCTCTGTCCACTCTGACTGGACGTTAAGAATCCAAGAACCTACTAACTGACTCTCTGTCCACTCAGGCGGGACGTTAAGAATCCAAGAACGGACTGACTAACTCTCTGTCCACTCTGGCGGGACGTTAAGAATCCAAGAACCTACTAACTGACTCTCTGTCCACTCTGGCGGGACGTTAAGACTCCAAGAACGAACTGACTAATTCTCTGTCCACTCTGGCGGGACGTTAAGAATCCAAGAACCTACTAACTGACTCTCTGTCCACTCTGGCGGGACGTTAAGACTCCAAGAACGAACTGACTAATTCTCTGTCCACTCTGGCGGGACGTTAAGAATCCAAGAACCTACTAACTGACTCTCTGTCCACTCTGGCGGGACGTTAAGAATCCAAGAACGAACTGACTAATTCTCTGTCCACTCTGGCGGGACGTTAAGAATCCAAGAACCTACTAACTGACTCTCTGTCCACTCTGGCGGGACGTTAAGAATCCAAGAACCTACTAACTAACTCTCTGTACACTCTGACGCCGCCCCGTTGTGGTGCACCGCAGATGTAGCGAGAAATGAAGAACCATTCTGCTCAGATTCAGAGCTATCGCACGTTACCTCTGTTACGCTTAGCCTCAGATAAGTCAGAATATAGTCTTGATTGCTTTACCTGTTGCCAGGGATTCCGTCTAAGTTGTGCTTTCTTGGCTCATCCAATTTCATTATTCTGTCGGCCAGCCCATTCTCTTAGTACAGCCTAGAGTGACGTGTGTCACAGAGGGTATAAAGATTTTGATTTGCGATTTGCTGACTCGTGTTTCGCTCTGATACGACCTTCGTGGCTGGCTGGGCGTTACGCGTCAAGCATGTTACCTCTGATACTGCTGATGTCGATATTTCGTCCCCACTGGATCTGTTCGGCGCTCTGGCTGTCAGAACATACAGTTGGGAGAACTGATGGTTTTGTCACAGCTGTCACAACTGCCACTACGTGTGTGTGTGTGTGTGTGTGTGTGTGTGTGTGTGTGTGTGTGTGTGTGTGTGTGTGTGTGTTTTGTGTGTGTGTGTTTGTGTGTGTGTGTGTTTGTGTGTGTGTGTGTCTGTGTCTGTGCGCGCGCGTGCGTGCGTGCGTGTGTGCGTGTGTGTGTGAGAGAGAGAGAGGGAGAGAGAGAGGGAGAGAGAGAGAGAGAAAGAGAACTCGAACTCGAAAACTGAAATACTCAAGGACAGTCGCAATAGGTCCATCTGGACCTGTCTAACAGCCAATTCTTGATATGCTACGAACACAAATAAACACAACTATACTACAAAGACATCATATAAGCACGAATAAACAATAGATTCAGGCAGTTTCACAAAGAGAGAGAGAGACAGAGAGACAGAGAGAGACAGAGACAGAGAGATTTCTCGGTGCTCATATGCCGACCTCAAAACGGTGTCGGTTTCGTGTGAAGAAGTTCCTGGCCGCGTCACTCAAAAGTCAGAGTTTGACCCACAAGCTTCACTGTTGACCTTTCAAGTCAAAGTTCAAACGTTGAACTGCACCAGCACGCCGGCATGTGCGTACGTTGCGGTTTTGTATCGGCTCTTATCGAACGTCACAGTACTCCCCCCCCCCCCTCCCCCGCCCGCCTCCTGCCCCCTCCAACCACCCTTTTCCACCACCGCCACCACCAAGAATCTACAACAACAAAAAGTTCCAGTAAAAAAAAAAAAACGCCCTCGGTGACGGCCAAACTGTAACGCCGTTTTAAAATACCTACATACTTCTTTTTCCTTTTCTTTTTTTCTCTCTGTCTCTCTGTCTCTCTCGTCGCACAGAAAACCGGTTGAAAGAGGGTGAAAAGCTCTTTACCCCGGCTTGCGTGTCTTCCACTCATCGGCGAGAGGTTGCGCGAGTTCACCGTGCACCTGGTTAGCCGTGCCGTTGATTGTCAGGGCGCGCCAGGGGAACGCTCTGGTCTCTTCCCGGTTATGGCCCATTATCACCCCGCTCTATTTTGGCCTTTGATAAGCATTCCCATGGGGATGTGGCGGCATTAGAAATAGGTCTGTGGGTAAAAAGAAAAACCCCGAAAAGTTAAAAGTGCGCTGCCTGGATTCCAGAGCTATCTGAGGCCGGACAGAAAGGGGATGACCAGGCGGGGATGATTAAGGGGTTGGGGCCTCTCTCTCTCTCTCTCTCTCTCTCTCTCTCTCTCTCTCTCTCTCTCTCTTCTTTTTTCTTTCCCTCCAGTATTCGGCCTTGGTCAGATCAGTCTTGGCGGCATTCACTGACGTTGCTCTTCATCTAAAAGACCCTTTGGAAAGCGTTGACGATGACTTCGTTGTACATTTGGACCGTTTGGTCTCTCTATCTCTGTGTCTCTGTCTCTCTCTGTGTCTCTGACTCTCTGTCTGTCTGTCTGTCTGTCTGTCTGTCTGTCTGTCTGTCCGTCCGTCTCGTCCGTCTGTCTGTCTGTCTGTCTGTCTCTCTGTCTGTCTCTTTCTCTCTCTCTCTCTCTCTCTCTCTCTCTCTCTCTCTCTCTCTCTCTCTCTCTCTCTCTCTCTCTCTCTCTCTCTCCCACCTTGATAAAACCGTCCTGGTCGATTGAGAGTAAAAAGCAACAACAAGAAGTTACTCTCTCGCCCTGATACGAGTATGCCCTTGTCTTGCCTTAGCTGATGTGCCCAACGCATTTTGTGTGTGTTTCTTTTGCTTTTTAATCTATTCTTTCTCACTGTCTCTGTCCTTCCCCCCACTCCCCCACCCCCACTCCACACCCCCAGTCCCCCGCCCCCTCGCCACCCTCAAGATTTTCAGTTCTTTTCTCTCTCATTCTCCCTAGTCCTCCTTCCTCCCCCACCCCCCTCCCATCCCCTTACCTTCCTCTTTCTTCACCCCACCCCCTCCCACCCCTTTTTCCCGTTTCCGTCTCCCCCTCTACCTAATAATAAATAAATCTGAAACAAGAATGACAGCTAGCGTTCTAAAACAAGATCCAAACACACAAAAGGTTGAAAAGAACGCTTATTTATTAGGACAAAAACACAAGCTGCAAATTTTCGGGGTAACCCCCTTTCTGATATAACCGCACTGGTTGACTGGGCGTAAAACACCAAGTCACTTACTTACTGTCAAGCTACAAAACGACACTTAAGCAACGGTTAAACGGTGAAAAACAATAAATGAGATGAGAAGCGAAATAACTTGTTGTTTTCCTGTCTAAAAAAGATAAGTTATTTCGCTTCTCATCACATTAAGCTATTTCGCTTCTCATCTAATTTTTCATCGTTTTTAACCGCTTAACTGTTGTTTAAGTGTCCTTTGTAGCTTGACAAAGGGGATTACTACGAACATTTGCAGACTGTGTGTTTTTGGCCTAATAAATAAGCGTTCTTTTGAACCTTTTATATGTTTGCCCCCCCCCCCCCCACCCCCCTCCTCCACCTAGCCTGCTACATGTCTTTGGGTCTCGGTGTCAGACGTTTCGCGGGACACCTATGGGCGACACGATCACCACAACTGCTGCCCGGCTGCTGGAAGGTCGAGACTGATTTCCGATGTTTGATTCCCTACCGGAAGTTGATTTTTGCCCGCGTGGCTCTTCACCTCCCGCTCTTCAGGGAGCGTATAGGTACCTATAAGTGGCGCCGGAAAACGTGCAGCATGAAATACAGCAAGCTGTTTGTCACATTGACAAGTGCCTAGCCTCCGGAAACGGGTCTCCTTTCACCCTCTGCTGTCTCGCAGTTTGTCCCTGTGGGTTTTACGAGGGCTGAAGGAGTTGTGGACCTATACTTGGTGGTAACTGTAGTGCGCTGGGAGTAGGAACGACGAAGGGGGACTGACACATATGCGCACAGTGGAGAAGAGTCGTGCAAATTCTGACGTGCAAGCCAGCACGCTCTGCACCAGCCTCAGGTCGCTCACACTCACAAGCGTCAGAATTTCAGATCCGGTCCAGACTCTGTACACGCAGTTAGCCACACTGAAAGCGGAAAGCTTGGATTAACAGTTCCTGGGCCCGTTGAGCAATCCAAGATGAGGTTGGTGACGCCGGTTAGTAAGCCTGGTATTTAACGCCCGGTCAACCGTCACCAAGGTCATTCTATCAAGACGAAACACAGTACGTCAGATCACGAGTAAAAGTATTGTTGACTGGTCATAATACGTCAGTGTGAGTGTGTGTGTGTGTGTGTGTGTGTGTGTGTGTGTGTGTGTGTGTGTGTTTTTTAGATTTTTTTAATTTTGGGGAGACTCGGAAAATACAGTAGAATGTACGGGAAGGCAGAAATTAGAAGAGCAGAAGTCCCAGCAGCAGGCGAAGCAGGCAAGCTATATTTTCACCTGCTCCAGTCGTAAGAGAGGGTGCTTTCTGTATCTCTTGGTTCTCAGCAGATGGGGACCTTCATTTCTACGACCGCAGTACGCCGCTATAGCAACGGGGTGGGTGGGTGGGGTAAGCTTCCAGTTTCATCTCCACACCCACAGCCATACGCCATAGTTATGCGGAAGCTTGGAATTTGATTATACGCCTATCCGACAATCCATGACGCTGCAGAGGAGGAGGTTGGTGAGTTCCGCTTAACTCCACTCTACTCCACTCACTGCCGAGTTCGCTTTTGGCGTCAGGGCTTTATATATATATATATATATATAAACTGACGTGTTATGCACAGCCAACAAGACTTTTACTTGTGATCTGACGAATTGGGGAGAGAGAGAGAGAGAGAGAGAGAGAGAGAGAGAGAGAGAGAGAGAGAGAGAGAGAAGAGCTGCCCCTCAGGAACAAACAGAATTCCACGAGAATAACTCCACTCCATCAGCAAACATACCAGAAAAAAGGTGGAATATTTCAGCCTTATTCTGGTGTACGGAGAGAAAGACTGAGCTGAAAACAACCCAGAGCCCTTTGGCTGGTGGCCATGACGGTGTCCCGACGCATCACTCCAAGCACCGGTAACTGCTACGACAGCCTCGTCGACATTCGATGCCGACTGGCCTCTGAACCTGGTGCGCCTTGGCTTCCTTGTCCAACATAAGTACCGTGGGCCCAGTGGTCCAAACGACGAGCGCCTAATTATTGCTTACCAGGCGAAAGCACGAGGGGTGATTTGGGAATCCCTTTGCCTGGTTCGTGTGACTGTGAACTGAGACGTCATTCCTGAGAGAGAACATGACAACGTCGACGCGACACCCGACTTCTGAGTCAGCGTGGCCTGCTTCTGCCTGTGATTTTCAAGAGGTATACTCTTCAGGGGCCCGGGGGGGGGGGGGGGGGCGAGTCGTAGCTGGCTGAAGATGGAAATGATGAATGATGATTCAGGCTCTACCGTGACAAACCGCTGCAGCAGCGTCACCAGTACCGGCTACACCCGACCTTCCGTGCTTGCAGCCTCGTGTCCCTTTTGCGTGCTCTCCTGACTGCCGCTGCTGATAGGAAGAGGCTGCTTGAAAGACTACCGCCCTCGCCTGTCGTGGTCTTCGCGTGCTACTTCTCCTCCTCCTCCTCTTCTCCTTTCATCATACTTTACGGTCATCTAAGCTTATTTGGTGGACAATTAGAGCCCGCAGACCGTTCAGAATCAGTCTTCTCCCGCCCGTCGTGGGGAGTGGGGCTCTTCTCCCAGGCGGGCTGTGGGAGCTTTAAATATTAAACTCGTTACGGCTCCGACTGTGGCTTTTGGAGACAGGCTGCGTGAAGAGATACAGTGACACGTGTTTTCTTCAGCATCATACAACGCCAGTCAGGCGTCCGGTTTGTGACGACCCGCCTGAAAGGAAAATTGAAACATTTCATGGGTTTTTATTATTATGCAGCGACTCTCTCTCTCTCTCTCTCTCTCTCTCTCTCTCTCTCTCTCTCTCTCTCTCTCTCTCTCTCTCTCTCTTCCTCTCCTTAGTCTCTCTCTCTCTCTCTCTCTCTCTCTCTCTCTCTCTCTCTCTCTCTCTCTCTCCTTATCTCTCTCTTCTCTCTCTCCCACTTAAGCTCCTCTCTCTCTCTTCTCTTCTCTCTCTTCTCTCTCCCTTAGTCTCTTGGACTCGGCATCTAGTCGTTCGGACGAAAAAGAGAAGAGAGAGAAAATTCGCCATAATTATGCTATACACAACACACACACACACACACACACACACACACACACACACACACACACACACACACACACACACACACACAAGCACAGAGAGAACTTCCCGTTAGTATGGATAGCGCGGCTCTGTCAGGGCTGGCTTTCCGCGGGCCGGGCTAGCGAGCCAAACTGGGACACGGGTCCCCAAAATACCGCAGACTATGCTTGGAGTATACCTACGGTACTATAGCGACCTTTTCTGGTCGGCCGTAGCGTGTAGGGGAGACCGGGGTTACGGCGAGCAGTGGGTCGTGTTGTTGTGGCGCTGTGAGGAGCGCGCATTCCACTGCTTTCTTTGATCGACGTCTTCACGACACGTCCTGAGAGAGGCCTACAATAGCGCGCCTCTGAGGTGTATTTTTTACCCTTCTGCTTGTTTGGCTGTGGTGCAGTTGCGTGG
>JABMCL010000737.1:1215000-1225000 GCA_018857735.1 Alviniconcha marisindica
CAGAGTTTGGCCGGCCTTAGGCGGTGAACCTGTGTGTTTTACAAGACGACAAAATCCACTTACTAACTGTCCTGCTTCCTCGTCCGATCTAAAGTCTTTCGATCGTAACAGAATGTAAAGCAAACAGTTCCTGGGCAATAATGTAAACAGGTCTGGACACGAAGCCTGCGTTTCATCCCAGCATCCAGTTTGACGGCTTCCAAATCTGCTATTTTCGGTCATTATTGGATTTGATTCAGTTCAAGTTAATAACACCGGTACGCGGTATTCGTACCACAATAGATGATTCCACCATGGCGGAATCGTAAACAGAAAAACGAACAAGCCCTGATTGTAGCATGAATACGTGGGTAAGATCGTGAGTTAGTTAGTTCGTGCTTTGAGCCCAGTTAAGCACATAGGGTTATATCAGGGCTAGGTAAGATCGTGACAACGGCATAATGTAATAAGTTGCTACTGCGTACGTACTATGCAAGAATGGTAATCCGGTCACATTGCAGTATGACATCACGGATTATCATCTGACGTGGTTAAGACAGTCATTTGCACGACTTCCGGTAACCTGCCATTGCGGCCTTTCTCGGATACCGGCCAGGATCAGCCAGCTTTGAGGCGGACATGACAGACGTCGTTCCTCTATAGTGCAGCTGACATAACTTGATGTTTCGTTGGCGGTGACAAAATGATGTGCCTTTTGAAGTCACTTCATTACAAGTTTATGTGGCATGATGGTTATCATGTCTACTTAAATTTGGCCTTGAGGCGTAGGTAAAGGGCGTTAAGTGCCAAATTGTACGCCCCCAAAACAAGCATTCAGCCACAAATGTTTCCCCAAGGCCACAACGCCAGCACGCGAGAAGTGCAGGTGACTTGAAGTACTACGTGAATGTTAATCGTGTCTAGGTTGTGTTGTGTGTGTGTTTTTTTGTTTGTTTTTTTCTTGGGGGGAAGGGTTGGGGGGGGGGGGGGGGTCGGCTGATCAGTCACATGGCGTTCCTTGACAGAGGTGTGTGTTTTTTCAGTTTTTGTTTGTTTGTTTTTTGCAAATGATGAGATAGCTTAATGACTGGATTGCTTATTATGATGCTCTGTCCTTACAACAGCAAAAAAATCTTAATCATGTGCGAACTATTTTCAGAAACGAGAATTAGAATCTGGTGACTATGATGTTTATTTCCTAGCATCCTAATTATTTTGTTATTCTTTTGTCTTTTTTCCGCAGAATTGTTGTGCGGGACCGTTGGCTCCGTCTCCAACAGCCGGAAGAGCTAATACAACAGATCTACCGTCAACCTCATTCCAGTCATCCGGGACGAGATTTATGTGTTCATGAACACACTGTGAGCCCTGCAGTAATACTTTGGAGACTTTTCCGTGGAGGAAACTCGTGTCTGGAAAAAGCTTGAAGATCGTCAGCCTGTACTGCTTTTATCATCATTTAACTCTCCGGCCTTTCTTTTTAACCTGGTAGACTAGGGCGCAGATTTCTCTCTCTCTCTTCTTTTCTTGAGTAGATAGTTTCGGAGGTTTGCCCGAGTTGGACGTAAACGCAGCAGGTCTGAGTTGGGGAAGAACTGAACTGCGGCAAAAGAGATCAGGAGAGAGAAAAGAAAAGCATATAAAAGAAGGAAGATATCACATCGAAGACTTTGCATCTGTATTCGGTTCGTTCCAGTACAGAAGTCTTTGTGACGTGACTGTCGTTCAGGAGGTGGGCCCTGAGGAGAAGGCAAGTCTACAAGCGTGCGGAACGACGACCCGAGCTGCGGGAGTGGCGTTGGCCGTGGGCGGATGGGACGAGGGACGCTGCGCCTCTCTGCCCTCCTCCTCGCAACCCATGCTAGAATGTCCGGTCACCCCGCCCCGTGTCGGGTCGCGACCTGAGGGGATGGCTGGCGTTGGGCCCCTGACCAGCGCCCATCCTGCCCAGACACACTCCGCCTCCCGGCTCCGCGCTGACCGTCGCCCGCGCCTTCTTCTGCCCCGTCTTCGTTCCGCTTCCCCCCCGCACCGCCTCGCTGCTGCTGCTGCTGCTGCTGCTTGCCCTTGTCGTCGTCGTCGTCGTCGCCGTGTGGCCGCTAGCGTCACCGTCGCTGACCCCCGGGGAGGAGTTTGGTCATGACCCAGTCCCCGACCCCTCCAGCTGTCCATGTCCTGCTGCTGTCTCACCCGCCGCACCCCCCGCCGCTCCCGGACCCCGCCCCTGTAGCCCGCTGTCGCTGCCCCGTCACCCCGCCCCTCTCCCCTGCACACCCGCGCCACCACCGCCCGCTCTTCCGCTCGGCGGCGCCACCCCCCACTTCCGACCACGCTGCCGGCACCCGCAGTAGCATCGTGGGCTGTGGTAGCCAACGGCGGTTCCTGACCTCCTCGCGCACCTGCGGTCTGCACGGCTCGTGGGCCGCTGCCGCCTCAAAGACTTTACAGTTGTGCCGGACTTTGCTTGCGCTTCCGGCGCTGCCCTTGCTGCTGCTGCTCCGGCTGAAGCGGAAGGGCCGGAGACAGCGACTGACGCAGGTAAGAGCGAATCTTATGGGTAATTTGGGACTGGCTGAGAGACGGGATGGACGGGGTGAAGCGCATATGGGCTTTTCTCAGCGCATATATAGCATCTTGAACTAACCCGTGTTGGACGGGCCGGAGACAGCGACTGACGCAGGTAAGAGCGAATGGGTGAGGTTGGGGACTGTCCCTGCACTCTGCTGTGGCTGAGAGACGGGATGGACGGGGTGGAGCGCATATGAGCTTTTCTGAGCGCACAGATATCATCTTGAACTGAACCGAACTGAGGCAGAAGGGCCAGAAGAAGCACCGATTGGTGCAGGTAAGAGCGAATGGGTCAGGATGGTGACTGTCCCTGCACTCTGCTCCGGCCGAGAGACGGGGTGGAGCGCATATGGTCTTTTCCCGAGTGCTTAGATACCATCTTGAACTGAACTGAGGCGGAATTCCGCCTTTCAGATTTTTTACCCTTCTGGCTCATTCATCTTTGCCTTTTCCTAATCCTCTTGGAACACGAACAAAGTGGCCGTCTCTTGGACAATGAATCAGACCTGTGCCTGCGATGAGTTGTTTTGCCCTGATATGACCGTCCTGGTTGACTGGGCGTTTGCCGTCAAGTAACTTGCTCGGCAATAAGAGTACTGGGCCAGCCGTTGGATAACTGTTGGGTTGAGAACAGCTGGCACCACCACTTGCAGTGCACGGTGTGTGCATAATGCTGGTCTACGTTGCATATCGTGAGGCCTTGTAAAGGTTTTAATGTACGTTTAAAGTCCTACGTGTGCAGTCTGCTTGGTTTCTGACGTGGAGCTGACGGCAAGCATTCAGATCAGTTACCCATCTGGACAAGTTCTAACCCGATCGAGTTAAGACTTTGTGCGATATTTTCCCTTGCATAATATTACACGGGGCATGCACATTAACGTAATTCGATAAGTAGGTCTGATGTGGTTTCAGTGGAGGTAACTGGTACGTCTTTTGTCTTTAGCAAAAGCCTCCATAGTAGCGCTTCTTTGACGCTGTTTCAACGGAATCTTAAAATTCCTCCGCGATGATACCATCCATCGAACTTGACACGACCATACCGACTTCGCTGAATAACTGTACCCATTTTTTTAAGTCCAATGAAAAAGACCGAGAGTTCTGCCTTCTTGATCTGGATGCGAGCCTATTCAGCGTGTGCTGTTGTTGTCGAGTTTGACTTGAGGTCCAAGGCCAAACAAACTCCAATCACTGGTTTACGACATCTTTGCTCCAAGGAAGGTGCCGGAAAGCGATGTTGGGAGTGTAGGCTAGGGCATGTCGTTCGTTGCTAGAGGACTATGCGCACACCGCATGCCGGGCAAGGTAGCCGTGCTTACTTCGAGGGAGTCAAATGCTGGGCTACGCGTGGAGAGAGCTTTACAGCTGCAATAATCGTAACAACAGGCCTCATGAAAATGGAGTACTTCAAATGGAAAACGAGTAGAATAGTTGATGTTGCTAATCAAGTAAAGTGAATAGCAGAAATGCCATTCCCACAAAAACAGCCATTCAGGGCTCACACATAAACTTGGGTTGGGTAACTGTATAACCCTGCGACTAGCTACCCGATACCCCGATCTACCCCAGTCTAAAAGCCAGCTCCTTGAAGGGTTTTCACCCCCACCCCCACCCCACACATACAACCCCTATCAAACCCCATTGCCTCTTCCCCCTCCTCCTCTTCCCTTTCTCTGGTTCTGTGCTAATAGGTCTCTGACTTGAAATGTTAAACCTTGTCAACATACCTTAACTACGCGGGCATACCTGGAGTCTAAGCCAGAATGCCTTCCCCCTTGTAGCTGACAATGTGTTTTGCTTGCTCCGCCATGCATGGCGTTTCTCGGGTGCTCAGTTTAGGTGGGAATGGAATAGATAATGTTGTCAGTTTTTCCGCGCCGATGCACCGACACTCATCGTTTCCTTGTCTGTGTGGGACGTTGCGAGTCGGCCGGTTTAGCATTGGGGAGGGTCCCGCAGGTAGCTTACATGGGATCTGCACGCAATCTTCCAGCTACCCCTCTTTGTGTTAGGGATATAATTATTTCCCTGGGCACGGTTGTTGATCACAGTTTCATTCCACCCTCTCTCTCCCTGTCTCTGTCTCCCTCTCTGTCTTTGTCTCTGTCTGTATGTCTGTCTCTGTGTCTCTGTCTCTCTCTGGCTTGTAAGCTGAAGACAAAACGCCAATGCTCTCTCTCTCTCTCTCTCTCTCTCTCCTCTCCCCTCCCTCTGCCCTCTCCCCCTCCCTGTGTTATGTATTTATGTGTCAATCTTTTTTGTGTTTTTTCTGCGCGTCTATATTTCCCTGTATGTCTCGATCCTCCTTCCCCCAGCCCTACCGTGAAAAGAGGAACGAACGGTTGCCCTTTCGCTTACACTGCTTTCACGGTTATGGTTATATGGAGCAGAAAGGGAGAGAAAAAAAGGCGTATGTCTGGGTGACAACGTTCACTCGTATTTCCGGCACGTCTGTGCTGTGATCGAACAGAGAGGTTTGCACGTGTCAACCCCCGCGCACAGACTGCACGTATTGTGTAGTCACGGGATCAAAAGGGGGGTGGTCATGCAAGTAGTCAGTAAGACTTGCTGACTTCTGAGAGAGAGTCCCAGAAGTAGGCTTTACCGTAACAGAGCCTTCCGGGGCAGTAAGTGCGTGGCAACACAGGTGTACCAGTTCAAGCAAAGGGATCAAGAGGAAGCGAAGATTCGTAGAAGAGAGAAAGGAAGGATTAAACAATTTTATTATTGCGTATGTTTGAATATGTAAATAGACACAGACAAAAGGGGTTAAGAACGCTTGACTGAGGTCATAATTAGAGCTAAGACCCGAGTAGCTGACGATAACTGTCATTTGCCTTGCAAGTAAATACAAGGTATATAAACTCCCATCACTCGTCACGTCATCGGACATGTGAATATGTATAGATATATATTCAAATTACCTTGAACTGTATAAATACGGGTTAATTTGCCCACTTCCCCAGGGCTCAAGAGCTGTGTGAACTGGGAAGTGGACCTGGGTTCTCATTCCCTACCCCCTTCCCCAACTTCCCCCACCACGCCGTCCCTAATAAACCAAACGATTTCTGTGGACGTTAAGCAACACTGAGACATTGAATCCCACGTCCTATCGGCTTGGTCAAGTCAAGTTCGAAACAACAGTTCTGTGCTTTTCCATTGGAGTTTAACTAATAAAGCATACTAACGGTTTATTTGTTGTAGGTTTTTTGTTGTTGTTGTTATTGTTTGGGGGGCGGGTCGGGGGGGTGGGGTGTAGGAGGGATATGGGAGGGGGTAATGCCAGTCAACTCGCTGGAGCCGCCGGTTGTAACACGCCCCATCCTCTGTGGTCTGTGTGCAGGTGCCGCGCATCCTGCTCACTCTCTGTCTACTCACCATGCTCACCAGCCGCTGTCTGGCCTCGCCCTGGATCGAGGAGAGCGCCAACTCCGTCAAGCTGCGCGCGCAGTTCTGCCAGCCGGTGCCGGAAGAGCACCTGCGGAGCATACTGGGTTCGGCCTACGACCCGGGTCGCATGTCCAGCACGGACCCGGGGGCCGTCGGGAAGCGGGGTGGCGAGCTGAGCCTGGACTCCAGCATGGAGGAAGCGCCGTTCGACACCTACTACATGGAGGACGACCCGGGTGCCGGCGGCTACGTGGACGAGGACTTTGTAGACATCGTCACGGACGAAGGGGAGGAGGAGGGGTGGTTCCGGAGAGAGGTGGAGGAGGAGGAGGAAGAGGAGGGCGGCTTGGAGGTGGAGGAGAAGGACATCGCGGAGGAGGGAAGTTTTTACCGGAAAAAGAACGTCGGCAGATCCGGCTCGGGCTCGGGCTCCGCGCTGTCTGACCGCCCGGGTTCCCGGTCACGTGACCAGAGGCCGGACCCTGACCGACTTCACCTGTACATGCGGCGCCGACGGCGCGCCGCCAGTCGACGTGAAGGCGACCGCTCCAGCTTCACCGCCGACTCGGACAGTTCCAGCATAGACAAGAAGAGCAGAGACTCCTTGCTCCCGCTCAGGTTACTGCTCAGCGGGCGGAACCGGAAGCTGCGGCGGAAGTTGAAAAAGGCGTTTAGGAAAAAGGCTAAAAAGTTGGGGAAGAAGCCCCCGCCGTGGACATGCAACATGACCAAGGCGTGGGTGAAGCTGAAGGAAGGCTACTTCCCTCGCTACCTCCTGGAAGGCAGGTGCATGACGGACAAGTGCTTCTACAGACTGTACGACTGCGTTCCACAGAAGTACCGGGTCAAGGTGCTGAAGCGAGACCCGGACTATTGCAATCCACTGCCAACGATGGGCGCAAACTCCACCTACGAACAGAAGTGGTCCGTTGTGCGCTATTATGTGACGGTAGGCTGCAACTGCGAGGCCGCAGACACCACGCAGAGGTCTTCTTCTGGACGCAGGAGAAACTCTTAGCTCTTGATCCCTCGCCTCTCTCTCTCTCTTTTTCTCTCCGTCTCGCTCTCCTTCGAGGGAGTTGCGGTGTAGCTCGTTCTTCAAGGAGGAACTTCTTAGCGTGCTCGTTGACGACAAAACATTACCTAGCCAACTCTCTTTTGTCTTTTGTGAAAACACTCATCACCGACCGGAGGTAAAGCAACAGCAATGCGACGAATTCAACATTATTTTGGGGGGGACTCTTTTCCCCCTCCAGCTATGATGCGAGTTTGTGGCTGGTATTGTTGCTTTCCTCGACAAATGAGCTGCTAGATTTTGCAGTTGGGAAAGAAGAAAAAACTGCCTCTTTAAAACCATTTATGTTGTTGTCGATAGACTGCCTCTTCTTAGCGAACATTCTTAGGTAGACGTTGTTGCTCTTGTTTCACGAACTTGTGGCTTTCGCGTGCGCTCGGGATCTTGTGTTGGGACGATTTCTAACCGTTCTGCCCCTTCCGCTGACCCAACAAGCCGCGAATGGACTGATGCCAGCGGCAAGGGTGAACGGGTGAAAAACGTGTTCCAGTGTTGGACCCCTCGGTGCATCCAAGTAGAGACTCGTTTGTTGCTGTTATTTTATTCCTTCTTGTTTGTTGATTGCACTATTCGCCGACGAGGGTGAAAGGAATCGGGTAAATCCTGTTGGCCTAACTGTGATGAAAACAAACTGATGAATCTACCCGTAGGAGGCAGAGACTCGACACGGGATGAACACTCTGGACCCTAGTTGGCATTGTGAAAGAAAGAGAAAAAGCCCAAACAGATAAACAGCAACAAAAGAACTGTGGTAAAAGATTCACTCAGAGTAATAACTGCGGCACCACCTTTGTGAAACGGGTCTGGACGGAGCGGTAATCCATTGTTAAGAGTCTGGGAGGGGGGAAGTGTCCGATGTTTTAAAAACCATACATACAGTTCTGATCTGGTTGAGAGATTTTTTTTTAATTTAAAATTGTTATATTTTATTTGTCAAAAAGGTTTCTTGTCTTTTAATGAAAAAAATGGCATTTTATGACTTTGTTCTTAAGATGTATGATATGTCGTACAGAGGTGTCACAAGTAGACGACCAGAGGTGGTTTTCTTGTACGGTGACAGAAAAGCGACAAACCTCTTTTTATTCCAATTTCACAACACATAAAGTTATACTTTTCACTTGTTACCTCTTAAGTCTTTCTGAAAACCTCAAAGTTGTGATAGCATATAATTATTTGAATATGGTGTTTTGGGGGACTTTTCACGATGAAATCGATTTTTATTAGTACAGTTTCATACATTTTTTCGCCTTTCTATCTTTCGCTTGGCCAGACTTAAGTGTTTCTAAAGAAGACAGTTGATATTATTTGATCTTTTCCATAATTTTAAAGTACCGTTGATATTTAATGTGTGCATTTTACTAAGTCGTAGGGTTAATTACTTTTATTCTTCTATCTTACTCACACACACGCACAGGCACACACACACGCACACACACACGCACACTCACACACACACACACACACACACGCACGCACGCACGCACGCACACGCACGCACGCACGCACGCACGCACGCACTCACGCACGCACACACGCACGCACGCACGCACGCACGCACGCACGCACGCACTCACGCACGCAAGTACGCACACGCAGACATCTACGCACACACGCGTACAAACACACATACAGGTATACATCCACGCACGCACTCACACATACACAGGCGCGCATGCACGCGTACACGAATAAACATCCATACATTTACTGATATCAACAAATTTGTACGTATGTGTAAAATACGTGTACTTACGTGCGGACTTTGGTCATACACACAGGTCACCTTCATCAAGAAACGTCTGGAAATGTCGAGTCACGCATAATATATCAAAATATGTTGAACTTTTGTACAGTGTGTCGAGAAAGGATTTAACAGGGTGGTGATGGGGCAAACCAGCTGAAGACTGCAGAGGAATAATTGTTAGGAAGGATAAGACGGCAGGTGAATTTGTTAGGAAGGATAAGACTGCAGGTGAATTTGTTAGTTAGGACAGATAAGACTGCAGGTGAATTTGTTAGTAAGGATAAGACGGCAGGTGAATTTGTTAGGAAGGATAAAACTGCAGGTAAATTTGTTAGTTATGAAAGATAAGACTGCAGGTGAATTTGTTAGGAAGGATAAGACTGCAGGTGAATTTGTTAGGAAGGATAAGACGGCATGTGAATTTGTTAGTTAGGAAAGATAAGACTGCAGGTGAATTTGTTAGAAAGGATAAGACTGCAGGTGAATTTGTTAGAAAGGATAAGACTGCAAGTGAATTTGTTAGGAAAGATAAGACTGCAGGTGAATTTGTTAGGAGGATAAGATCGCAGGTGAATTTGTTAGTTAGGAAAGATAAGACTGCAGGTGAATTTGTTAGGAAGGATAAGATTGCAGGTGGATTTGTTAGGAACGATAAAACTGCGGCTGAATTTGTTAAAAAGATGAATTGGGCACTGCCTAATATTGGAGATGACTATGTTAGAGTGATCAAGGGACACAGCTTGCTAAGGCAGAGCGACTTAGCAGACGGTTAAAAAGACAGAACTTAAGGAACTTAAGAGTGCAGGTGAATCATTTATTAGCAGGAAGGGAACAACTGAAAAGAACAGATGATTTTTTATTTGATTTTTGGGCCGGGGGAGGGTTGGGGGGCTTTTTTTTTTTTAATTTAAAATTTTTTTTAAGCCCAGTCAACCATGGGCGGAGGGACACAACTTGAAAGGGTAAGGTGGATTTGTTCGAGGGCCTACAGTGTAAGACAGCATGTGACAGACCGCGCGTCGTTGGAGTTAGCCTTGTTTTGTCATTCTCGGTTTATTGTCTCAGCAACACTTGGCGTTAAGCAGCGACGATTCCTCTGACTCTCAAATGTTTTGTCAGCCGTACTGTTGGTTTCGAAATGAGCAATCTTTTAGCAGATTTCTGTGAACAGTGACGTTTTCAGAAAACGTGTGGCATTTTCTAACGCTTCTCGAAGGTCGATTAAAAAAAGAAGAAGTTTTTGGCAG
>JABMCL010000737.1:1230000-1237500 GCA_018857735.1 Alviniconcha marisindica
GGGATTATCGGAACGGGGAACGCGATAAAAGAAGACTGACTGACTGACCCGAGGACATGAAGGGGACTGACTGTTTGAACTGGATTTTTCCTCGAGGCAGTGGGACGATGACAGGCGGAGTGGGGGGAGGAGACAGAACGAGGGGACGATGATAGAACAGGGAGAGTGGGGAGAGGGGACAGAACGGGGGGACGATGATAGAACAGGGAGAGTGGGGAGAGGGGACAGAACGGGGGGACGATGATAGAACAGGGAGAGTGGGGAGAGGAGACAGAACGGGGGGACGAGGGACGTGGTAGAACAGGGAGAGTGGGAGGAGAGGACAGAACAGGAGGACAATGATAGAACAGGGAGAGTGGGGAGAGGGGACAGAACGGGGGGACGATGATAGAACAGGGAGAGTGGGGAGAGGGGACAGAACTGGGGGACGATGATAGAACAGGGAGAGTGGGGAGAGGGGACAGAACTGGGGGACGATGATAGAACAGGGAGAGTGGGGAGAGGGGACAGAACGGGGGGACGGTGATAGAACAGGGAGAGTGGGGAGAGGGGACAGAACGGGGGGACGATGATAGAACAGGGAGAGTAGGAGGAGGGGACAGAACAGGAGGATGTTGATAGAACAGGAGGAGTGGGGAGAAGAGACAGAACGGGTGGACGATGATAGAACATGGAGAGGGGGGAGATGAGACAGAACCGGGGGACGATGATAGAACAGGGAGAGTGGGGAGAGGAGACAGAACGGGGGGACGATGATAGAACAGGGAGAGTGGGGAGAGGGACAGAACAGGAGGACGATGATAGAACAGGGAGAGGGGGGTGAGGAGACAGAACGGGTGGACGATGATAGAACAGGGAGAGTGGGGAGAGGAGACAGAACGGGGGGACGATGATAGAACAGGGAGAGTGGGAGGAAGGGACAGAACAGGAGGACGATGATAGAACAGGGAGAGTGGGGAGAGGGGACAGAACAGGAGGACGATGACAGAACAGGGAGAGTGGGAGGAGGGGACAGAACAGGAGGACGATGATAGAACAGGGAGTGGTAGTGGGGTGGGGTGGGGTAGAGACGGAACAGGAGGACGATGACAGAAAGGGGGACGATGACAGAACATGGGGACGATGACAGAACAGGGGGACGATGCCAGAACAAGGGGACGATGACAGAACAGAGGGACGATGACAGAATAGGGAGAGTAGGGGGGGAAGATACAGAACAGGAGGACGATGACAGAACAGGGAGAGTGGGGGAGGGGAGAGAACAAGGAGACGATGACAAAACAGGGAAAGTAGGGGGGAAGAGACGGAACAGGAGGACGATGACAGAACAGGGGGACGATGACAGAACATGGGGACGATGCCAGAACAGGGGGACGATGACAGAACAGGGGAACGATGACAGAACAGGACGAGTAGGGGGGACGATGACAGAACAAGAAGACGATGACAGAACAGGGGGAGTTGGGAGAGGGAGGGGGGGGGGAGGAGACAAAACTGGGGGACGATGATAGAACAGGAGTAGTGGGGGATGGAACAGAAAGGGGGACGATGACAGAACAGGGGAGTGGAAGGGAGGGGGAGGATACAGAACAGGAAGACGATGACAGGACAGGGGGAATGAAAGGAGGGGGAGGATACAGAACAGGGGGACGATGACAGAACAGGGGGAGTGGAAGGGAGGGGGAGGATACAGAACAGGAAGACGATGACAGAACAGGGGGAGTGGAAGGGAGGGGGAGGATACAGAACAGGAAGACGATGACAGAACAGGAGGAATGGAAGGGAGGGGGAGGATACAGAAGAGGGGGACGATGACAGAACAGGGGGAGTGGAAGGGAGGGGGAGGATACAGAACAGGAAGACGATGACAGAACAGGGGGAGTGGAAGGGAGGGGGAGGATACAGAACAGAAAGACGATGACAGAACAGGGGGACCATTAAGGGTAGGTAGTAATATTGCTCCTTTTCATATGGCACATGTACTTGTGTATTATACATTGTTAGTTACTTATATATATGTATTAATTATATGTATTATGTTTGTGAAACTTAGAAAATGTTGGAGAATGTTGTAAAGCGCAGTGGGTTTGGGTACACCAGAGAATAGCGCTATACAAAAGTTATCTATTATTTATTATTATTAGTAGTATGATAAAACCGGAGGACGATGACAGAGCTGGGGGGCAATGGCAAAACAGGGAAATGACAATAGAACAGAGAGATAATAAAAGAACAAGGTCGTAGTGACAGAACAGAGGCACGATGACAAAGATCGGGGGCGATGGCAGAACAGGGTGACGATGAGGGAACAGGGGGACGATGATAGAACAGGAGGACGATGACAGAACAGGAGGCACAATGACAAAGATCGGGGACGATGGCAGAACAGGGGGGTGGGGGTGGGGGGGGGGAGGGGGGGCTGGGAGGGGGGCGGGGGGGGGGGCGATGGCAGAACAGGGGACGAAGACAGAACAGGGGGACGATAACAGACCAGGAGGACGATGGCAGAACAGGGGATGATGACCTAACAGGAGGACGATGGCAGAATAGGGGGATGATGGAAGAACAGGGGACAATGACAGAACTGGCGACGATGACAGAACAGGGGACGATGACAGAACAGAAGGACGATGGCAGAATAGGGGGATGATGACAGAACAGAAGGACGATGACAAAGCAGGGGGATGATGACGAAACAGGGGGACGATGGCAGAACAAGCGGACGAAGACAGAACAGGGGGACGATGACAAAGCAGGGGGACGATGACAAAACAGGGGGACGATGGCAGAACAGGTGGACGACGACAGAAGACTAGCAAATTTGTGCATTGTGAGGTGCCATATAGATACGGCAGAGCTCATGGAATTTTGATTGCTAACGTGAAAAATAATGTTTATAAGAAAAACATCGTTGTATACTGGTGGAATCACGGGGTATTTAATTACTGAGAGGGAAAAAGCAGACGGAGAAAAGAAAACGAAGTGTCATTTTGAAGGAAACTACAACTAATTTTATATATAAATACCTGGGGTACAAACCAGATAATTATATATAATGGTCTGAATCAAAGTTGACTGCTAGCGTTCTCAAACAAGATCAAAACTCACAAACTGTTAAAAACAAAGCTTATTTTAATCAGGCAATACAAAATATGCGCAAATTGTAGGGAGACTCCTTCTTCAAGCAAAGAGCAAGCACAAACGATAAGGGAAATGAAATTTGATCTACTTATCTTACAGAATCCAAATACAAAAGAACTTTATTATTCATTGAAAAGAAGCATAAAATGAAATTTTGCCTTTTGGGTCATTCGATTCCACACAAAAATAGGCAATCAGACAATCAACATAACAAAGTTTTAAGTATACAAATAAAGCGTAGTAAAACATCGCAATCAGACAATAGGCAATCAGACAATTCAACATAACAAAGTTTTATGTATACAAATAAAGTGTAGTAAAACATCGCTTCTGAGATCGATGAAGTGCACAGTCATTACTCAGATTTCTACCTTCCACCGCCTCTCCATTCTCAGCCAAAACAACACGGACACACCCACACAGCTGGTAATAAATTTGCTTTGAGAAGAATGTGTTTATCAAGATATTGCTGATCATAAAAAGTGTGTGTGTGTGTGTGTGTGTGTGTGTGTGTGTGTGTGTGTGTGTGTGTGTGTGTGTGTGTGTGTGTGTGTGTGTGTGTGTGTGTGTGTGTGTGTGTGTGTGTGTGTGTGTGTGTCTTCCCCTCTCTCTCTCTCTCTCTCTCTCTCTCTCTCTCTCTCTCTCTCTCTCTCTCTCTCTCTCTCTCTCTCTCTCTCTCTCTATATATATATATATATATATATATATATACTGACTGCCCCTGTCCAATATCCTCTATCATCCTTGTTTGGATTCCAATCACTTTTGCCGCCCGCAACAATCTATTTCCGGTGTTTTCTACTTCCCCGGCTAACGGCGTCTCGGATAGGTCTGGGACCTCATTTTGATGATGGCACTGTCAAAACGAGGCCCTGTTGAGGGGAGCTAACTGACAGGCGACCCACGCCATGGGTGCACAACCCCCAAGTAAGAGCTGTGTCTGCCAGGCGGGGGCGCCCTGTCGGTGTCAAGGGTTCAGTGTAAAGTACGTGGTGATCACTTAGCCCAACGTTCAAGTCGGGATGGAGTTTGGGGTGGATGGCTTGTTGTTGTCGAGATGGGCGGTGAAGAGGTGGTTACGGGGTGGGAGGCCGAAGTGAAGGTGAAGGGAGGTGTAGGGGGGTGGGGGGGGGGGGGGGGGGCGGGGGGGGCGGAGGGGGGGGGGGGGGGAGGGGGGTTCTCATAATAGGTATTTCGCCTTTTCATTACCCTTTGTATATTCCTCAGAGACGTCTGGTCATCATCTAACCCTGGAAAAGACCAGCTGAGACATATTTGTGCCGCATAATAATAACGATGATGATGATGATAATAGTGTTTTAAGTGACATTCACCATTAAAGCACATGGCCCCTTAGAACGCAAAACAAAACTACAGTTATATCTCACACATATTAGGACAGGCGAGGAAAATAATTAGACTTACCCAAGGCTGATATAATAATATTAATCATCATCATCATCATCATCATCATCATTACCACCATCATCATCATCATCATCATCATCACAAGATGTACAACAACCAAAATACATACCACTTCTACAGCGCCTGGTCAAAATTGGTCAAAGCACCTGACAATATAAAGAGTTAAAGAAGTCTTTTTATTGCAAAGTATTTGCGGTTCATTAATGTTCACAGAAGGAAGATGGTAACACCATTGTGATATGAATAGGATTCGTTTGTAATTTATTTATTTTTGTAAATATACCCAGAATAGAACAGTGTGACACTGTTTTGTCTAAAGAATTATAGCAACCACCAGGAACGTATAAACGTTGATATTTACATTCTGTTAGTTAGTACTGGCTACGAAATTATGACTATGAGTCAAAGGGCAGGAATTTTGCTTTGCGACATTTTTGTGAATATTTAAGTAATAAAAAATAGAATAATAGAAAATATATATTTTTTTAAAAAGGAGGGGATTGCGTGCAAAGTTCCTTCATAGTTACGTAATAGGATCTTGTTCTTTTTTTCCTTCTTGCCTTTCAATCTAATTTTACCCCACCCTCGCCCGGTCGCAGTTTACGCGAACATTTATAAATCTGAAGGGGGAAAAAAGAAAAGAAAAAAAAAAAGAAAAAAAGAAAAAAAAGGAATCCATACCACGCTGCCTATCCAAACTCTACATCAGGAAGTTGTTTTACTACTATTACGCAATACGATCTTGTTCTTTCTTCTCTCCTTGCCTTCCAGTCTAATTTTACCCCAGATTTCAGATAAAAATTCATGCGAGCATTTATGAATCTAACACACACACACACACACACACACACACACACACAAAAAAAAACCCGCTGACTATCCAAACTCTACATCAGAAAGTTGCTTTACTGCTATTACGTAATACGCTCTTGTTCTTTCTTCTCTCCTTCTTGCCTTCCAATCTAATTCTACCCCAGATTTTCTCGCTCGATCACCATTCATGTAAACATTTATGAATCTGAAAAAAAAAATTTAAAAAATACCACGCTGCCTTTTCCAAACTCTACATCAGGAAGTTGCCTCACCACCATTACGCGAAAGGAACTTGTTCTTTTTTCTTTCCTTCTTGCCTTCCAATCTAATTTTACCCCAGATTTTCTCGCTCGATCACACAATTCATGCGAACATTTATGAATCTGAAAAAATACTACAACAACAACAATCCACGCTGCCTTTTCCAAACTCTACATCAGGAAGTTGCCTCACCACCGTTACGCAAAAAAAAGGACCTTGTTCTTTCTTCTTTCCTTCTTTCACTGCAGTCTAGTTTGACTCCCACTCTGTCCGCTCGACCTGCCCCGGGCTGGCTGTTGCGCGTCTTGCAGCAATAACAAAAATGTCTTCTGCCCCAGTCCGGCTGGCACCCCGCCCCGCCCCACGATGTTCGGACCTCTCTACACGCACCGCCCATCGATCCTACCCACCCTCAGCGGGACAAGGGGGCGATGCAACGGGGTGGGGAGGGTTACGGTGGGTGGGTGGTGGTGGTGGTGGGGGGGGGGGGATGCGGAGGTTGAGGGAGTTAGAGGATGGTGGGGAGGGTTACGGTGGGTGGTGGGGTGGTGGGGGGGGGGGGGGGGTGATGCGGGGGTTGAGGGAGTTAGAGGATGGTGGGGAGGGTTACGGTGGGTGGTGGTGGTGGTGGTGGGGGGGGGGGGTGATGCGGGGGAGGGAGTAGAGGATGGTGGGGAGGGTTACGGTGGGTGGGTGGTGGTGGTGGGGGTGAGCGGGTGGGAGGTGGGTGGAGGTTACGGTGTGTGTGTGTGGGGGGGGGTGATGCGGGTGGGGGGGGTGATGCGGGGTTGAGAGGGAGTTAGGAGGGTGGGGAGGGTTACGGTAGGGGGGGGGGGTGATGCGGGGGTGGGGAGGGAGTAAGGAGGGTGGGTGAGGGTTACGGGTGGGGGTTGAGGGTGTGTGTTGGGGAGGGTTACGGGCTGGGGTGGGATTGATCGAGAACGCGGTGGGGGGGGGGGGGGGATTGATGCGGGGTGGGAGGGAGGAACGGGGTGGGGGAGGAAGGGTCTGATGGTGGTGAGATTGAAGATACTACAAGTGACTGCTCGTGCAGTAGTAATTTTGCCTAGTGCCCGCCTACTTTCTCGCCGCATTGAGCAAAAAGCAGAGTTTCCATCTGATAGCGTTCCGTCTAACCGCCTTCGGCTGCCAAATGGGCCACTCCTGGTCGTGCTATTGTATATAGACACAGAACTCGCAGAACTTGCGTGAATGAATAAGAGAGATGGGATTAAGAGGAAATCTCTCTCTCTCTCTCTCTCTCTCTCTCTCTCTCTCTCTCTCTCTCTCTCTCTCTCTCTCTCTCTCTCTCTCTCTCTCTCCCCACCCCCTCTCTCTCTCTCTCTTGGGTGGGCGGGGGGGGGTTGGAGGCATCTCTTGTCACGCTCTAAGTTCCCGTACAACTCCCACAAGTTGTGAATGAAAAAGTATAGAGAGAGGGCTAGAGAATGAGACAGAGATGGAGACAGACAAAAAGACACATACGGGCCGAGAGAGAGAGAGAGAGAGAGAGAGAGAGAGAGAAGAGAGAGAGAGAGAGAGAGAGAGAGAGAGAGAGACAGAGACAGAGACAGAGACAGAGAGACAGAGACAGAGACAGAGACAGAGAGACAGAGACAGACAGACAGACAGACAGACAGACACAGACAGGCAGACAGACAGACAGACAAGACAGACAGACAGACTGACTGACAGACAGACAGAGACAGAGAGACAGAGACAGAGAGAAACAGACACAGACAGACAGACACAGACAGAGAGGAGGAGGAGGCGGAGGCAGACAGACATACAAACAGACAAAAAGACGGAGACGGACTGACAAACAAGGAGAGAGACAAACAAACAAACACACGGGCA
>JABMCL010000737.1:1242500-1247500 GCA_018857735.1 Alviniconcha marisindica
GCTGGTGAAACTATAAACCTTGGGTTAACTAACGCCTAGGTGGCATTGAGACAGTGAAGCTGGTGAAACTATAAACCTTGGGTTAACTAACGCCTAGGTGGCATTGAGACAGTGAAGCTGGTGAAACTATAAACCTTGGGTTAACTAACACCTAGGTGATATTGAGACAGTGAAGCTGGTGAATTATAAACCTTGAATTAACCAACGCCTAGGTGGTATTGAGACAGTGAAGTGATGAAATTATTAACCTTAAGGGTAATAAACACCTAGGTGATATTAAGACAAAAGTTTAAGAAAGAAAGCTGATTTTAAATCAAACAACACAAAACAGGTGCACATTTTCAGGGTAAATACCCTTTTCAAGCGACAAACAGGTAATACACTATCTAACGATGATAAACGAAGATTGTCTGCTTATCGTCAACATTGCATACACACGCATACTCAAACCCCAAAGCTTCGTCCGCTAAACACCAAGGCTTTCGCACTTTCTCACTCTTCGGTCGCAGCATCTGGAACAATCTTCCCCAAGACATCAGATGCTACTCTCTCTTCATGAAAAAGCAAACTCAAGACATTTTTCGTCTCCAAATATTTCAGTTGAGCAAAATAGTCCTTCACCCATATCAGTCTTCGCAATGTGTGTATGTGTGTCTGCGTGCGTGCGTGTGTGCGTGTGTGCTGTGTGTGTCTGCGTGCGTGCGTGCGTGCGTGCGTGCGTGCGTGCGTGTGTGCGGTGCGTGCTGCTGCGTGTGTGTGTGTGTGTGTGTGTGTGTGTGTGTGTGTGTGTGCGTGTGTGTGTGTGTGTGTGTGTGTGTGTGTGTGTGTGTGTGTGTGTGTGTGTGTGTGTGTGTGTGTGTGTGTGTGTGTGTGTGTGTGTGTGTGTGTGTGTGTGTGTGTGTGTGTGTGTGTGTGTGTGTGTGTGTGTGTGTGTGTGTGTGTGTGTGTGTGTGTGTGGTGTGTAGATGGTGTGTGCTGTCGTGTTAATCTTGCATAATACTTATGTGTTAGCTGTTTGTAAACCGAGGTAATCTTTCATTATTATGGTTCGTAATATGTTTGTCCTTACGAGGTAGATGAAAGCAATTATTTGTAAGAAGAAGAAGAAAAAGAAGAAAAAGAAAATGAAGAAGAAGAGAAGAAGAAGAAGAAATGATAATCTTATAAAGCGCTGTTCTCTAACCAGAGTTAAACTCACTGCGCTGTACAAACATCTTATGACAAAAACGACAATAACATACATCATCATCATCATCATCATCATCATCATCATCATCTGGTTTCATTTAGTGCTTGAGCTAGTTAGGCACTAACATTCCTCAACATATTCCAGACACGTCTGCACCAATAACTGAAACGGGATAAGCAGACAGTTTTAATTTATCGTCGTTTATCTCTCTGTCTCTTGCTTGTTAAAGGGTTTGCCCATTTCCACATGAACTGAGTTATCCTATCAAAATCAGCGTTCTGTGTAACCGTTTGTTTGTTTGTTTGTTTGTTTGTTTGGATCATGTAAACAGTTGCTCGAAAGTGGATGACTTTGTGACCATTCGTTGGAGATTGGATGAGACTGTGATTATGTTTGAGATGGGCGAGGTTGTGAGCATTTTCGTGAGGGTGGGTGAGACGGTAGCTTTGTGTGAAGAAGTGAGGGTAGAGTCATTGTGCATAGTCTCCATCAAGCGCAGTTGTGTAATTTATCTAGCTAGAAAATTGTATAATAAAATTGCTTACAGTTTGTTACTGGTGTGATGTAATTTATTGACACATGTTGTTATCTTCGTAACCTTAAGATCAGTCTAATATCACCGGTATTAAAAGACTTTTTTTTTTTTAAACAAGATGAATTTATACTGCATTTTACTTCTGAGTATGAATATTGATCCATGTATATGGTGGTTTACTGCCTCCCCCCAAAGACAACAACAACAACAAAACAAAAACAAAACAAAACAGAAAAACATGCACACTCACACACATACACACACGCGCACACACCGCACACCCAATCCGCGCGCACACACAACACACACACACACACACACACCACAACACACACACACACACACACACACACACACACACACACACACACACACACACACACACACACATACAACACACACACACACACACACACATCACACACACACAATAGCACCACGCACGACACACTACACGCACCATCACACACTACACACACTACCACATGCACACAATGCACCACACACGACACGAGCACGTACAAACCACCAACTAAACACACACACACACACACAACACACACACAACAAAACACACACACACACACACACACACACACACACACACACACAGACAAACAACAACACACACACACACAACAAAACATACAAAACCACACACACACACACACACAAATACACACACACAACACACACACACACCACACACACACACACACACACACACACACCACACACACACACACACACACACACACACACGCACGCACGCACCACGCACGCACGCACGCACACACCACACCACACACACACACACAACACACACACACACACACACACACACACACACACACACACCACACACACACACACACACACACACACAACACACACGCCAACACCACACCACACACACAAACACACACGCCAACACCAACACCACACACACAACACACACACACACACACACACACACACACACACACAACACACACACACACACACACACACACACACACACACACACACACACACACACACACACACACACACACACACACACACACACACACACACACACATTCCACAGAGAAGTACCTCCTCCGGTAAGAAATTGTAAAAAAATCATTTGACCCTGCTTATGACAGTGGGCTAGTTGATTTCACGACCAATATTACAGTTGGAGTACATACAAATTTGATGGCGACATTGGATCCAAACTGTAACCTTTCGTGCGAAAGTGGGTGAGCCAGTTGCCGAAATGGAGACCCAGAAAGAATTGATCTGTTTCTGTGGCGTCCAATGTCTGTTTGTCTGCCATCTAGCACGACTCTCTCTCTCTCTCTCTCTCTGCCCCCCTCTTCCCCCCTCTCTCCCTCCCTCCCTCTCTGTCTCTGTGTCTGTCTGTCTGTGTGTCTCTCTCTCCCTCCCCCCTCTCTCCCTCCCTCCATCTCTGTCTGTCTGTCTGTCTGCCTGCCTGTCTGTCTGTCTGTCTCTGTCTCTGTCTCTCTCTCTCTCTCTCTCTCTCTCCTTCTCTCTCTCTGTGCCCCCCTCTCCATCTCTCCCTCCCTCTCCCTGCCTCGCTCCCTCCCTCCCTGTCTCTCCCTCCCCTCTCTCTCTTTCCCCCCCCCCCCCCCCCCCCCCTCTCTGCCGTGCTTGGTTGAAACGACATGAGGGCAGGAGGCAGAAGATAACTTTGTGTCAACGGCCTGCCGGAAACATTTTACTCTTAACCAACTATCGGTCTTCTTCTCCTCGATTGTGTAAGCACCAGAGGAGCCAGCAGACAAATTTATCGCCGTTTGTAGCCGCAACACCACTCGGTCTTCGTCCCGTAGGACTTTGTACAGTGGTATAATGATAATTAAAGCTCTGGCCTTCGTCCGTACTCCAACCCAGCTTTACTCTGCCGATCACCATTGTACCATAGCCATAGAGAGATGGCGAAGAAGAGACCCAGAGAGATAGAGTGAGACTGACTGACAGACAGACAGGCAGGCAGGCAGGCAGAGAGAGAGAGAGAGAGAGAGAGAGAGAGAGAGAGAGAGAGAGAGAGAGAGAGAGAGAGAGAGAGAGAGAGAGAGAGAGAGAGAGAGAGAGAGAGAGAGATGGACAGACAGACAGACAGACAGACAGATGGTGGTAGATGACGGACAAACAGACACTGGGCGTCACAGAAACAGATGTCAGAGAAACGGACAGACAGAGACAGGCAGACAGATATCAGTCGGTTCCGGACTTGAGAACAAATGTAAATAAGTGTGCCACTGTGCGTTGTGAAGAATGGGCAAGGCATTGCTTCAATGATGATCGACACTGAGACTACGAGTCCGATCACTCATTCTCGAAGAGCCGAGATGAACTGAAATCCACGGAAGTTAATCAAAATGAGTGACCAAAGTTTGGACAGGAGGGTGCTGGGATGATGATGGAGGAGTGCAGAAAAGTGTAATGAACAAAATGCCGTCCGGTTTGACCAAGAGTGAAAGCATTGATATTTGCTCTCTTCTCCGTATTTTTCTATCATTCCATCGTATATCATATGACTCATTCACACTTGGCTTCCTAAACCCCGCCTCCCCCCCCCCCCCCCAACTCATCCCCCCCCCCCCCCCCATCTCCCGCCCTCTCCACATCTCACCCCACCCAGCTTTTTTTTCTTTTTTGTTTTGTTTTAGTTTATTTGTTTGCACAAACAAGTCAGTTATTGGCAACAAGGAACAAAGGTCACCGAATTCATCAAAAGACGGAAGAAAGACTAGGTATACTGATCAGAACATCGTAACTGTTAGAAGTTAAGACCCAAACACATAAAATGTTAAAGAGAACCCGAATTGTTTTGACAAAACATGTGCACAACATGCGAATCTTGTTCCTGGTAATTAACCTTTTCAAGCTACAAAAAAACACTTAAACAACAGTTAAACGGTGAAAACATGGGATGTAGGATACTTATCTGGTTTTGGTTGACCTGTTTTGTTATGCTGGTTTGTGTCTGGAAGAATGTTGACATGACTGTTTTGACACCAGTTCCAGTCTGCCATCCCTGTTTTGACACCAGTTCCAGTCTGCCATCCCTGGTTTGACACCAGTTCCAGTCTGCCATCCCTGTTTTGACACCAGTTCCAGTCTGTCATCCCTGGTTTGACACCAGTTCCAGTCTGCCATCCCTGGTTTGACACTAGTTCCAGTCTGCCATCCCTGGTTTGACACCAGTTCCAGTCTGCCATCCCTGGTTTGACACCAGTTCCAGTCTGCCATCCCTGGTTTGACACC
>JABMCL010000737.1:1252500-1295000 GCA_018857735.1 Alviniconcha marisindica
GCACTGGCTAATAGTTCCGTGCTTGCGTGTGCGCAAAGGTTAATCAAACAATTCCGCGAAATTCTAGACTACGATATGAAAAGTGACCTGTAAGCCTCAACCACGGTCTTCTTTTTCTATTTCCGTCCTTTTTTAATTTTATTTTCATTCTTCTTCTTCTTCTTCTTCTTCTTCTTCTTCTTCTTCTTCTTCTTCTTCTTCTTCTTCTTCTTCTATTTTTTAAAAGGACACTCAGATATTTTTTTACGTTGATGGAATTGCCACCGAATTTTCCCGGGACAGCGGGCTTTTTCCCTTCTCTCGTAAGATCTTTAACGTAGTAACAACGGGACTTCAGTTTTTCGCCTCTTTCGTAAGACTAGACACGCAGCTGAGACTAGGTAGAGGAGAACGAAGGAGCAGATCAACACCAGTCCTTCAGACCAGGTAGAGTGCAGGGAATGACCAGCTCAACACCTTCAGACCAGGTAGAGTGGAGGGAAGGACCAGCTCAACACCTTCAGACCAGGTAGAGTGGAGGGAATGACCAGCTCAACACCTTCAGACCAGGTAGAGTGGAGGGAAGGACCAGCTCAACACCTTCAGACCAGGTAGAGTGGAGGGGATGACCAGCTCAACACCTTCAGACCAGGTAGAGTGGAGGGAAGGACCAGCTCAGCACCTTCAGACCAGGTAGAGTGGATGGAAGGACCAGCTCAACACCTTCAGACCAGGTAGAGTGGATGGAAGGACCAGCTCAACACCTTCAGACCAGGTAGAGTGGAGGGAAGGACCAGCTCAACACCTTCAGACCAGGTAGAGTGGAGGGAAGGACCAGCTCAACACCTTCAGACCAGGTAGAGTGGAGGGAATGACCAGCTCAACACCTTCAGACCAGGTAGAGTGGTGGGAATGACCAGCTCAACACCTTCAGACCAGGTAGAGTGGTGAATGAGCAGATCAACACCTTCAGACCAGATAGAGGGGGGAATGAGCAATCAACACCTTCAGACCAGATACAGGGGGATGAGCAGATCAACACCTTCAGACCAGATCAAGGGGAAGGGGGAATAAGCAGATCAACATCTTCAGACCAGGTAGAGCGGAGGGACGGAGCAGCTCAACAAATTCAGACCAGGTAGAGGGGAGGGAATAAGCAGATCAACATCTTCAGACCAGGTACAGCGGAGGGACGGAGCAGATCAACACACTTCAGACCAGGTACAGCGGACGACAGCAATCAACACCCACACACAGTACAACAACACAACACACACCACACCACACACACACACAACACACACACACACACACACACACACACACACCACACAACACACACACACACACACACACACACACACCACACACACACACACACACACACACACACACACACACACACACACACACACACCACACACACACACACCACACACAACCACACACACACACACACACACACACACACACACACACACACACACAACACACCACACACACACACCCACACCAACACACACACACACACACACACACACACACACACACACAACACACACACACACACACACACACACACACACACACACACACCACACACACACAACACACACACACACACACACCACACACACACACACACACACACACACACACACACAACACACACACACACACACACACACACACACACCACACACACACACACACACACACACACACACACACACACACACACACACACACACAGTATAGTGTCGACTGCTCTAATCTTGTATATATATATAGGAACTCGAGAACTCACACAATCCCCAAAATACGAAAGAGTGCGCATTCCTGTACTCGACTCTGACAACTCTAGTACCGTTTGATGAATATGCAGATGCTCATAATTATGTCTTTCCAATCAAAAAGTGTTATTTCAGTTTGTCTTGTAGGATGATGAACCCTGTGTTGTGTGTGTTGATGTCTTTCGATTTAATTTGATGTGTTTGCTTTTTTTTGCTTTTTTTTCTTCCTGCGGTTTTCCCCTTTTCTTGTTCTTTTTTCTTGAAGATATTACGTTTTCTTGTCAAATACCTTTACTCGCTCACTCCAACCAAACTCCTGCATTTAATCAGATCTTTCGCAACATGAAAATCGAATTACGAACTTCGTCTTCATCAAAATGTTATTAATACACATGTAAATAACATACTTCCACACTTTTTTTCACGCCAAAAATCACATAGGCCCATTTTTCAATGCGTTCCTTTGCAAAACCACCCTACAAGCCGGTTTCCCAATCGGGCTGCGCTCGTCAGTAAAATTATCCTGAGTAGGGAGGGGTGGGCAGGAGGCAGGGGTGGAGGGGGGAAGAGGAGGGGTGGGGGGGTTAAACATGGACGATTTTCGCCATAAAAATCCACTTCTCGATATGTGAGCTTTCTTGACGAATGTGCCATTAAAGGGGGGTCTCCTCGTCACGAGGACGAGCTTGCTGCCCAGCATTCAATAGATTAATTCTTGCATTCAAGCGATCAGAGATGATGGGAAGAAGTCCAAAACCCAAGCGAATCCTAGTTTTCCGTGGCAGTCGCCGCTTTCGGGGAGAGGGGGGGTCAGATCTCGAGTCTACTTCTGTCGCATAATGGGTTTGTCAATGTAATTGGGTGCTCGGCCGGTGCTGTGAAGACTGGTCCCTTCGTGAAATTATGACCAGTGTTTTTGTCTGTCTTTTTGTTTGTTTAATGTAACCACTACGCTGTGTTTTTGACTCTGCTCTTGCAAAAGTCGGTGAGACCGCGTGCTGAACAGTCTTGGTAAGTTGCTGATGAAGCCCTCCCTGAGACAGCGCTGAACTTGGTGGTGAGATGGTGCTTTTTCTTCTTCTTTCTCGTGGATGGTGTTGCTCTCTCTCTCTGTATGCGTGTGTGTGTGTGTGTGTGTGTGTGTGTGTGTTGTGTGTGTGGTGTGTGTGTGTGTGTGTGTGTGTGTGTGTGTGTGTGTGTTGAGAATAGGCTCCTGATGCGACTGTTGATGAGTCTCCACTGAGAAGACACTCATCATGATGAGACTGCTGGTGAGTCTCCAGTTAGAAGACTGCTTTTTAGCAATCAAGTAGTATAACAGGTGAGGCTCTTTTTAGAGATAGCCTGTTAAATGGCCGGTGAGATGAGACACTTCGGTGATGCAACCACTCTCACTGATGCAGCCTGTGAAACGGCCGGTGAGATGAGACACTTCAGTGATGCAACCAGCGAGACTCTCACTAATGTAGCCTGAGAAATGGCCGGTGAGATGAGACACTTCGGTGATGCAACCACTCTCACTAATGTAGCCTGTGAAATGGCCGGTGAGATGAGACGCTTCACTGATGCAACCACTCTCACTGATGCAGCCTGTGAAACGGCCGGTGAGATGAAACGCTTTGGTGATGCAACCACTCTCACTGATGCAGCCTGTGAAACGGCCGGTGAGATGAAACGCTTCGGTGATGCAACCACTCTCACTGATGCAGCCTGTGAAACGGCCGGTGAGATGAAACGCTTCAGTGATGCAACCACTCTCACTGATGCAGCCTGTGAAACGGCCGGTGAGATGAAACGCTTCGGTGATGCAACCACTCTCACTGATGCAGCCTGTGAAACGGCCGGTGAGATGAAACGCTTCAGTGATGCAACCACTCTCACTGATGCAGCCTGTGAAACGGCCGGTGAAATGAAACAATCGCTTCGGAGATGCAACCAGCGAGACTGTCAACAGCCTCCGATCGGGACAGTCTCATCATCATACAAAATAGACAAACTTTCATGTTGGCACCAAGACTCCTGCGACACGGATCTTGAATGGGATCGAACCCAGCACCTAACACTTTCCTCGGCGCCGAAAAAGCATTAGGCTCTTCAGGTCTCAGCTACAGCGTGGTGGAGAAAATCTTTAAAGTTAATCACTGTTGCATAAATTGCCAGTATCCCTTAGTTAGAGAGAGGAGGTATTCTTAGTCGTCTAATCTGCATGCGTGGGAGGCAGTTTCGGAAATTGTGTATACAGAACCGAGTGATGTAGCTTCGTTTGGGGGTAATGTCGTTGCGAGTTCAAGTGATATAGAAAGTGTTCACTCCGCGCTGAGAATTGTGGGGGTGGTATACGCTACAGGTTCAACAGAGAAAATGTAAATGTGTGTATTTGTGTGTTTATATGTTGAGCCAGTTTCGAGATCAAAGGACTATGTCCGGTCTTGAATAAAAAAATGGTTTTGTGCACACCTGTGTCGACGAGTGTGCCTAATGAATATATATATATGCCACTGGGGAGCATCCCTTTTTGAGGCGATATACCTCTGGTGGAGTGTACGTATCTTGTATTTACTCGCATGACAGGTGATAGTCACCGTGGGCGACTCCGGTCTTTGTTGTTGTGTTTGTGTGACGTATTTAGAGCGCTAATTAACTCCCTTGTGTGTTGATCTAGCAGAGAAAAGGCCTTGGACTCTCATTGACGGAACATTGGTTCCGGATTGATTCCTGATCTTTAACGTTCAATCAACCGTGTAGGTCATACCAAGGTCAACCGTAATACGTCAATCACAAGCAAAGGTCACCTTCACTCTTTATGGCACACACCATTTTATGTATCTAAGAGTCTTCTTTAAACAGTCCAAGAGGTCCAGAACAATGTTTCCACACATTCTCACAACCAACAGATCTCGCCCACGTCACTCTCCTCTGCTTCACTCTCTTCACTGGCTACCTGTCGAGCAGAGAGTCGAACGCAAACGTTTCGTTTGTTATGTTTCAAACCTGCTTTGCGTCCACAGAGACCGTACGGACTACTGGGGAAGGGGAGCCCAGGACGTCCACCTCTTCTTTCACATAGCTCCTGAGCTCTGAAAACAAACTCATTTCATTCTGATTTAAAAGCATCTGTGATCAGGCGCCCAGCTTCTTCACCTTTACACTCCTTCCCAGCATCTCCGCTATTCTGCAGACACTTGAGTGTCCAGAATACCATCCTTCTGCACAAAGTCCAATGGTCCGCACTCCTTCTCTTACCAGGCTCCCACTACATGGACCCTGTCACGCCTCACCTTTCTCTTTTCACAAACCTTTTCTTCAATTTTATTGACCGGAGATAGGCGTGTGCGAACACACGCACGCACACACACACACACACACACACACACACACACACACACACACACACACACACACACACACACACACACACACACACACACACACACACACACACACACTCACACATATATATATATATATACATATAAGCTTAGATCTTTCTCTGTCCTTCTGCGTACGCGCGTGCTCGCACGCACGCGCGGTCGTGTGTGTGTGTGTGTGTGTGGTGTGTGTGTGTGTGTGTGTGTGTGTGTGTGTGTGGTGTGTGGTGGTGTGTGTGTGTGAATGCGGGTGCGTGCGTGCGTGCGTGTGTGTGTGTGTGTGTGTGTGTGTGTGTGTGCGTGCGTGCGTGCGTGCGTGCGTGCGTGTGTGTGTTCGATTCGGAAGGGATACCTCACATAGACAACACTGATATTATTTCAAGAATGCATTGTTGGGTTGTTGTTTATTTGTTTGGCTGGCATACATTGAGGGAAAGAACTGAAATGTTGCGCAAGGAAGGCCTGTGTACGTGCAGAACTAGGTTCCATAAAAACTCAGTATGGCCACCTCTTGTCTCTGTAGATCAGTACGCACAAAGAGTTGAAAAACAACACCTTTAATTGGAGCACGAGACAAACTGCGAAATTTCAGCAAAAAATGTCCGTTACAAAGCAGCGAACAAAAGGTTATTTTGCACGAAAACTATGAGAGATAGAAGCAACGTAACCTTTGACAAATCTCCACTCGCAGTGTCTTTATCTACGAACTGCCTACATACTAGGGTGATGTACTTAGGTCCAGTTTTACCATTGTGCTTCTATATTATTATGAGCTAAAACTTTCGTTAGTTTTTTTATATTTTGGACATTGAGACCTTGGACACATGAAATACTGGACACACGAAATAAGACGCATTACTTTGTCTGCCGGTTCAAGTTTTGTCGATGAAATGAAACGAATAGTTTTGTTGTTGGAGTTTTTAGTGGAGTAAAAAAAACTCGCAATGCCACTCGCCATTACGTCTTTGTGTCGGCATTGTCTCGCATCTTGTGCACTCCAGATGACTATCCCGTCCTAAGCAGTGGCTTAAATAATTGTGGTTGAAGTGTTGCATAAATTCGCAAAACATTGTCCAGTTTTCTGTGACCATTACTGCACTGCTTGTCCCCGCTACTCCTTGCAGATCTAGATCTGTGCTGCATCCTGGAGAGTGTGTGTGCGTGTGTGTGCGTGCGTGCGTGCGTGCGTGTGTGTGTGTGTTGCTAAAATCGCTTACATAGTTATGTCATGCCCCCTGTTGCTGGCGAAAGAGCCACTAATTAAATGTGAGGTGAATATAATTATGCGTTGTGTGCATCTCTCCGACGTGTAGATCCATCATTGTTTTAGTTGAACGAAAGAAATCAGAGCTGTCTCTAACTGGAGCCCCCTGTTTGTGTAACTTTTAAGCTAACCGTTACTTCCAATATGGTTCGTTGTGATTAGCTTTAAGCTGTCACTGTTACAGCTTGCTTGAATGACTAACATAAACATTTTCAAACAGCCGAAGTCAAATGGCCCGTTCAATTGGAAATCTGAACATCCAATGAAGTGTATCGTCTTTCTCCAAGTATCCTTCAGACAGCAAAATTGTTCTGTAGTTTAAAAATAGGAATTCAGTTTTCATAGACAAAAAGGTCCAAAAATCAAAGAGAGAGAGAGAGTGAGGGAGGAGGACAGACAGACAGATAATATTACGCTAAACACAATTTTTCCAACGAACGGAAACCGATGGTCGTGGGTTGATCGAAGTAAAAAGGGATGGGGTGGGGGTTGTGGGTGGAGAAAGAAGAAGGAGAGAGGGGAATGGACGATGAAGAGAGAGGGGGAGAGAGAAGGGGTGGGGAGAGAGAGAGAGAGAGAGAGAGAGAGAGAGAGAGAGAGAGAGAGAGAGAGAGAGAGAGAGAGAGAGAGAGAGAGAGAGAGAGAGACAGAGAGAGAGAGAGAGAGACAGAGACAGACAGACAGAAAGACAGAGACAAAGAGACAGACACAGACGCAGAGACAGAGACAGAGACGCAGAGAGAGAGAGACAGACAGATAGACAGACAGACAGACAGACGGAAGTCCCCACACTGCAATAATGTTATGTAAGTGTTTGAATACGGTTCTATTCCTCGTGATCCTCCCTCGCACCACTCGGGAGAGAAATGGCCGTTACGATTCACAGTTGACTTGATCAATGCTCCGGAGACGTCATAAATCATACGAGGTCAGCCCGAACGCCCGGTCGGAGCGCCACTCCTCCTGCAGACTGCCCTCTCATTTGCGCTCGGGGGAGGTTAGTCCCGATGGTCGGAGATTTTCCGTAATTATCTTTTCCTGGGCTCGAAATAGAAAGTGGGGGAAATGCGCGAGGGGGATGTTTATGCCATTTCTTCTGCTTGAAAGAATGTTTCTCTCCTTACCCGGCCGGCCTTCTCGATCTCCACCCACCCACCCAACCACTCACCCGTCCTACCTCGTCTTTCTCATAATCATCTTATTTCCTTTTTCTTTTCTCTTTTTTTCTTCTTCTCTTTTTCTTCTTCTTTTCCCGGACGTTTTCTGCGTCATTGCGGTTGGAACTTTCGTCATCTGTTCGTGGCATACGCACGCTGCGCGTGATCAGAATAAAAGTGGCAATCTGCCGGGCAAAAAGTCCAAGTGCGTGAGTGTGTGCTTTTTGCACCGTCGTAGTTTTCGTCCACTAAACGGGTATCTGATTTACCAGCGTCGGCAAAAACGTGCAACAACAGCGCAGCGCCACTTACTCACACTTATCTAACTTTTAGCGTAATTTTACTAGCCATAAGAGTGGGTGTCTTTATTGCCATTTCTTCGTAGGTTTTGTGCTTTGTTGTTGTTGCTTTGATGTTGTTGTTGTTTGTTTGTTTGTTTGTTTGTTTGTTTTGGTTGTTTCTTTCTTTTTTCTTTCTCTTTTCTTCTCTCTTTGTTTGTTTGTTGTTTTAGAGCGTGGGTGGGAGGGGGGGGGGGGGGGGGGGGGGGGGGGGGGGGGGGTTGTAAATTGAGGAGAAAGAACAGAATTAGTTTTTCGCCTCGTAGAATAGCCACTGACATATCAAAGGAAAATGGGCTCGAGGCTGAGGAGTGGCAATCGATCTGGCAGCAAAATCGAGCCCTGCATTCAGTCATCAAAAGGCGCGACCGCCGGAGTGAAAGGATGTTGTCTTCACCTGATGAGAGAAAAGTGCTATCAGCTCGACCACCGCTTTCCTTCCCTTCCTCATTGTATGAGAGAGTCACTTCCGTCGTGATTGTAGTCTTGGCTAATTTTAGCGACGGCACGTGCACCCCGAACGGAGGTTTAGAACTAGATGGAAAGGAACGAGTCGTAATGTGGATCTGTAACGCCCGCCTCTTTCTTTGGAACCGTTAATTAGCTAGTAATTGGAATGTATCATCCTGTCAACCTCAACCGTAGAGGGCCTACTCAGGAGAACTTTGGAACTGAGTGGTCAGATGCGTTAACCATCGACTAGAAAGGGGTGTTACTGTAGGCCCTCTGTCTGTCTGTCTGTCTCTTCCCCCCCCCCCCCTTCCCCCCTCTGATAATTCTGATTTGTATTTATCTTACTTTGATGATTTCGTATGTTGCGAAGATCTAGACAGTAGCAGTTTTTTGCTTTGTTCTTAAGATGTGTTTTAGTTTGCCGCAATTATTTTTATTCTTGTTTGACGTACTGAGTGTTGCTGTGCTTGTCATAAGGGACATCTTTTTTTTAAAGCCGACTTGTGCTTAAATCTTTATCCTTGTGTAATAAAGTATTATCTTATCTTATCTTATCCTCTCTCTCTCTGTCTGTCTGTCTGTCTGTCTGTCTGTCTGTCTCTCTGTCTCTCTCTGTCTCTGTCTCTGTCTCTGTCTCTCTCTCTCTCTCTCTCTCTCTCTCTCTCTCTCTCACACACACACACACACACACACACACACACACACACACACACACACACACACACACACACACACACACACACACTGTACATATCTTCGTACCAAGCATAAATTATTCATTATGCTTCTATGAATGTCATCAATTGAACTAAAAAGTGTCATCATAATTTATAACCTTGTGCATCCTGAGCTGAGCCCAGAACATTCGAACAGTACCACTGAACAGTACAAATGATTTGACACAAAATTCCGATCAGTAAAAATGCTCGTGCCCTCTTTGCTCGTTACTCCAGGAGGAGCAAATAATTTAGTTTTACTTTTCTGACGCTCTTTTCAACTTGAAGCTTCAGCCAAGGCCACAAAAGTAAGCGTGAAAGTATAAAGCCCAATGAGGATATCACCAATAAAAGTTTGACTTTGTTAGCACGATGTCCGAGAAAGAAAGAAAGAAATCAGTATTAAAGCTTTCCCGATTGAGGATTTGCCCAACACAGTACGCTCAAATAAACATTCATATCTGATATGGAAATGCCCTGAACCGAAAGCAAACACATGTAATCAAAGACGATACGCGTGATGAAACCAGCAGAGCGTGTTAAATGAATATAATGAGACTGTCAGACGATCAGGATGCCGGAAACCAGACAGCAATTTCCATAGTTAAATGCTGACGCAATACACTGCGCTACACAGCTCTCGTTCTTCCTTCAGCGAATTATGCAGTCTTCGCTTACTGTTAAACACGTGCAGGTAAAGTGAGGTGTTTGCTTGATCGAGATCTGTAGACAGTTCCTTTGACATCATAATGAAAATTAATACCATTTGTCCGTGCTGTTTCTGTGACTAATCTGCTTTCTGATGCTAACAACGTCAGTGAGTGGGGAAACGTTTCACGACGAATATTCTTCTTCACTGCTTCGTGGTCTACCCCCTCCCTCCCTCCTTTCCATATTCCCTTCCTTCTCTCTCTCTCTCTCCCCCCCCCCCCCCCCCCCCCCCTCCCTCCGCCCCGAAATATCTGAATAGCCTAGGATTGCGTACCCCTTTTCCATCCCCACCCCCCTCGCTTTCCTCCTACCCTCCTCCACCCCGCACCTTTTCCCCGATGCCCCTACCCTGTCGTGCCCCTACCACGTCTGTGTTACCCCGCTCGAACAGCTGACGAACTGAGTGATTCGTTTCTAGTCTAAACCTCACAAATTGTTCCCTTTTATTTTCTGTTTCGAAAGCCTAGGACTGCGTACACCTCCTTTGTCCTGTCGTCTTTGTTTGATCTTTCCTCGTCCCCTCCCCCTCCCCCGGAACCCCCGACACCCCCCCACCCCCACCCCCGACACCCCCCTCCCCCAATCGTGGATAATTATAATAACGTAGGACTGTGTACCCCTCCTCCTCCTTCTTCACCGCCTTGTCCTTATGTTCCCCCCTCCCCCCCCCCCCATCCCCACCCCCTACGCCTCCAACCCAGCATGGGATATCAGAACAGCGTAGGAGGCATCTACAACCTTCGATGAGACACAGGCACGTACGCCATTGTTCGGAAGAATGTCTGTCTTCTTTTTCTTTCTACGCCCTTGTAAAACCGCCATAGTTGACTGGGCTTTAAAACCAATTGTCTATCATCTTTTTCTGTCTTTATTTTTTCTTCTCTTCTCTCTGTCTCTGTCTGTCTGTCTGTCTGTCTGTCTCTGTCTCTGTCTCTCTCTGTCTCTCTGTCTCTCTGTCTCTGTCTCTGTCTCTGTCTCTCTCTCTCTCTCTCTCTCTCTCTCTCTCTCTCTCTCTCTCTCTCTCTCTCTCTCTCTCTCTCTCTCTCTCCTTACCCCTTCTCGAAAACGTTTTTCCTTCATTCCTCAAGGTTCTTTACCTGTTCACAAAATTTAGGCTCTTTGATGAAAATGTCGCATTGTGTAAACCTGAACTCTGTTCATCATTAAACGAGACACCTTTCTTGTGCATCATGTACTTATTATCGGCTACATTCATTCCTTTCACCACCACCCCTGCTATGACAGCAAGAGGGAAAAAGCAAACGTAGAGAAATGATGGCAGGGTATATCCGACAAGCTTATCAATTTCTCTTGACCCAAACGGTTGCCACGGATGCCAGACTCATTGAAAGAGCTCATCCTCTACAAAGCCGCCGCCCACACGGACTCTATCCCAACCCCCCCCCCCCCACCCCCCCCCCCCCCCCCCCCCCCCCCCCCCCCCCCCCCCCCCCGCCCCCCGGCACTGCGTCAGGGAAGACGTTTGCGCTCAGCATCCGGCCTTGAACTTCTTGGTAGGTGACGTCACAGCGCGGGACGGGAAACCGACCAATCCATGCGCCTATTTGCTCTGCCGAGGAGGTGTGAACGTGTATGGCAGAGGGGATCAATCAAGTCATTGGCTCTGTGTGTAGATTCTTACCTTCTTCAAACAAGCGCGAGAAATTTATGAAATCTTGGCAATTAAGGACCAAATAAAATAAAAAAGAAGCAGAAATTGTATTCTATCGATGCCGTACCCAAAATTCGTAACGTGATAAATATCGCGAAATCTTCCAAGTTTATTTTCAGTTAGGTGCACAAACTGTTTCCGTTTTGGACTCCAGTGGAAGGAGTGACTGTACGTAACGATTAGTGGGCTGGTCCGGCTGTAAGACGATCCATGGCTAAAGCGACAACATCGGTTTTTCTCGGACACAACGAAAACAGTTATCCCTTGGTCTTCCTTTTATCTTTTCTTTGCATATAATATGCTTTGGCGGAATTTTTAGATATTGTATGTGACGTCTACCTGTCCACAGCAGTTAACTTGACCTTGTCATGGTACAGTTTGTGTGTCAGTTGTGTGTGTGTGTGTGTGTGTGTGTGTGTGTGTGTGTGTGTGTGTGTGTGTGTGTGTGTGGTCTTATTATACAAGTCAAATGATTTGATCAGAACTCCAACATTTAGGCTGCACAGAAGATACTCAACAACATTCTATGGATAACTTAATAAGGAGATGTTGTTGTTGCTATGTTTAGTACGCGCAGATGAACCTGAAAATGTGACAAAGAGGAGCAAAGCTAGCTTGTACCTAGTGTTTAAATTCCTGTCAGTCCTGAAGAGGAAAGCAAACAGAACAAGTAAGAATGTCCACGAATTTTGTATACACAACCACAGTTCCAAATATCGCAGTCACGTTCAAATCACCCTTTTCCGAGAGCAAACTCTTACGTTCTGTGAAGAACCTCTTGGTACAGTAATTATATAATTGTACTTGAACGATAAAATTAGAAACATTTTAAGCAAAGCACCACTGTTGTTTGTTGTTGTTGTTATTTATTTGTTTGTTTGTTGTTTTTGTCTTGTTTTTTGTTGTTGTTTTTTGACGACTTGTGTGTGTGTGTGTGTGTGTGTGTGTGTGTGTGTGTGTGTGTGTGTGTGTGTGTGTGTGTGTGTGTGTTTCGTTTTTTGTTTTGTTTTTTGTTTGTTTGTTTGTTGTTGTTGTTGGCCAAAATCGAGGGTGTGGTGCGGTTTGAAACGTTTCCTAATGCTTTTCATCCCAGTCGACATCCACCCCCACCCCCAACCCATCCCCACACCCCACCGCCCTTTTTTCTCCCCGTGTCCGTCATTAACTTTTTGCCCCCAGCACGTCATGATTATGACTGTTGTTCCAGCCCTCACGCCGTCCGTTTTTAGCCATAGTCTACCGGTCAGCGCCCCGTCCTCTGCGTCAGATCTACGCCGTTGATCTCCACGAGGCCTTGCGGTCTGGCAGCCGGCCGCCCTATCGCCGGCATCAATCTACATCGCCCATCTTCACGACACGGTGTGCAACTGGAACCGACAAGGGGCCACCACGAGGTGTGGGCGTTGATGCTTCGTGGAAGGATTACGTTGTCAAATCGAGCGCAACATTAATATTGATGCATGGTTGGTTGGTTAGCTATGGCTACCGCTTTCTCGCTGTTTGTGTGTGTGTGTGTGTGTGTGTGTGTGTGTGTGTGTGTGTGTGTGTGTGTGTGTGTGTGTGTGTGTGTCTAGTCTCTCTCTCTCTTTAAATCAAAGTTTTCGAGTTAGAGTTCTCTCTCTCTCTCCAATCAATCAATCCATTTTTTTATTTTATGTCTGTTCACATCGAGGTGTTATTAGACACACACACACACACACACACACACACACACACACACACACACACACACAAATCAGACATACACGCACACACACTTCTCTCTCCAGTAGCTTAGCAAGGACTAGTTGTTAGACAGGTTTTTCTCTCTCACACACACACACGCACACGCACACACACACACAAATCAGACATACACACACACACACTACTCTCTCCAGTAGCTTAGCAAGGACTAGTTGTTAGACAGGATTTTGACTGAACCTAAACTACAATCCTTGTAAAATAAAGTTTTCGAGTTCTCTCTCTCTCTCTCTCTCTCTCTCTCTCTCTCTCTCTCTCTCTCTCTCTCTCTGTAAATTAAAGTTTTCGAGTTCGAGTTCGAATTCTCTCTCTGTCTGTAATTTAAAGCTTTCGAGTTCGAGTTCGAATTAGAGTTCTCTCTCTCTCTCTTTAAATCAAAGTTTTCGAGTTAGAGTTTCTCTCTCTCTCTCTCTCTCTCTCTCTCTCCTCTCTTCTCTCTCTCTCTCTCTCTCTCTCTCTTTAAATCAAAGTTTTCGAATTAGAGTTCTCTCTCTCTCTCTCTGGCTCTCGACCAGAGCGGACGTGCTACATTTGCTCCGTCAGTTTGTGTCTGTGTCCAGTGTAATAGTACCGTTACCTTTTGGAAAAAATGCATGTGCATAAAGGTAAGGTTTTCGGCTATCGGACAGTGTGACTCTCTTGAATTTTCAGCCATGGCCGACTGAAGTATGAGTGAAATAGTGAAATATTAGTTGCCTTCTCATTCACTACAATCCTTTGTTCTATAACAACCCCCGCGCTGGCCATCGCGGCCATGACATAACCGCATCCTGCGCTGGCGTGGGGCTATGGCGAAAGGATGTCGTAAACCAGTAAACATTGTGCTTAACGTCCACAGAAACAGCAAGGCTTATTAGGGAGGGGGTATGGAGATGGTAAACATGTTGCTTAACGTCCACAGAAACCACGTGGAGATGTTGTTGTTGAGTTTTTGTTTAATGTCCTCAGATGCTGAAAGCATATTAGGGACAATGTGGAGATGGGGGAAGAGGGAGATTATATACCTGTTGCTACACTGTCACCACCATCACATGGTTCAGGAGCTGTGTGAGAGTCGAGGTGGACGTCCTGGACTGTCCGTCCTAACGAGCCTTCTGGTTTCCGTGGACGTAAAGATTTATTGCACCGTGCTTCGGCATTGGTCACAACTTGTCCCTAATATGTCAACTGACATCTGAGGACATTAAGCATCACTTCATCATCATCATCACCACCATCATAGTTCAGGAGCTGTGTGAGAGTCGAGGTGGACGTCCTGGGCTGTCCGTCCTAACGAGCCTTCTGGTTTCCGTGGACGTAAAGAATTATTGCACCGTGCTTCGGCATTGGTCACAACTTGTCCCTAATATGTCAACTGACATCTGAGGACATAAATCATCACTTCATCATCATCTGTCACCACCAGAATGATTGCTGCATTAAGATGGGCAGCGATGAGAGCCATTTTAATGTTTCAGTAGGAAGTGATGGACAAAGTCACAAGACAGTGTCCACAAACCACAACCTTTGGGAAGAGAAAGGAGAGCCGAAGCGGTATCGAACCGAGGTCCTTCCGCTTACCAGCCTAACGCCTTACCGCTAGGCCAAACCGGCTCACTCGTAAACCAGTTCTGGAGTGTGCGTTTTATCTTTTACGCAGCGCGCAGTCCTCGGACACTTCAGTGTGCGGTAATACCATCTGCGGCGTCCGCGTCGTCCTCAGTGCTTGCAAAGAGATTATATTAAAATGTATGTGTACACTGATAGATTGTCACAGGGTAGGAATGTCAGTGGTTACGAGAAAAGTGGCCTTGGCTGCCAAAAAGTCAGATAACTTCTTCGGTGTCACTAACATCTCTCCAAAGCTAGCACCTGAAAAACGTGTAAACACTCTTGATTCCAAACAGAAGACATTTCCTACAACACACGCACGCGTCCCACTATGGAGGTCAGTACTTCGTGAAAGATACTATATATTAGCTCAGAATGTCTACTACGATGTTCACGTCTCCTGGAAGGAAAACTATAGCAGGGGATCTGATGGCAAGCTAACTTTATTGACACCGTGTTCCGGCACTGACCATGCTGACGTGATTCGACAAACTTCTGTCAAGTTTTCCGTCGGTTCAACCAGGATTGGAGTAAACGGCCAGAGACAAGAAAACTCATCACATTTCATCTGTACAATCCAGAAAAGGCCACTCCCAGTGTCCTGATTCAAGGCCATGACACCATGAAATGGGCGCAGGAGGAGTTTGACAGGGTGCGGTGCCTGGTGCACAATCTGGACGCCCGTCGGGCTGACAGTGCCCCGTGTCTGTCTGAGTGCAGAGACCTGCCCCTCGTTCTGCCCGACTTCCATGGATATTATATACCGGAGCAGAAATGCACGCACACCACACCCAGGAAGTCGGTGGTCCTCTCCGGGGAGGAGGCCTACCGGCAGTCACTGCCTGCTCAAGCGTCGCCATTCCTTCTACCGGTGCGGACTGCGACTGCTGCCACCTCCAGCCCTCTGGCAGCGCTCGTCAACATCTCGACTGCAGCCACCGCCACTTTCACTTCGGCGGCCGCCACCCACCCCTCGGCTGCAGTAGCGACTACCCACACCGTGGCAACGACCACCTCGGCAATGTCGTCCATTACCTCGACCGCACCCTCCGACACCACCACTGGTCTGACGGACCAGACCAGTACCTCGACCTCCACCACTGGTCTGACGGACCAGACCAGTACCTCGACCTCCACCACTGGTCTGGCGGACCAGACCAGTACCTCGACCTCCACCACTGGTCTGGTGGACCAGCCCCAGTCCCCCCTTGGGGGGACCCCCCGACCCCCCGGGGACCGCCCCCACTGGTCTGGCGGACCAGACCATTTGCCTCGCCCCAAGGGGGGGTCCCCCGGGGGACACTACCAGTACCCCGTCCAGTACCACGACCCAGACCGCGCCCTCAGACACCAGACCAGACCTGGCGGACCAGACCAGTGCTTCGACAGCTTCCTCCGACACCTCCACTGATCTGGCGGACCAGACTGGGGCGACGGCAGCGGCAACCATCAACACCTCTGAGGCGCCCATTTGTGTCAGTTGTCACATGCCAGTTGTCAGTCAGTGCAGCATGTGTGGTCAACACAACACGCAACAAATGCTGGCGACTCGTGATGTGAACATCGAGAGGGCTCACACTGCCTCGTTCGCTGCCGTCCTTAATCGGTTGGCTCTTCTTGAGGCGGCAAACAGTGCCCTTCAGGATAGGATCACAACTCTTGAAGGAATTTCAACTTCCTCCTCTGCCCCTCTCTCCGAGTTGGCACAGCAACATCATCAACCCCCCTCCCTTCCTCTCCAACACCCTGCTACCCCCCTCCCCGAATTCCGTCCGTTCCCTTCACCCAGTCCAACCGCCATGCACCCTTCCCCTTCACCCCTCTCTTCCGACCAGCTGGCTGGGTCCGATCCCCTCTCCAGTCTCAATGCCACTCTGTCGTTATCAGATCAACAAGATAGATGCACTACCCTCTCCTCCCAACCCCGTGCCGGCACCCCTCCACCTGCTTCTGGCCGCGAATGATGATGATGAAGTGTTGCTTAATGTCCTCAGATGTCAGTTGACATATTAGGGACAAGTTGTGACCAATGCCGAAGCACGGTGCAATAATTCTTTACGTCCACGGAAACCAGAAGGCTCGTTAGGACGAACAGATCAGGACGGCCACCTCGACTCTCACACAGCTCCTGAACTATGTGGCCGCGAATGTGTGGCGGTCTCAACTCATAACTCCTTTGGTCCACTTGCGTCACTCGCCGCCGTTGACACAGACCAGACGACACCCACCCCTTCTCCGGATGTACAGCAGACTCGTGCTAGTCCAGTCCTCAATGAAAGTGGGAAGGGCAAACCGAGCACAAAAGGTCACGATGTAACTGACCACCGCCTGGCCCCCCGAGAGCAACTCTTCCGATGCTCCCTTGATGACCCTCGAGTGTCGATGTTACTTGTCAGTGACAGCGTGCTGAAAGACATAGACATTAGAAAGATTACACTCACAAGTGCAACGATGCACAAACTTTGTGTTCCGGGCATGACTTGCGAAGACTTAGCCGCCTGACTACGCAAACAACCCCCCAAGGTACAGATGCAAGAAGTAATCTTCCACGTGGGAGTGAACTCAGTGCACCACGGCCCTGTCTCCGAGAAGTCCTGGTTTGATTTGGTGAGTTTGTTTCGGCGGGCATTCCCCCGGGCCTCCCTGCGAGCGTCCAGCATCCTCCCGTCCTGCAGGACCAGTCGCTCATTCAGGCTGAACATCCCCCAGTCAAACAACGCACTGCTGTCAGTGTGCGTTCGTACAGGTGTTCAGTACATCGACAACACCGTAACATTCCAGACACAAACCGGCGCCCCACGACAAGCACTCTATAAAGACCAGAAACATCCGAGTCACAGAGGAATAATCAGCCTGGCCTGGAACTTCAGGTTTGCAGGAAAGACAACAGCGAGGCTCAAAGAACAAGCTGTGCCTCGCCACTCGCCTCGCCACCTCGATACCAAAGTCGTGTCCCATGACACCAGTCATTCCAACAAAAGCACTCCACAGGAACAACGGCAGCTCTACTCCGAAGCAGTAAAAAGTTGTGCCAACCCGCTTGTTTACCAGCCTGTTCTCAGTCAAACGTCCCACTCCAAACACCATCCGACGGGAAACAATGGTTCGCCAGTCGAACAACTCCGCCATGAAACATTACGCTGTCCGCCTCAGGCTTCCTCACCTCGTGATCAGGGAGCGTGTCACCTCCAAACATCCGCTCGTCGGGAATCCCCGTCTCCCGATAACCCTGCGGCAATATATTACAAATGATTGCGCAGCTTTTGGTCCCAATTTATCAGTCTGCTTAACGTTGCTGTTTTGATGGTTTGAGCATCCTTCCGTAATTGCCATTGTTGTACGGCTACCTTTCACAGCACGGCCGTGAAGACAGGTTGAGTTGCTATTGTCTGGATTTTGTTGTTTGGTCCCGTATTCTAGTCTCGGGAAGGTGTCGGGTACAGGATTATCCAACGAACTTCCGCTGTATCTTCTCGTGCTTTTTGTGACTATCTCTCCCGCCCTTATAACTTGTACCTGTAATACGATATAAGGGTTATTTCACACATTTTGTTGTTGTTGTTGTTGGATTTCCTCCCATCTCTCGTGAATTACTGAAATTTGTATTTTGTTATAGCTGTTTTTTGCTTGTTTGTTGAATTTTTGTTTGTTTAAAGCTGAATATTACTTGTATAAATCTGATCATTATGACTTATGCCACTAGCAACCATTGGCCTCTCAAGGATGGTCTTCGTATTGGGCACCTGAACATTAATCGTCTGATAAATAAAATGTCAGATGCCTCTCACATTGTCCACAATAGTAAACCCTATGGCAGGGGTTTTCATATATTTTGTTTTTTTCTGAATCAAGGCTCAATAACCACAGGGATGATAAAGACATAGCTATAGAAGGATTCCATGTTATTAGAAAAGATCCACAAATTCAAAGAGAAACTGGCCTCGTTGTCTATGTCCATGAAACTATGTCTGTTACACGTCTTACTGAGTTTGAAAAGTATGGGGTAGAGTGTATTTGGCTGGAAGTCAAACTGCAAAAAAATTCTCCAGTCCTGGTTGGGTTTCTATATCGAAATCCTTCAGAACCTGCAAACTGGACTGACAAATTCGTGTCAATGATGGACGTAGTCTGGCTAGAATCCAAAGAAATGGGTGACTTCAATATTGATCTATCAAAAGCCAACAAACCGTGGTCAGACGTATTCTCTCTTTTTAACCTCTCTCAGACTGTTAGCACCCCAACCCGGGTCACACCTTCGTCAGAAACGCTTATTGATCATATCTACTCAACTGACATCGCGCACATCCTTGAAACCTGTGTGCCAGTAATCGGCGTCAGCGACCACTATCCCATCTACTGCACTTGGTCAAAAAAAGGTGTAAAGATTCCCAAGGTTTGGGGCACTCCCACTTAACACATAGGTACTTTGCCAGATTTGACGAAAGTGAGTTCTTAAACGATCTTAACAATGCTCCCTTTGATAAAGTATACAATCATACTGATCCAGGCGAGGCGTTAGCGACTTGGTATTCAGTGTTTCTTAAAGTCCTTGACAAACATGCTCCTCAGAAAAAGAGGAGAATCAAATACTCCTTCAAACCCGGATGGCCGACATCGGAAGTATTGGATGCAATGCGTTACAGAGATTATCTTCTTAAACTGAAACTATTTGATGAATACAAAAAACAAAAAATAAAGTCATCTACATGATCCGAGACTAAAAAACAAAAACCTTTTTTGCTGACATTTTGGCAAACAGCAAGAATTCAAAAGATACGTGGCGAGCCATTAATCTACTCACTAATAAACACGCACCAGTGAATACTAGCACTACTAGTGGAATTTCCCCAGATGACTTAAACAACCATTTTTGCAGTGTTGCCAGTAAAGTGATTAAAACAGATAATTCCCCAATCAACAAACTAACAGTGCTGGAACAGTATTGCACAGAAAAGATTAGCCATGAAGCTAATGCGCTCCCTTTTATGACAGTCAGGGAAGTGTATAAATCTTTATGTCATTTAAAGCAATCAAACACAAAAGGCACTGATGGTTTAGACGGGAAAATACTGCGTCTCTCGGCACCTTTCCTTGCTGAAACTCTAACCTATATATATAACCTTTGTATTGACAAGAACACCTTCCCCCAGGTATTTAAGGAAGCAAAAGTTATCCCCCTCTTTAAATCTGGTGACAAATCGAATCCTTCAAACTTTAGACCCATTTCTATATTACCTATTTTGTCAAAACCGTTAGAAAAACATATCAACGAACATGTTATGAAGCATTTTCTTGTTAATGACTTGTTTTATCAAAAGCAATCAGGATTCAGACCAAACCACTCCTGCCACACAGCCATAACAGAACTGATCGACACCTGGCTATCCGAAATCAACATAAACAAATTGTGTGGGGCCTTGTTCATTGATTTTGCTAAAGCCTTTGACGTAATCAATCATGACCTACTTCTAAGAAAACTAACCCTCTACGGCCTATCAGCGAGCACCCTTAGTTTGATTTGCACCTTCCTCAACAGCCGCCTCCAAAAGGTTTCCTTCAAAGATAATCAGTCGGATTTTAAGACAGTTTTATTTGGAGTTCCTCAAGGATCTGTCCTAGGACCTCTCCTGTTCTCCATCTATATAAACGACCTAGCTTTACATATCCCTTCTGCACAATGTGACATGTTAGCAGATGACACGACAATTCACACCTCTGGACAGGATGTACCTGCAATAACATCTGTTCTCCAGTCATGTCTCTCTGATGTTGTTGAATGGACACATCTTAATCATATGTCTCTTAACCCGTCAAAAACGAAGTACATGATACTAACGACGCGTCAGAAGCGACAACTACTTCACTCACCATCTGCGCACCTTTCCGTTGATAACCAACAAATAACTGAGGTCAGTGATCACAAAGTATTAGATGTTACAATAGACAATAATCTGACCTGGGGCCCCACATTCGTGACCTGTGCAAAACTACGGCAAAAAGTCTACCAATCAGCAAAAATAAAGCATTTTCTTAACTTTCATGCCGAAAAACGTTTTTCAAGCACACATTCAGTCAGGTATAGATTATGCTTCAACTCTTTGGGACTCAGCAAGTGACTCTTTGCAAAACCCTTGAAGTCACTACACAGGCGAGCAATCAAAATTGTTCTTCTAAAACGAACTAGCCTTACCGATAAAGACTACAAAGCGGCTCAAATTCTCCCGCTATCTTCTAGGTTAATGAGTAACAAGGCGCGTTTTGTGCCAAAATTGTATCGGGTAGGGCACCGATTTATCTATCAACAAAATGATTGATTAATCAAAGTTCGAGGAATTCATCAAGGAAGCTAAATGTGCCAATACCAAAGATAGATTTATTCAATCCAGCCTGGTTTATTCTGGTCCTGCTCTCTGGAACTCATTGCCCAGCGAATTGAGGCTTCCAGTCAGTCCTTCAGTGTTTAAAAAGCGTCTTTCGCTTCATATGTTATCTCTCTTAGGTGTTACGTGAAACCATAATCAAAAATATATCTATATATCCATGTGCTGCTCCAACCTGTGTTGTGCTGCTTCAGGCAGCCCATACATTTTGTGTGTGTGCTCTATGTGCATGTAGTTTTCGATGACAAACATGTTCTTAATCTATGTGCGTGCGCGCGTGTATGTGTTTACCCCAGATCAAGCTAATTTTATACGTTATTTTTTTTAATGATCATTATCGACTTGTTTCTCGGTTTACTTGATGTCCATTTCAACATGGTTTGTATTAATGTACATGTACTCAACATACTGTAGCTCATTGTATCCTTAGTTAATAGTAGTTTCCCTCATGGGCGAGGGCTGGATGTAAAAAGACCTCGAGTCTTCTCCACTACCTTCGTAAAATAAAGTTTATTCATTCATTCATTCTTCATTCTCTCTCTCTCTCTCTCTCTCTCTCTCTTCCCCCCCCCCCCCGCGCCCCTCCCATCGTGTTTGGTTGGGTTCGACCCTGATGGTGTGTTCAAAGAGTGAATGGAATGGAATAGAATCGGACCTTGTGGGATGAATAAAGTGTTGTTGAATTGAACCGAAGACTGTCCCAGCAGGAACCAGAAGAAAAACGGCAACTCTACCAGCGACTAAATTTCCACAATGTTAGTCACTCGTAGGGAATATCTCACTTGGTAGAGCGTCCGACTGAAGAGCAGGTGCAAAACTGACGCGGGTTCGAGTCCCCGTTACGGTAAGAGATTTTTCTCCCAGAGCCAACTTCCAGTGCAGACTCTCTTACGGTGTCCGTACAGCCCCCATGTGCAATCGCATGCAGAAGCATTATGTGCGCACGTTAAAAAATCCCAATCACTGGTAGCCGTATCATTGTTTGGACACACAAAAATACTGCATACACTGACAGAAATGGGTAGCGCTGCTCTTGCGGCTGCTGTCCCTTACCCAGGTAAGGCGGGCCCAAATTTTCAGCAAGGGACAAAGAAGTACTAAAACATTTATTTATTTATTTTTTAAATAAAAAATCTAATGTTTTTGTTGCGGTTGCCGAGGTTTTTGTTTGTTTGTTTGTTTCCCCCTCCATGAACAATGCTTGTCTTGAGCGGTTGTACGAAGTATGTTTTTATACTGAAATCTGATTGATTTTGAGTTACTTGAGTCGTGTTGCTTTCGCTGTGTATTGTACTGTACAGCATTGTCTGACGTTACATATTATATAGTATGTATTTGTTAAGTGCTGTTAAAATCTGGTTTGAAAACGTCTACACATCTACACTTTATCTATGTATGTATTCTTAGATTTAATTTTTGTTTTGCCTGCGAACATAAGCGCGCAGCAGGCAGATCGCGAGAACAGCGCTATAAAAAAAGTGATCAGTAATAATAAAGGACAGGACTGGGGGAACTAAAGTTGAATGAGCTGACAATGTAGACATCAGAAGGGTAGTGTCCCTCACAGTGGGCTAGGCTAAGCAGGCAGAATTTCAGTTAATACTCAGCTCCGAATATTGCGTGTTCAGACCTACTTAATTCAGGCTTGAAAAGAGCCAATCTTCATTGCTTCCGATTTTCAGCAGAGTATGTCTTAACGGAAAAGTCCAAGGTTTTTAAGTATGCAAAATGACCATCGAAATGATTGACAAATGAGTCCCTAGTTTGAGATTTAATGAAATAAAAAATGAAGAATTTTTTTTATGTTGGTTTTTAATCGATTTTATTTTCTGTAGGCTGGTCGAGACTGCTGTCTCGGGTTCTCATCAGTCACGTGACTTTCTCGGAAATGACGTCAGTCTGGGAGTCAGTGCGGTTGCCATCTTTTATTGTTCATTGAATGTGTATGCGTGTGGTCGACAAAAGCTCTAACCATGCCGGCCTACTGTGTTGCAGCAAACTGTAACAACTCACAAGCAACCCAAGCATAACTATGCACGAGTTCCGCGGAATCGACCCCCTGTGAGGCGAAATTGGGTCAAATTTGTACAATTCAAACGAGCTGACTTTGATGCTGCGCCTCAGTCACGCCCATTTGTGTAGCGAGCACTTCGCTGAGTGCGATTTCGTAAACTTTATGGCGGAATACCAAATGGGGTTTGCTTCAAAGCGGAATTTGTAGGGCTGTCCACGGGGTAACCAACTTGGAAAAAATTCAAGTTCGAATCTCCAATGAGCACGCAAGCGCACAGCATGATACCAAAACTTGAGGATACACTGATACCCTGAAACAAGCGCTAGCAAGGCAAAGACAAAAAGTCTAATACGAATGCCTACGGCAGAAAAGGCCGTGAAAGAAAGAGACTGTACACAAATGCCTGTGGCAAAGAAAGAAAGACCAAACCACAAATGCTGGTGGCAAGCGAAAAATGGCTGCCCTAATCAGGCAAGCAAACACCTGACACCAAATGAAAGAAACAAAACAGCTGTAACCACCAATAAAAGCAAAACGGTTGCCTACCTGCAAACATAAGGTGGGGAAAAACTACAACAAAAAACCCCACCAAATCACAAGAGTCTAATAGACTATTATCTGCAACAAAGGAGTGGACGACTACAGTCATAAGAGCACAGAGCAAAAATAACTGTGCAACGACAAACAGATGGAAAGCCAAACTAACCATAACTAACTCTAAACTAACCCTTCACTAACCCGGCTTCCATATAGAAAAACAAAGGCTGCAGACTGATAAAGCAAAACGCTAATCAGGACTACCATGACAAAGCATCGGGATGTAAACAAATGCAGACGACAAGAGAAATACAAAATGGCTGCACTAATCAGGCAAGTTAACAAGCAGGTACGAAATGGCCAATAAACCAAAGATAAAAAGAAAGAACGCATGGTGAAAAAGAAGGGAAAGAAGAGAAAACAACAACAACACTTTCTGAAAAGAAAGAGGAGGCAAGTAATGTCAACGAGCAACGGGACAAAGGCTGGATGACACGGGGGGGGAGGACAACATTATAACCACCGAAAAGAATTGGTGCAGAGGGAATTCTGATTCTAATAATAATAATAATAAATAATTCTTATAAAACACTATTCTTTAACCAGAGTTAAACTCACTGCGCTGTACAAACATCTTATCACAAAAACCACAATAACATACTTTACAGCAAACAAAACCTTAATTATTGTAGCTTTAATTACCATTATCGCCTATCTAACAATACACACACACATACACACACACACACACACACACACACACACACACACACACACACACACACACACACACACACATACACACACACACACAGAATGACATGCGCACACCAGTCTCCGCTCGTCCACTCATACAATTCTGCATTAAGATTCAGCCGGAACGCTGGCCCACAATGTTCTCAGCGCGCTTGAGCCACTGTAGGTCTGATCCTCGGACTAAGAGAGTGGAATCGGTGCGAGCGAACTGATATCCATATTTTTTATATATACGCACAGGCAGGGGAGCGAATCTTCGAACCTTTCCCGTAACCCTAGCATACCACCAAGGCAGAGAGCGATATGTCACCTACATTTAGTTGTTCACTAATTGTTTAGGGTAAATAGCTCACATCACTACAGACAGTGCGTGCAAACCGCTAATAGCCTCTTTACAACTTCTTTCTTACAGCTCTACAGCGGGGGGCGTGTGTGACTTTTTTTTCTTTCTTTTTTTCTTGGGGCTTGGGGGGGGGGGGGGGGGGGGAGAGAGGAAGTCACCCTTAAAGCTTACAGAATGACAGGAATGCATTTCAGTCTATTCATCGTCTGTTTTCATGCAAGAATATACCAGTCTTCTGCCAAATTGCTCAGCCTAAACTCGTTGTCAGGAGCGAAATTGTTTTCTATGTCAGCGCATATCAAAAGGACATTAATTCGCGATTTGACACCATACCCGCGAAACGGCGAACAAAGAATGTCAGTCACCCGCCACTTTATCCCAAACCGCAATCTTTTATCCCGTCAGTGCTTTCTGGAGCGACATGGCGGGAAGCGGATGCCCTCTTCTGCAAAGAAAACCAAGAAAGGGCCGAGCGGGGGAAGTGATACAGACCACGTGAGTATGATTATTCTCTCGTTTTCGGGTAAGTAGATCCGAAAGGGAGTTAATCTGATTTCAAAGAGTCCTCTGCTGCATTTGTATGTACCGCACTAGCTCCACTGACTATGAGTTTGATTCTGTAGGTCGGAGGAACAAATTTAGGGGTTTTACGGTTCTATGGACCTAACACTAAACACGGGTTGTGACTAGGCGGGAGGAAGGTGGGGGGAGGGGGGGGGGGGGGGGAGGGGGGGGGGGATGGCCACTTTCGTGTCTTCAGTGCAAACTCTGCTTATATCTCCTTAGAGCGGTGAAATGAACAGAGTGACATCCCTAAAGTCACACAGCTTCCTCGTGTGTTCGGTTAAACGTGTTTAACGCCGAGTTGTCTCCGAAGAGAATCAACAAACAAGGGAGTTAATTAGCGCTCGAAATACGTAACACAAGTACAACAACAAAGACCTGAGTCGCCTACGATAACTCTCACCTGGCATGCGTGTAATAAATACAAGGTACATAAACTCCACCAGAGGTAAATAAACCTGAGTCGCCTACGGTAACTCTCACCTGGCCTGCGTGTAAATACAAAGTACTTAACTCCACCAGAGGTACATCCTCAAAGAGGTACTGGCGGCGACCGAGGTCCCAGGAAGAGGGGGAAAGAGGGAGACTATAGTCTATACCTAACGCTTTCACTGTCACCACCAGAATGACTCCTGCATTACGATCCGTAACGAAGAGAGCCATTATAATGTTTCATTAACCGTGAGGGACAAAGTCACAGGACAGTGTCCGCAGACCACAACCTTTGAAGAGAGAGAAGAGCCAAAGCGGAATGAAACCGAGGTCCATCTGCTTATTAGCTTAGAACGCCTTACCGCTAGGCCAATCCGGCTCACTTGCCCTCCTGAGCAATACCTGCCCACGTTGTTTCATCGGCACAGAGTCAAACTCATCCATTGTTGTCAATGGCCGTAGACCAAGGTCCTGTATATTTCCTACCGACGACCGAATTTGGAGCCGGCTTGGCCCAGTGGTAAAGCGCATTGCTGGTAAGACCTCTGTTCCATCGGCTTTAGTTTTTCTCTCTGTTTTTATTCTATTTTTATGAACACATGTCGAGCGCCTTGTCTCGAGATGTCGATCCCTAAGCCCGTTCTTAACTGGGCGAACTTTTGCTTCGCGAAACTACTTCGGGTTATTCGTCGAATCTGAAAACAATTCGGCGAACCTAGTTTGTTCTTAACTGGACGAACTTTTGCTTCGCGAACCTAGTTCGGGTTATTCACCGAATATGAAAACAGTTCGGCGAACATAGTTGGTTCTTAACTGGGCGAACGTTTGCTTCGCGAACCTAGTTCGGGTTATTCGTCGAACTGCGACGAAGGTATGTTCGGGTGTCAAAAAAGCTTCGGTCAACATGAGCCGGGAATACACACACACACACACACACACACACACAGCCATCTCTTAGCGAAGCATTTTGGAGCATTTCCTGGGAGGAAAAGCCAAGAGAATGGACATTAGCAGAATATGACAAGCTAGAGCAAGAGGATCAGGCAGAAAAACGAGAGAGGGGACAGGAAGTGGGAATCAAGGAGACAGGAGGGTTACGTCACACATCCCCGGCCTCAATTTCGGGGAAGTCAGCTCGGCGTTAAGCGCGTCTCAGCAAGGCGATGACCCGAATCAGGTAACTTCGTCCCTCTCCTGCTTCAGAACCTAGAAGGAGGCCATAGTTGTCGGTTTTCATTCTGCTTGTCTGATCTGAATAACTACCGTCAAAGTTGGACATCCTGTGATGTAAATTCCCAGATTTCTGGATACTCATTTCGCAGGCTTTTTACAGTGTCCCTGTCTGTCTGATGTATGTTTTTTTAAGTTTTTTTTGTTTTGTTTTGTTTTGTTTGTTCGTTGTTTTTGTTTTTGTTGTTGTTGTTGTTGTAGTGTGGGTGGGGGTGGGGGGTTGTGTTGTGTTGTGGTGTGTTGTGGTGTGGTGTGTTGTGGTGTGTGTGTGTGTGTGTGTGTGTGGGTGTGTTTGTGTTGGCACTTAAAATTACACTTCAAAGGCGCATAAGCATTAGTGCGTTCAATCGATCAATACATTTTTATATGTCTATGTGATCTGTCTGAATAAGCGAAGCACATCTATCTTTAGAAAGTGGAAATATATATATTTTCCGACATTTTCTCATACTCTTTGACGTCACTGATGACCTAGGGCTCTTGGGCTGATCAATACTTCACTATATTTCGTTCAGTTAGATTCACGTCTCTGACAGGAGCCCAAAGACTTTCACTGCCAACCCCAAGTTGGAATTCTCATACCATGTTACTCGGTTTACACTGGATACCGTTTTTTGTTTTGTTTTGTTTCTTGATGCAGTCAAAAGTTAATCTGTCTCATTAAATTTGTTTTAGCGCTCACGTGTGTGATGTGTGTGTGAGTGTGTGTGTGTGTGTGTGTGTGTGTGTGTGTGTGTGTGTGTGTGTCTGGTGTGTGTCGTGCGTGCGTGGTGCGCGTGTGCGTGCGTGCGTTGTGTGTGTGTGTGTGTGTGTGTGTGTGTGTGTGTGTGTGTGTGTGTGTGTGTGGTGTGTGTGTGTGTGTGTGTGTGTGTGTGTTGCGTATGTGTGTGTGTGGTGTGTGTGTCGTGGTGTGTGTGTGTGTGTGTGTGTGTGTGTGTGTGTGTGTGTGTGTGTGTGTGTGTGTGTGTGTGTGTGTGTGTGTGTGTGTGTGTGTGTGTGTGTGTGTGTGTTTGGTTATTGCTCGAAATTGGATCGTTCATTTATTTGCCTTTTTTACATTAGTTTTATCTTTTAAGGACTCGTTAGATAAACTGTTTTTTTGTACCTGTGCCTACCGCAGACAGGTACTGCGGACACAGCAATTAAGGCCCCCTCTGTTGGAAACCAAGAGATTTGTAGCCTACGTAAGCATACAGCCATGCATGTTTAACGGCCAGGAATATCCTCCTGGTTCGAACTCTATTTTCCCGATTTATTCAGTTCGATTTTTTTCCAACACTTCTTCCTATTTAGTTTTTTCTTTTTTCTTTTTTTAGCAGCGTTAATTTTGGGATTCTTATATTTTCTGTTTATTGTGTTATGTGTAGAAGTGTCTGTTTCAACTGTGATTTGGTGACTTGTGTCTGTACCAGGAACTGAATAATTGTGAATGTGTGACTCGTCCAGTTTATACCCATTGTCGTATAGCTGTCTGTTTCGAATCTGTTTATACCCATTGTTCTACAGCTGCTTGTTTCGAATCTATTTATACCCATTGTCCTATAGCTGCTTGTTTCGAATCTTTGTAATCACATGGCAGCCTTTGTTAGTCACTTTAGCTGGGGGTAATTTTAGCATCCGGCTGACATGAAGCCATTCAGAGACTATTCTTTATACAAAAAAGAAGTGATTGAGTATTTTCTTCTTTAATTGTTGTTTGGAGGAGGCCACCATTTGCACAATCTGGAAGGCTTCTTGCATCAGGGTAGTTAATGTTCCAAAACGGCTCATGGCATGAATTGGTTAATATCCAAGAACTAACTAGTAGGGATGATATCCCAGAACTAGCTAACTAGTAGGGTTAATATCCAAGAACTAGCTAACTAGTAGGGTTAATATCCAAGAACTAGCTAACTAGTAGGGTTAATATCCTAAAAATATCCAAGAACTAACTAACTGGTAGCCGCGTGCAGTTTCAAAATTACTAACTGTGTAGTTCTGTTACGCCCTATCTCATCTCATCTCACCCCAGCCTTTATCCAGTCTCATTTTATAATGCCCTATCCCATCTCATTCTATAACGCCCTGTCCCATCTCATTCTATAACGCCCTGTCCCATCTCAATCTATAACGCTCTATCCCCTCTTATCTCACCTCAGTTTTATCCCATCTCAGTCTGTGACGCCCTATCCCATTTGATCTCACCTCAGTCTTTGTCCCATCTCAGTCTATAACGCCCTGTCCTATCTCATATCATAATATGCGTATAATTGTGGGGCTTTAGACTACCCTTTTTCGGGTGAGTCCTAGATGTATCTCTTCCCCTGTTCTATCTTCTCCTATCTCAGTGCCTTATCCCATCTCATGTCATAATAATTATGCGTATAATTGTGAAGTCTTAGAGTACCTTTTCTCATCCCATCTCAGTGCCTTATCCCATCTGATATCATAATAATTATGCGTATAATTGTGAGATCTTAGACTACCCTTTCTCATCCCATCTCAGTGCCTTATCCCATCTGATATCATAATAATTATGCGTATAATTGTGAGATCTTAGAGTACCCTTTCTCATCCCATCTCAGTGCCTTATCCCATCTCATGTCATAATAATTATGCGTATAATTGTGAAGGTCTTAGAGTACCCTTTCTCATCCCATCTCAGTGCCTTATCCCATCTCATGTCATAATAATTATGCGTATAATTGTGAGGTCTTAGAGTACCCTTTCTCATCCCATCTCAGTGCCTTATCCCATCTCATGTCATAATAATTATGCGTATAATTGTGAGGTCTTAGAGTACCCTTTCTCATCCCATCTCAGTGCCTTATCCCATCTCATGTCATAATAATTATGCGTATAATTGTGAGGTCTTAGAGTACCCTTTCTCATCCCATCTCAGTGCCTTATCCCATCTCATGTCATAATAATTGTGCGTATAATTGTGAGGTCTTAGAGTACCCTTTCTCATCCCATCTCAGTGCCTTATCCCATCTCATGTCATAATAATTATGCGTATAATTGTGAGGTCTTAGAGTACCCTTTCTCATCCCATCTCAGTGCCTTATCCCATCTCATATCATAATATGCGTCTAATTGTGAGGTCTTAGGGTACCCTTTCTCAGGTGAGCCCTAGTTGCATCTCTTCCCCTGTTATATCCCATCCCATCTCAGTGCCTTATCCCATCTCACCCCATCCCATATTACTCGTCTCTTGTGACAGTCACGTGCTCACCAACTATGCCACAGGCGAAGTGACATCGAGGCTAATTTCCGTTGACGGACCATCCATATTTTCATCGCGTGACAAATCGAAAGGGCTGCTGGGACGGCATCAGGGGGGACGATCAACCAAACATAGTCTCTACAAAGTGTCCGCAGTTCTGCTTGTCTTATCTCAGTCGGTAGCTAGCCTATAAATAGTCTCATTCACAGCCATGGTACAATTGAATCAACGCTGGGCATGCCAGGTCAGTGTGAGGCTGGCAAGATCGGCGGCGTAGGGGTTAACATGTTTGTTCTGTACGCTTTTGTAGTCGACGTATTGACTGCGTTCATTCACCACCATGCTGGAAACATAAACTGCAGTCAAATCGAGACGAGCGTAACTTTGTGATAATTGCTCTCTTTTGCAGTGACACTCGCAAGAAAACACACAAAGACACACACATGCGCGCACGCACGCACGCACGCACGCATGCTCAAACACACACACGAAACAACACAACACACACACACACACACACACACACACACACACACACACACACACACACACACACACACACACACACACATATATACACACACACACACACACACACACACACACACACACACACACAACACACACACACACACACACAACACACACACACACACACACACACACACACACACACACACACACACACACACACACACACACACGCGCGCACACACGCACGCATGCATATTCACTGTAAAATCCATGTCAGTCTTATTTGCTTCGGTTTTGGTTTTGTTTTCTTGGAAGGGGGGTGGGTGGGTTTGCTGTTGTTGTTGTTTGTTTGTTGGTTGGTTGGTCAATTGGTTTTGTTAATTGGGAGGGGGTGGGTGGGTTTGCTGTTTGTTGTTTGATGGTCAATTTTACTTTGTGTAGGTCTTTGCCCTTCCAGATACGACAATAGAAGTGAAGGGGACAGGGAGGCAGGGCGTATCAAATCACATCAGATCACTGCATCCGTGATTCTAAAATGGCAGCTTCCTGAGGCGGGAAAAGGTATAAAAAAACAACAACTAAATATAAGAAAAATAAAATGCGGATGTGTCCATAAAATAACCTGTCATCTTGTCTAGAACACATGTGTTTGGAAATTCTAAAACGTTTTCGATCACGTAACGTTGTTGTTGTTGCTTTGTTGATTTTGTTTTGTTGTTGTCGTTGTTTTGTTTTGTTTTAGTTTCGTTTTTCGTTTTCCTGGTTGCTGTTGTTATTGTTTTGGTGTGTGTGTGCGTGCGTGTGTGTGTGTGTGTGTGTGTGTGTGTGTGTGTGTGTGTGTGTGTGTGTGTGTGTGTGTGTGTGTGTGTGTGTGTGTGTGTGTGTGTGTGTGTGTGCGCGCGCGCGTGTGCGTGTGTGTGTGTGTGTGTGTGTGTGTGTGTGTGTGTGTGTGTGTGTGTGTGAGTGTGTGTGTGTGTGTGTGTGTGTGTGTGCTTTAACTAAAATAAAAGAATCAAACTGCTCAGTCATAATTACCGTAGCAGGTGGGGAAAGAGAGAGAGAATTCCGAACTTTATCACACAAGGATTAATATTTTCGGCAGCTGCTTCTTCTCACAATCTGTCCCTACAAATCTGCATGCCAGTAGCTGCATATAAACAACAGTAACAACACTGACTGCCTTAGTAACGATGATAACAACAATGATGATGATTTTAAAATCAGAGCCAAAACACGACGACAGTGAAGATTTTGATTATGATGATGATGATGAGAAATATGGTCCATATACATGGTGCACAACGAAGCTTTCAATTGACAATATCGCATAGAGACACACAAAAACACATTGTGTACACAATGTTATGCTTATAGATATGGAAGCAGGGATACCTCAGTGGTTACAGCCCCGGGCTCGTGATCGCAAGGTCGCGGGTTCGAGTCCCCGCAGGAGCGACGGGAGAATTATCTTCTCCAGGGTCAACTTTCTGTACTGACTCTCATTTCGGTATCCGTTCCACCCCCGTGTTACCACCGTAGCACGTAATACATCCGGGTCACTCTGCCAAAAGTACAGGTGGCAGGTTACAGCTACACACGCATGCACGCTACGTATGCTGTTGTTGTTGAAGTGTTGCTTTACGTCCACAGAAACCGTAGGTTTATTAGAGACGGGAGCCCAGGACGTCCACATCGACTTTCACACAGCTCCTGAGCTCTGGTACGTATGCGACTTCGAATAAAGTGACAGTGTGTAAATTGGTGCATGGTTGTATGGTGTACACGGAACGTTCGCCGAGAGACAGCAGTTCCACATGGCTTCAGCCATGTAAAAAGCAAATAGCGTTATAAGTACACCACTTCGTTGAATATTAAAAACCGTGCTATAAAAAGCTACAGTCACTCATTCAGAATCACATACGAAAAGAGCGCAGTGAATCTGCTCGACAGCGGAGAATACCGCTATATAAAAGTGATGTACAACAACAACAACAGGCAAGAACATTAATGACTGGCCTAAATCAAAAAACATAATAAGTGATCAGAGGCACTTTTTTAATGAAGACATTAAAGGAAAACGTTCAAATAACAGTATCGCGAAGTTCTCTAAAGAAAAGAAGAAGAAAAAAGGAAAAAAGGAAAGAAGCGAGAGAGAAATGGGGAGAAGGAGAGAGAGAAACGCGCGCGCGCGCACACACACACACACACACACACACACACACACACACACACACACACACACACACACACACACACAAGTTTGTACACAAGAGAGGAGTTATATACATACTACAGACAAATTTCCTTCGACCCGTTGTCCTGTTGACGACTGAGACTCCGGCTCCATTGTGGTCATCACATGTGTCTCTGCAGCTTTAGTTTAGTTCGTGTCACAACACATTGCCACTAGTAGGAACATCAAGGTTTGGGCTGTTTCACAACACAGTGACACCAGCAATGACACCAGGATTTGGGATCTGTCACAACACATTGACATCAGCAAGGACACCAAGGTTTGTGCTGTGTCACAACACATTGACACCAGCAATGACACCATGATTTGGGATCTGTCACAACACACTGACATCAGCAAGGACACCAAGGTTTGGGCTGTGTCACAACACATTGACACCAGCAATGACACCAGGATTTGGGATCTGTCACAACACATTGACATCAGCAAGGACACCAAGGTTTGGGCTGTGTCACAACACATTGACACCAGCAATGACACCAGGATTTGGGATCTGTCACAACACATTGACATCAGCAAGGACACCAAGGTTTGTGCTGTGTCACAATACAGTGACATCAGCAATGACACCAGGATTTGGGATCTGTCACAACACATTGACATCAGCAAGGACACCAACTTTTGGGCTGTGTCACAACACATTGACACCAACAATGACAACAGGATTTGGGATCTGTCACAACACATTGACATCAGCAAGGACACCAAGATTTGGGCTGTGTCACAACACATTGACACCAGCAATGACACCAGGATTTGGGATCTGTCACAACACATTGACATCAGCAAGGACACCAAGGTTTGGGCTGTGTCACAACACATTGACACCAGCAAGGACACTAAGGTTTGGGCTGTGTAAACACATTGACACCAGCAAGAACGCTAAAGTTTAGGCTTTGTCATACACACTGACACCAGCAAGAACACCGAAGCCTGGGCTGTGACATAACGCACTGACACAAGCAAGGACACCAAGATTTGGGCTATGTCACAACACACTGACACCAGCAAGAACACTAAGGTTTGGGCTGTGTCACAACACGCTGACACCAGCAAGAACACTAAGAACTGGGATGTGTTACAGCACATTGACACCAGCAAGAACACCAAGGCTTGAGATGTGTCACAACACACTCATACCAACAAGAACACCAAGGTGTGGGCTGTGTCACAACACGCTGACAACAACAAGAACACCAAGGTGTGGGCTGTGTCACAACACGCTGACACCAGCAAGAACACCAAGGCTTGAGATGTGTCACAACACACTCATACCAACAAGAACACCAAGGTTTGGGCTGTGTCACAACACGCTGACACCAGCAAGAACACCAAGGTTTGGGCTGTGTCACAACACACTGAAACCAGCAAGAACACCAAGGTTTGGGCTGTGTCACAACACACTGAAACCAGCAAGAACACCAAGGTTTGGGCTGTGTCACAACACACTGAAACCAGCAAGAACACCAAGGTTTGGGCTGTCACAACACATTGAAACCAGCAACAACACCAAGAACTGGGATGTGTCACAACACATTGACAGAACACCAAAGCATTAAAATGCTTCAAATTCAACCGCCCCCCCCCCTTTTTTCCCCCTCTTTTTTTTTCAGAAAGAGAGAGAGAGAGCTTGAACTGCGAACAAGCAATGTCACAGAAGGTGTAATAAACGGTGTGCAGATCTGAAGCAATTGTGCGAAAGGCGTTGTGTGAAATATGATCAACAAGAACGTGGAAGAAGCAATCCACACTTGATGGCCAGGTTGAAGTCATGTTCCTTGAAATGGATACACGCTATACATATAGAGACTGCTAGGTCGCTTCCACCTTTTCATTATTTTTGTGTAGATCGAGTACCTGTTTGTTCGTTGATTTGACGAAAGAAAAAAGAAGCATTTTTGCCGAATATTCGTATGTGTTGTCATGTCCCATTAAAAACGATGCTCATTCTTAAACCTTTTTTCAGCTGGGGGGGGGGGGGGGGGGGGGGGGGGGGGGGGAGAGGGAGGTGGACTTCCTCTGGTCAAATTGTATATTACATCTCGACCTTCGGATAGGTGTGAAATCATACAGGGAAGCGGATAGGCAATCCATTGGCTGAAACGATATTAGCCTATATCAGTATCAGTACTCAGTTTCTGCTACAGTCACTGTGTGTGTGTGTGCGTGCGTGCGTGCGTGCGTGCGTGCGTGCGTGCGTGCGTGCGTGCGTGCGTGCGTGCGTGCGTGCGTGCGTGTGTGTGTGTGTGTGTGTGTGTGTGTGTGTGTGTGTGTGTGTAGTGCGTTTTTGTGTGTGTGTTTTTTGTATAATACTTTATGTAAATTGTTTTGGTAGGACTATGCTCCACATGTGTATATAATATCATATTTAGGTTAATATGTATTATGTGAGCGCCCAGGGCGTTGATGAGCGCATGATAAATGTACATTATTATTATTATACCACAAAATATAATACTTACTGAAGTTGTTTATTAAATTATATATATCTCGACCTTTGGATAGGGATGAACGATAAACGACAAAGCAAGCCACTGCCTGAAACTGTATAGTCACAATTCGTTACTGTGGCGTAGCATAACTATAGTTTAGCGTATACAGGCAAAGTATCGCGAAAGATAATACTTATTGAATAGCTGCTTGTCTCGAATCTACGTAATCACATATGCCATCTCTGCAAGTAATGAATAGTCGCTCATTCTGATGCGACAGTATGACACCAGATAGTTCTCTGATCAGTGGCAAAAATCAATCGTCTTCCTTGTAATCATGCAATCAAGTCGCTCGATCAGTCTCGATAACTGGCTTAGTCTGACAGCCCGTCAAACAGACCGGTGACCTCCTGTCAGCTGTAAACAAGGGTATCAAGTTCTGGTCGTACGATGCACAGCTGTAAACCTCAGTCTCTCTGGGATATCTCAGAGAGGACTTGGTCGAGGTGTGTTAAAGTTTGCGTACCTCTGCCTTGAAGAATCTTATGCTTTTATATTTCGAAACAATAAATGTTTCGTTAAACATCTGACCTGCTAGTGTTAGAGAGTGTGGTTGTGTGGGGGTGTGGGCGTGTGTGTCTCCCTCCCGAGGGGGTGGGGAGGAGGGGGGAAGGGGGAGGGAGACCGAGAGGAGACGGGCAGAGATATGTCTGATGTCTGACTTTAACAAATGCTTCACTGGGTCATAGACACATGTCAGTGGAGGTGGAGAGATGAGAGAGAGAGAGAGAGAGAGAGAGAGAGAGAGAGAGAGAGAGAGAGAGAGAGAGAGAGAGAGAGAGAGAGAGAGAGAGAGAGAGAGAGAGAGAGAGAGAGATGAGGACGGACAGACAGACAGACAGACAGACAGACTTAGACAGACAGACGGACTCAGACAGACAGACACACAGACACACAGAGAGACATAGACAGAGAGAGAAGACAGACAGAGACAGAGAGAGAGACATAGAGAGAGACAGAGAGACGGACAGACAGACAGACAGATAGATAAACAGAGACAGATACAGACACACACAGAGACAGAGAGACAACTCAAACTCGAAAACGTTAATACTCAAGTATAGTAGCGTTAGAAGAGAGAGAAGGGGGGGGGGGGAGAGAGACAGACAGACAGAAGAGAAGAGAGAGAGAGAGAGAGAGAGAGAGAGAGAGAGAGAGAGAGAGAGAGAGAGAGAGAGAGAGAGAGAGAGAGAGAGAGAGAGATGCTTGAAGTCTGATTTGCCTTGTTTTTATTGTTTAGGCCATAGAACCATATCAATGAGGAGAGAGAGAGGGGGGGGGGGGGGTGGGGGGGGGAGGGGGGGGAGAGGGGGGGGGGTGGCGAGGGGGCTACAAGGTGCTGTGAGAAATGGCTGATTCGGAGGTTAAGAAAATTATATCCTCACGTTCTTTAGGATTGTGATTCAAACTCTCGTTATTGCCTCTGTACCCCGAAGGAAGATGATAACAGCATCGAGGAGTGAATAGACGATCTTCGGAAATCCAGGGGACTGCACTCGGAAAGTGCCTACAGGCATGGCCTGTATATATATACAGGTCCATGCCTGCGGGTGTAGCGAAGAGTAGTCACGCTTTTGTTGGGGTACAGTGAGCACGTGGGCAAGATGACGGATACCCGTAAACAAAGGCAGAAAAGGCATCAGATCAAGCGCTCATTGTTCGTGGGGAACATGCAGATCGGATATTAGGTTCCCCCAGCTGGTAGTCTACTATAAATTATAATAATAATGACTTTTATATAGCGCTATACCCCGTAAACATTTACAAGCTCGCGGCGCTGTACATTATCAACATCAAAATCCGCTTGACAATCAAAAAAGTACAAGTACTATAAAAGCATACATCAATATCAAATTGAAAAAAAAGCCAGGTTGAAACCAAATTTAAAAAAATAAATTAAAAAAAAGTGAAGAAGAAGCAAATTCGTACTTCGATATTAAAGCATTTCACACACACTGAAATAATCACAAATACTATAAATTGTAAATTATAACAGGTCCATGCCTGAAGATGTAAAACTGTCGCAGATCGGCTCTTCTCAGCTGCCGCCTCCATTCAGGGGATTTCACTCTCCCGGAGTAAGAAAACACTGTCAAATTATCTTTGCCTGTTATTTCCGGAAATCGTCTATTGTGATCCCTATGAAGTAGTGACGTGTGTTTATTTTGACTAGGCCTAGTTATATGACGGAGCTGTGGACTCTTAACTCCGTAGCTGCCTTGTTTGTTCCAAGGGCCAGTTGAAGGTGTGGGCTCCTGCGTACCAAGACAGGAAACGGTTCACGACTTAACGTAAAGAAGTGCGTAAGCACAAGCAAACACACACACACACACACACACACACACACACACACACACACACACACACAGATAAGAGAGAGAGAGAGACATAAAACTCAATACTGGACTTAACCCACTTCTCGTACCTTTCCTTCCATACCGAAGTGTTAGATTACTTCCTTTTCTTTCCTTCTTTTTTTCTTTTCTTTCCTTTTCGTTTTTAGCTTCCTCTTTTGGGACATCAAACGAGTACATGTGCTCCCCCGTGACTACAAAATCTGACGGGACATTAGCGCGACAGCTCATAAAAACGTAATGTTCATTCCTGAAGCGCTTATTGTCCTTAAAGGCTGATCCTGATCCTTGTGCAGTATTCTGGGTCTTCATGGTCTCTACAAATCTGGGTAAGTCTGGAGAATACTGGGGTACCGTTTATCCAGACCTAGCAGGTTTGGAAAAATACGTTTTGGGGCAAGGTCTTTGAAAAATTGGGAAGCAAGAAAATGGAGTTAACAAGAGCGCTCGATAGGCATCACACAAATACAACAACAAAGACCCGAATTGTCCCTGTTAACTCGCATGGCATGCGAGTAAATAAATACAAGGTACATAAATCCACCAAAGGTATATCTTCAAAACATGGATCGCCCCTGGTTGTACGTCGACACAACACAGGTGTCCATAATACGTCGGAGTAATGTGTCATCCAAATCCCAGACCGCTGTGCCAAACAACTGTCTTTACCAGAGTCAGCACAGGAGGTCTCAGTGTTCAGCTATTTTCCGTCTTTCTGTACACAAAATTAAGCTATTTTCCGTCTTTCTGTACACAAAATGAAGCTATTTTCCGTCTTTCTGTACACAAAATGAAGCTATTTTCCGTCTTTCTGTACACAAAATGAAGCTATTTTCCGTCTTTCTGTACACAAAATTAAGCGATTTTCTGTCTTTCTGTACACACCTACGTTACAAAATTTGTTACAAAAGGTTGAGCCATTCAGAAAATATCGTCCAGACAAACCTGGACCGATGGACACAGGGATTCTAATGTACCGCCCTCCACCTTCAGATCGTAACGTGGTGGAGAGGCACGGGTATTGAAAATAGATATCGTTCAATCACCAGTGTTGAAGAGTAATGTACCGGACGGGACGCTTTGCTGAACGGACTGAGCGCATTGGAAACTTAACATTTTATTAATAGCACCTAAATAAGCGCCCCCACCACCCACCACCCACTACCACCCATCCCCGCACCCCCACCCCCACCCCTCGAGTAAAAAGGCATTCAGCATAGAAGAAATGTATTTATTTCTATAAATAAATAAGTACATTCTGCCTTCGGTCGAGTGCATAAAATTGTGGCGAAGGGGTGTAATGGAGTGTGTGTGTCTGTGTGAGTGGAGGAGGGGAAGGGGAGGGGGGGGGGGTCTTCAGGCCTCCTTCGAGAACTAAACGTGCCGATCTGCAAAGGCAGGAATCTCGAAACTTGAGCCGAAGCCAAGGCCGCGTCTAAACAAGGCCGGAACATTGCAGACAGCATCCTCTTATCTCTCTGTATTTTTTCTCCATAGAGTTCTTGCTTTTATTTCCGCATTATCATCATTGGCGCTTGGCCCAAGGACAATTACCAGTTATAATTACGCGACGAACGTGCAGTGATTCATGGCCGGCCCCGCCATTCGGTAATTAGATAGCTCCGTCGTCTTACCGCGTTCCACTATAAAAGCATTTAGGGTGCACAAGGTCATCGGCAATAAACCAGAGGGCCTCAAAACTTGCAATTTGTCAGTGTCCCTTCTGCTGGTGTCACAGCATCTTACGTGCCGCTGATCATTATTCGGGCCCAGATCAGGCGTGTCTTCGGCTTGACACCTGCAACCTGTTGCTGACATCGGACTCTACACGTCACGAGAGAGCGCTTCCGAGAGCGAACTTGTTCAGCACTGTAACAGTCTTGGTCCCTTTTCGGTCCTAACGGTGTGACTGAACCTTCCCGGAGAGAAATTCTAAACTCACCTGAACGCGGTGATTCCTGGGTGGTCGTCGAGTTCATTTGTTTTTCAGGAGGTAAAAAAAAAAAAATGTAGAGAGAAAGTGGGTGACTGGGTCGTGATATACACCTTCACTACGTACGCCATGGTCGCTGGGAGGACTCGATCTTCTGTCGCAAATGCACCACGAGCACTTAGTTTCGAGTCCTTGATAAAAGGAACGATGATAGTTCAATAGCGTTTCAGGGGCAGGTGCTGATCGAACCAGAACAACGAAAAAGCTTTGGACAGTTCAAGAACGCTTTAACAGAGACGGGAAAGACTCTGATATGCTGTAATCAATCACTTGTTTTTTCCTAAGTTGTTTCCTTGTTTCTTTGTTTGTTTTTTGTATAATAGGCGGGGTTTTCCGCAACTTGGTTTAAACAAAACAAAAACAACAAATTACATCATATTTCCGCAACTTTCCTTGAACTACATCTGTGACATGGGAGAAAAAAGAAGAAAAAGTCGAAGATACTTCTGGTGGAAAATGTGGCGAATCGTTTCTCTTTCTGGGCTCTTTTTAATAGGTTTGTCTGTAAGTTGTTGTTGTACTTCGGTGATACATTCCGTTATGGAATATATTGTAATTCTTTATTATTATTATTGATAGCTTTTATAAAGCGCTATTCTCTGCTCTCGAGCAGACTCACTGCGCTCTTGTCTCATGTGATCCCGAATAAGTAAGTAAGTAAGTAAACATGGTGCTTAACGTCCACAGAAACCATGAGGCTTATTAGGGACGGGCCCCGAATAAAAAGACTACCCTTTTTATAACGCGTTTTGAATATCAACCAGAGTGGTGTACTACTTACAGCGCTATTTTTGTTACATGGCTGATGTCACTTGAAACTTGCTGCTGTCTCGGCGAACGTTCTATGTACACAATACAATCATGCACCAGTTCGTTATGTCACGCAGGTGCGTGTGTGTTTAGCTGTAACCTGACACCTGCACTTCCGGCAAAATGGCCGGGATCTTTTACGTGCTAATACGGTAACACGAGGGTGGAACGGATTCCAAAATAAGAGTCAGTACAGAAAGCTAACCCTGGAGAAGAAAATTCTCCCGCAATTCGTGCTGGGACTCGAACTCGCGACCTTTCGATCACGAGTCCAGCGATCTAGCGCTGAGCTATCCCTGCTCCACAAACTGATTGGGTTCGATCTACATCTCTACTGCAAGAAGCATAAAGTATATTGCAATTACCAGCTGATACTGAAGTTATCATGCATGCTGGTGACTTTAGTATGAGGTCCATGAAAGTCACCATGTCCTATTGAAGTTAGCGTGAATATTCTTGAATTTAGCAGCAAGAATGTAAACATGGTGCTTACCGTGCACAGAAACCATGAGGCTTATTAGGGACGGGGAGAAGGGGGAGAAGGGGTATGGAGGTGGGGGAAGAGGGAGATTATGTACCTATGGCAACACTGTCACCACCACAATGACTCTTGCATTAAGGTGAGCAGCGATGAGAGCCATTTTAATGTTTCATAATTGTGAGGGACAAAGTCACAAGACAGTGTCCACAAACAACAACCTTTTTGAAGAGGAGGGAGAGCCAAAGCGGTATTGAACTGAGGCCCTTCTGCTTTCCAGCCTATAACGCCTAACCGCTAGGACAAAACGGCTCACAAGCATTTAGCACATGATTTTCGCCCTAATATAAACGTCATTTTGGACTGGGCTTTAAAAATCAATTTCCTCTTAGCACAAAGTCGATTGAAATGAGTACATCCCACTGAGATTAGCACATCAACACATTGGGATCTGCCAGAATTAAGTCACAGAGACAGGCATTCTTCACTAATACGAATGCGATAAATAATGACTATCATAATGATGATGATGATGATGATGATATAGAAGGAGAATGACAAACTTGTAAGCTGCAAATACTCTATTTTGAAACTGTGTTGCTTTTACTTTCTTTTCCCCTTTATTGTGCAACACGTAGCATTTCTCGTGTGTGTGTGTGTGTGTGCGTGCGTGCGTGCGTGCGTGCGTGCGTGCGTGCGTGCGTGCGTGCGTGCGTGCGTGCGTGCGTGCGTGTGTGTGTGTGTGTGTGTGTGTGTGAGAGTGTGTGTGTGTGGTGTATGTGTGTGTGTGTGTGTGTTGTGTCAGTGTGTGTGTGTATGTGTGTGTGTGTGTGTGTGTGTGTGTGTGTGTGTGTGTGTGTGTGTGTGTGTGTGTGTGTGTGTGTGTGTGTGTGTGTGTGTGTGTGTGTGTGTCTGTCTGTCTGTCTGTCTGTGTCTCCAGAAACGAAACCAACAAAATATCCCGCTCTCATTGGTTGCTAGCCAACCACATCTCGCACAGGACACCAACCAGTTGGCATTCGGTGGACAGTTAACACGATTATGTGTTTATATCACTGTGGACGCTGTTGAAAAGGTATCAAAAAGTTCCCAATTTGCTCCAATATGTGCAAGCAGCGACTGAAGGCTTTTTGCTTAAGAGGATTCCTGCGACAGCGTGGGAGCGTAAAGCGAGTGGGCGGCAGAGCAGGTCCTTGCTGACATTCATCGGTTGATAGCGTTTCAAACAGCAGAGGACCGGAGTTCGATACACAATGGTTTGACCCAAGCTAGTGCAGCGCTGTGTGTCTCCTTAGTCTGGCGTCTGAACGTCTAGTCCTCTAGCTGAACGACGAACGTCTTGTCCTCTAGCTGAACGTCTAGTCCTCTAGCTGAACGTCTAGTCCTCTAGCTGAACGTCT
>JABMCL010000737.1:1300000-1425000 GCA_018857735.1 Alviniconcha marisindica
ATCTATGCTTTTGCTGTCACCATTGATATCAATGGTCATCTGTCACCATTGGGATTGGATTCTCAGCAGACGCATCTTCATTTCTGTGTCCATACTACCCCACCGAGTGCAATGCCTCAAGGGCAAAGGAAAAATACAAGGTCAAACGTGCCCCGTTTAACCCAAGGCCAAGAACTGTTCGTCGTGATGAGTGAACTGCTGCAGCTTGTCGATGTAGAGATCTCGCGCGATGTGAGCTCAGTGAAGTGTCAGATGACAGGCTTTAATTGCCACTACAGTAGCCTATTTATTCCACGTTGACGTTCCCAGGCTTACCAGTACAGTACTTATTCCACGCTGACGTTCCCAGGCTTGCCACTACAGTAGTCTATTTATTCCACGCTGACGTTCCCAGGCTTGCCCGTACAGTACTTATTCCACACTGACGTTCCCAGGCTTGCCACTACAGTAACCTATTTATTCCACGCTGACATTCCAAGGCTTGCCACTACTGTACTTATTCCACGCTGACGTTTCCGGGCTTGCCAGTACGGTACTTATTCCACGCTGACGTTCCCAGGCTTGCCACTACAGTAACCTATTTATTCCACGCTGACATTCCCAGACTTGCCACTACAGTAACCTATTTATTCCACACTGACATTCCAAGGCTTGCCACTACAGTAACATATTTATTCCACGCTGACGTTTCCGGGCTTGCCACTAGAATACCTATTCCACGCTGACGTTCCCAGGCTTGCCACTACAGTAACCTATTTATTCCACCCTGACGTTTCCGGGCTTGCCACTACAGTACCTATTCCACGCTGACGTTTCCAGGCTTGCCAGTACAGTACTTATTCCTTGCCAGTACAGTACTTATTCCTTGCCAGCACGGTACTTATTACACGCTGACGTTCCCAGGCTTGCCACTACAGTACTTATTCCTTGCCACTACAGTACCTATTCCACGCTGACGTTTCCAGGCTTGCCAGTACAGTACTTATTCCCTGCCAGTACAGTACTTATTCCACGCTGACGTTCCCAGGCTTGCCACTACAGTACTTATTCCTTGCCAGCACGGTACTTATTACACGCTGACGTACCCCACACTTGGGATGTGATATGACTGAAGCATTGTATGGTAGGCCGACAGTCGTTTGTAGTATCTACACACTGTGTCATGTTACCTGCCGCTTTGCATCACCTACTGCTGTATCACTGTGTACACACTTTACTTGTACTTTGAGTTTACACGTCAGTTGACGTCTGTTCCTTGTTTAGACCTGTCTGCTGTTTTGTTGTTACATGCTCAGTGACAGAACACACACAGACACAGACACACAGACACACAGACACACAGACACACAGACACACACACACACACACACACACACACACACACACACACACACACACGCACGCACGCACGCACGCACGCACACACACACACACACACACACGCACGCACACACACACACACACACACACGCACACACACATACACGCACACACACACCAGACAGCCATGCACCACACACGATACGCCCCTACCACACCACACACACAAAGCCGATGTGACCCATTGACTTTGTTGTGATGTTTTCTGAAAGACTTAGTTGCTGTGCACCATAATACCGACATATCTGTGATAACGCTAGCGGGGTGTGAAGCGACGATGGGCGTGGAAGAGACTCACCCCGGGTAGATTACAGAGCAGATGCCACTATCTGGACAGGCCATCGCTACCCGACACATTCCAAACTGGCACCCGCCTGTGAGCTGACTAAGTAACGTAGACAGGGTAAGAGTGGAATATATTCCACAGTTGACTGAGCCCTGTAGGCATGTTTAAGTACGTACAGGCGACTTAAATCCCTATCCCTTAAATCCCTATCATCAATCAGATGCAACGAAATTAAATTAAAAAATGCTGATTGATTGTTTTTGTTTTTTTGTTTTGTTCAGTTCAGTTCGAAATGGTATCTGTGCGCTCTGACAAACCCACATGCACTCCACCCCGTTTCTCCGAAGCTTCCCCAAATTTGCCTTTGCAACAGTTCTAACGTTGGTCTGACTGACGTGCGCCCCCTCTCGTCTTTTCAAGGTTGATTCTCAAGTGCTTTCTCTTTCCATGCCTCTCTCCTCCAGGCAATCGATGGTGTGGTGTCCTTGGCTTTGTGTCCACAGGTAGTGTCTCAAACTCCTAAACACTTCAGATATTGCGAGACGCTAGCCGTTTGTGATGGTTGCTCTGCCTGCCAGTCTGTCTGGTCGGTCACTCCGGCATGTTCAAAGCAGTACATCTATAGGAGTTTTCAAAGGTGGGTTTCGAACATTGACACGTGCCAGTCTAGACTTCCCATTCCATTTTTCACTTCTACTTTTTTGTAGAAAGCTCATTGAATCTGTGAGGACGATGCCATGTGTGGTCTGACTGTCATCTCTTGAGGCAGTCCGGCTGAGGGCATGGGTGACTGCTTCCACCACCATTGTCAAGCTGTAGTTTCAGACCTTTTCGCTGTTATCGTACGTAAAGGAGGCAGCTGCCCACTCATGAGCACGCATGGACGCAAGTGAAAACCAATCTGCCCAGTTCTGGAGGGAGAGGTGGAAACGAAAATGTCTAGTTCTAGAGGGAGAGGTGGAAACGAAAATGTCTAGTTCTGGAGGGAGAGGTGGAAACGAAAATGTCTAGTTCTGGGGGGAGAGATGGAAACGAAAATGCCCAGATCGGGGGTAGGGGTGGGGTTAAACTAAACTGCCCAGTTCTGGAGGGAGTGGTGGAAACCCAACTGTTTAGTTCTGGAGGGAGAGGTGGAAACCAAAATGTCTAGTTCTGGAGGGAGAGGTGGAAACAAAACTGTCCAGTTGGAGAGGGGCGGAGGGGAAATCAGCCTGCCCAGTTCTGGAGGGATGTTGAAACCAACAGTTCTGGAGGGATGTTGAAACCAACAGTTCTGGAGGGAGAAATTAAAACCAACAGTTCTGGAGGGAGAAATTAAAACCAACAGTTCTGGAGGGATGTTGAAACCAACAGTTCTAGAGGGAGAAGTTGAAACCAACAATTCTGGAGGGAGAGGTTGAAACCAACAGTTCTGGAGGGAGAAGTTGAAACCAACAGTTCTGGAGGGAGAGGTTGAAACCAACAGTTCTGGAGGGAGAGGGTGAAACCAACAGTTCTGGAGGGAGAGGGTGAAACCAACAGTTCTGGAGGGAGAGGGTGAAACCAACAGTTCTGGAGGGAGAGGGTGAAACCAACAGTTCTGCAGAGAGAGTTTGAAACCAAATTGCCCAGTTCTGGAGGAAAAGGTTGAAACCAAACTGCATAGTTCTTGGGATGGGGGAGGGGAAGGGGAAGGGGGGTTGAAACCAAACTGCCCAGTTCTGAGGTGAAAGGTTGAAAGCAAACTGACTAGTTCTGTGGTGAAAGGTTTTAGCCAAAATGCCTAGTTCGGGGGCGGGGGAGCGGGGGGGGGGGGGGTGAGACGTTGAAACTTAACTGCCCAGTTTTGGGGTGAAAGGTTAAACCCAAACTGCATAGTTCTGGGGTGAAAGATTGAAACCAAACTGCCTAGTTCTGGGGTGAAAGGTTGAAGCCAAAATGCCTAGTTCGGGTGGGGATGGGGTGGGGGGTGAGAGGTTGAATGCAAGCTGCCCGGTTCGGGGGGTGGGGGGGGAGGGGTGGGGGAGGGTTGAAACCAAACTGCCTAGTTCTGGCGTGAAAGGTTGAAACCAAAATGCCCAGTCCTGGAGGGAGTGGAGGAAGATGGGGCTGGGGCCGTTTTCATGCGGTAGGTTGACCCAGACCAGTATGAGACCACCTTGAAAACCTCAGAAGAAAAGTGTGTCATCGATAGGCAGGTTCAGTGTGGTATAATTATGCGGTAGGTTTCATCAGCAGAGAGCAGACGGAAGTGTGTCACTGGTAAGAACCCCCACCCCACCACCACCACTACCACCACCACCAAACGACGGGGTCGGCAGTTCACCACCACCCAGACGAATGATTACAGACCTTCAACCGCCAGCATCAGTGGCACGGTGACTGACGAAGCTGATCTCCAGATGAAGCTGATGCTATCGGGTGTCAGTCACGTCTTTCTTATCCACAACCACTCCCCCTACCCCCACCCCCCCATCACCCCACACCTCCTACCTCTCTTCCAACAGCTTTCAGGCGTTTCTGGGACAACCAATGTCTCCGCGTTGAACGCGTACCAGCTCCTTCGTGTGCTTCTCCCTTTCCGAAGAGAGTCATCTCGTTGCCAACTTTCTCACCTCTGTGACGACGGAGACGATAATGATACGGCGTGAGCGAGGGCCTGGGTGTAAGCGAGTAAGCCGACGAGTATGGAGGTTTGCGATCTAGCGGCTGATAACGCCCGTGCCACCTACACGGCTCCCCGCCCTGCCAATCCGTCAGCGACTGGAGGAGCGAGCCCACGAGCAGAGAGGAAGCTACATACGCCTTTGCTAAACGATGTCCATGATCATAGTTCAGGAGCTGTGTGAGAGACGAGGTGGCCGTCCTGGACTGTCCGTCCTAACGAGCCTTCTGGTTTCCGTGGACGTAAAGAATTATTGCACCGTGCTTCGGCATTGGTCACAACTTGTCCCTAATATGTCAACTGACATCTGAGGACATTAAGCATCACTTCAGCATCATCATCATGTCCATGAACAGTGAGCCGGTTTGGCCTAGTGGTAAGGCGTTAGGTTGGTAAGCGGAAGGACCTCGGTTCGATACCGCTTCGGCTCTCCTTTCTCTTCAGAAAGGTTGTGGTTTGTGGACACTGTCTTGTGACTTTGTCCATCACTTCCTACTGAAACATTAAAATGGCTCTCATCGCTGCCCATCTTAATGCAGGAATCATTCTGGTAGTGACAGTGTAGCGATAGGTATATAATCTCCCTCTCCCCATCTCCATACCCCCCCCCCCCTCCCCGTCCCTAATAAGCCTTATGGTTTCTGTGGACGTTAAGCACCATGTTTACTTACTTATGTCCATGAACTAATCTGTACGGACGTGACGTTTTTGCTGCTGTTGTGGCAAAGATTATAAATTAATACAGCTATTTACAATCTTTGGTTGCGGGTCGTAGGCTTATGTGTTTTGGGATAGAGTCATGTCGCGTATGGGTGTGTATTCATATGCCTTATTTCAAAGACTAAAATCATCAGCTATAGCTTTAGGGCTAAGAAGGCTACAGTGGTGTTCGGCTGGACTGTTGGTTAATGCCGAGTTGTCTCAATCCGGAGTGAGCTGCCTGATATTTAATGTCCAGTCAACAGTGAAGGTCGCATCAAGGCAAAGCAGAAGTCGTCACAGATAGGTCTTAGTCAGATAAATCTCTGTTATGACACAGGTCAATGTCAGATTCACTGCTGTGGCACAAGTCAAGGTCATATTCACTGATATGGCACAAGTCAAGGACATATTCACTGCTATGACACAAGTCAAAGTCAGATTCGCTGCTGTGACATAATGCATAGTCAGATTTACCGCTATGACACAAGTCAAAGTCAGATTCACTGCTATAATACAAGTCAAAGTCACATTCGCTGCTATGACACAAAGAACAGTCAGGTTCATTAATATGACACAAGTCAAAGTTAGATCCAATGCTATGACACACGTCACATTTGACATGTTTGAGGAAATAAATTTGGAAAATAAAAGGGGAAGCTGAAAACAGTCTGACCTACTTCACGCTCTGTCCATTCGTTAGACCTGTACCGGAGAGGTGGGGTCCGAATGGGGAGGAGGAGTGTGGGGCTATTCCTAACGCTATACTCTCACCACCAGAATGATTATTTTCTGCGCTAAGTTGGGCAGCGATGAGAACCGTTTTAATGTTTCGTTCACTGAGAGGGACAAAGTCACAAGACGGTGCCCCACAAAATAGTATCCACTTTTCGTTTTACGTCCGTGGTCCAACACGGCGGCCGGTTGTCTTCGTAGCGGAATGGGCAGAGCACGTAGCCGAGCCGGACCACAATACAGCTCTGGTCGCATCAAGTGAGATGCAGAAAAGATAAGTATGGGTTTGTGAAAGGGACGACCGACGTTGCGGGTGGTCCTTGGTGAAGAGTACCATCAGCTAGTAACCTCAGCACTGACCGGCCGTATCGCGAGTCTGGGTGTCAGTATAAATCATAATGTTACCGATGTGATCAGGGCACGGAGCGAATTCCCATGGCCTGCCTGGTGATCTTTCAGACGGGGCTGGGCTGACTATAATCATCATGCCACCTCAGCTACATCCCCAGAAAACCTTGCCGCTCGGTAGATCTGCATATCGCTCAATCCTGAAATGAGGCAGCTTTTCCCCCATCTCGGGATGACAAGCTTTTATACCTATAGTTTGACGTGTCGCTAGAAGACGGACGGACCTTCTGTGAAACCGAAGACTCACTTTGAACCCAGGCGGATGACTGGGTAAGGCCTGTAGCATTGTACCTACAAAGCTTTCGCCAAACAAAAGAACCATTGTGAGGTTTTCAATGTGAGATGGGAGACCGTGCAGGCGTGGCCACTGGCTGGTGGCCGCCGGACTTGATCCGGGATCAGTTCCAGATGAAGCTGCAGCTCAGCATCAAAGGGCGCTGTTCACAGTCTGCCATTTGTCCCTGTCCGTGACGCAGGTGCGCGTGTCATGCTCCGGGTCAGTACGTCACTGCGGCGTCAAACTTCAGCCACAGTCCAGGGCCGGTGTAGGCGCAAAAAGACTTCCAGGGGAAACACACACACACACACACACACACACACACACACACACACACACACACACACCACGCACGCACGCACGCACGCACAGCACGCACGCACACACACCACACACACACACACACACACGCACGCACGCACGCACGCACGCACGCACGCACGCACGCACACACACACACACACACACACACACACACACACACACACACACTCACGCAATGCACGCAAACACGCGCGGGCGCGCACACAAACACACACAAGCATGCACGCATTCACGCGCGAACGCGCGCACGCACACACAGACACATTCACGCATGCACGCACGTACACACACATAACACACACACACACACACACACACACCAGGGAAGAAACGCCTCCTTCTCGAAAAGGAAGCGTTGTTTCGCTTTGAAAATAACGGCTCTACTGCCAAGAAAATAACACTCGCACTAGAATGGGTGCGGAGGGGGCTTAAAACATAAAACACCAGTGGTGTTTCTGGGTGATGGTTTTCTTGTTGTTGTTGTCGGTTGGTTTTGTTGTTGTTGTTTGGGAAGTGTTTTGTGTATCTGCGCGAGTGTGCGTGTTTTCCCCCCAGTGGTGGTGGTGGTGGTGGTGGTGTGTGTGTGTGTGTGTGTGTGTGTGTATGCGCGCGTGTGTTTCCCTTGGTGTATTTTTGTTGTTGGTGGTGTTTTTCTCTCTAGGAAGGTACACAGGCTTCGAGTGACTGGTGCCAGTGTTCTTCAGAGTTCACCGAGTGATTGAAAGTTTTTGTTGTTTCTTCCCCCTAGTGCAGCGTTAATTTCCTTCATGCAGTCAATGTTTCCCCGGGAGAAATTCTTTTCCTGATAAATAACACTCCCCGGGTTGTCAGCTTTACCAGGTCAGATACATGCCCTGCAGTCCAGGCGAGATGAAGAGGAGGGAGGTGACGTGGGCTCTCACGAAGAAGTTAGACACTTTTGCGGGTCCAGGCGAGATCAAAAGGATGGAGGTGGTGCTGGACCCTGAAGTTAGCCCAGAAGAGGCCAAGAATAGGGAGGTGGAGCTGGGCTTGAAAGTTGGACTTCTTTTGCAGCAGTTGTTTCTCAGCAGCAATGCTACGGACATTGTCTTTGTGACTGTTTCGCACAGCAGTTGAGACAGCAAATGCGTAGTACACTAGTTGCTACGCAACGGCGAGGGGACACTGCCCTAACATTTTTGTTGTTCTGGCGGCGGTCCACGGCATCCTTGGTCTTCCGGGTTGGTGCGCGCGGTCGAGCCATCACTCTTTCTTCTACTACTTGGTTCTTAATGTCCTCGGATGTCAGCCTCTTTCTTCCCCTTCCCCGTCCCTAATAAGCAACCTCGCTTTCGTGGACGTTAACCAAAATGATTACGGTTTGTTCCTGCAGTCCACCCCCCCACCCCCCACCCCCACCCGCCCCATCCCCTCCCCCTCCGCCGCCCCACTACTGACACCAGGAGTTTTGCATCGAGTATAGAACAGGGCTTGCTTCGGATCAGCGGAGGTTCGGATACTTAAGATTGATGGGATAGGGTCAAGAGGGTCACACGGGCACGTAAGCACTAATACACGATACGATTAGAAACAGCGGAGCAAGCACTACAGAGCTCTTTTTTCTTCTAGCAAGAAGCTGAGCTTGTTTAGTGCGCATGCGTGCTGATTACGTTCGTGCTCATTTACACGAAATTGAATAAACTTTGTTTGAACCAACTCTTCTGGGCATTGCCACGGCGGTATTACAAGTCAGCCGAAAGGAGTGGTGGTGGTGTGCCTATTAATGTATTATATATGACAATCATATGTGTGCGATACTGTTTATTTTACAGAGCACTTCCGTAAGTAATACATTCTATTTAAATAATGCTTGTGGCATTTGTACTTATTGTGCTGCCACCTTGTGTGGTGGATGGGCGCTCTAGAAATCCTCTTTATTATTATTATTATTGCGTGCTCTTAAACTGTGAATCTCTTATGCATGCAGATTTTGTTCCTTTGTTTGTTATCCATGTGTAGCAGCCGCGTTTTCCTTTGAATGGTATAAAGAAGTACTTGATTTCGTCAGTGCAGAAGTAACACTATATAATGGTAAAGGCGAACTGAGTGGCAAAACTGTGTATAGGTGCATGTGTGCACGCGCGCGTGCGTGTATGCATGCATGCATGCATGTGTGTGTGTGTGTGTGTGTGTGTGTGTGTGTGTGTGTGTGTGTGTGTGTGTGTGTGTGTGTGTGTGTGTGTGTGTGCTGTCGACAACTACAATAAACGCTTCACAGGAGGTGAAATCACAAGTGAGCCGGTGAGCCCTTCACAAGGCGTCAGGCTGGTAAGCAGAGGGACCCCGGTTCGAATCCGCTTCGGCTCTCCTTTTCTCTCCAAAAAGTATGGACACTGTTTTGTGACTTTGTCCCTCACAATTAATGAAACATTAAAATGACTCTCATCGCTGCCCATCTTAATGTAGGAGTAGGAGTCATTCTGGTGGTGACAATATAGCGATAGGTATATAATCTCCCTCTCCCCCACCTCCGTACCCCCTACCCCCTCTTCTCCTCGTCCCTAATAAGCCTTACGGTTTATGTGCACGTTAAGCACCATATTTGCACCGTGAGCATTTACTATAAGCCTAGCTTGTTTAATGCTCATACAATGATTTTGATTGTCCATATTTTCATGAATGTAAATAAACTTTGTTTAAACCAAGCACCATGTTTACGTACTTGGTGAAAACACAACTGACAAAATGCACTTCTGCGTTCCTGGGCACCAGGTTGGAGGGCTACACCATCTTCCACGGCCCAGAAACGCCTCGGTAACCTACAGGTAAACTTGATAGGCCTGCTGTCAGTACCGGCAACAACGGATACTGTCTGAGGACATTTAATACCGTCGAATCCGTTCCGAAGAGAAAAGGCCTTCGACCGAATGTATTTCGTGACGGTCTCTTCTTGCCCACAGCCTAGTTGTGTACATGTGTCTTTGCGGTCCCCTAGTGTCTTGCTATGCTGCCCTTTTCGCCTGAATCGGTCAGTGTCAGGCAGAGTACCACACAATCCGGTGGATAAAATGTATATACAATGGTGGAGCGGGGTTCAGGCGAAACATTGCAGGGTAACATGGTCTCATGGTACTCAAGGTTTGACTACCAGGGACGCCCTCCTTTGGTTTTGTTCATCGAGATATCCATGAAGTTAACGGAAACCAGTTGACTGGTTGTCGTATGTCCTTACCGGCCGCGTAGCAACGTCATAATGTACCGTGAAAGGAGTGAAGTAAACAAGCTAGTTACCAATAGGCGGCACTTGCAATGGAAACCCAATTACCCTATACAGCCAGTCTGCTTGGAGTAAGCTGGCAGCCTGAGAAAGAGAGAGAGAGAGAGAGAGGGGGGGGGGGGGGGGAGGAGAGAGAGAGAGACAGACAGACAGACAGAGACAGACAGACAGACAGACAGACAGACAGAGACACAGAGACAGGGAGACAGAGACAGAGAGAGACAAAGACTGACAGATACACAGACAGAATGGGGTGGGGAGCGAAATTAAAGGTGGGAAGGAGAGAAATGAGTGTGGAGACAGAGAAGAGGCATAGCGTTTTGGTTACATGGTGCTTTACAGCCACAGAAACCATAAGGCTTATTGGGGACAGGAAAAAGAGAGGGGATAATAATAATAATAATAATAATCATAATAATAATTATTATTATAATGTACATTCATCATGCGCTCATCAACGCCCTGAGCACTCACATGATACATATTAACTTAAATATGATATCCTATACACACGTAGAGCACAGTCCCACCAAAACAACCGACACAAAGCACCATACGGAAAGACACCCCCCCCCCCCCCCCATCACAAACACACACACAAACCACAGCGCCTGGTGGGGGGGTGCGGGGTGGGGGGGGGGGGTGTCCATGAATAGCTCGTCCGCTAACTCCTACCTGTAACGACCAAACAGACCGTCAGCCACCGCCAGAAACAACAATGTTAACCCCTTCACTGCCATGGCGTCATTTGAAAACGACTGTTAAAAGTACAAAGTTTGAAACCGCTAACGGTTTCTCTCTTCTTTTTGAAACTGGCATCTGAAAGGATTTTCATCGAAATACATAGCACTGAAAGTAGATGTTATACGAGCGTAAAATGTACTGTTTGTAGGCATGTCTGTGCATCTTCCAGCCCAGAAATTTTACAGTGAAGGGGTTAAGGAGCTGGGGTCCCTGCCAGTGCGAAGCAGCTCATGTCCACCGCTAATTGCTGTTTCAACAGCTGTGCGTAACGAAGCCACAAAGACAGTGTCCGAAAAGTAACTGTTGAAAACCTGAAGCAAAGGACAGTCCAATTCCCTATGAGAGCCCAGCTCCACCTTCGTCCTCTTGATCTCACCTGGCTCGTGTCCATGGAGCTTGCTTCGGTGTTCTCTCTCTCTCTCTCTCTCTCTCTCTCTCTCTCTCTCTCTCTCTCTCTCTCTCTCTCTCTCTCTCTCTCTCTCTCTCTCTCTCTCTCTCTCGTGTTGAAAATGTAGTGTTATAATGTTAGCGTACCCACCACAGCATATATTTGTCACTTTGAGTGTCTCATACTTATAAGTTTACTTGTTTGACGCTCCCAAATAGAGTTTCGTTGTCTGTTGGTAAGCTTTCATTAATGTACATTGTTTAAACCAAAGCACCATGTTTGCTTACTTCATGGACGAGCCCGAAGGCTGTGTGAACCGTTGCCCAATCATGCACCCGTTCCCCTTTCTGTTTTAGGTCTATTGTACGTCAATGTAATGCGTCCACGAAATGACAGTGAAGGCCAATACTTCAGCCTGTACCAGATTTAACTCGGTATTTTTATTACCAAAAAGAAGAAAAATGTCTATACCCATTGCAGTCTTCTCCCCTCATTAGACATAAATAATGAGCCATTTCTTGTCGTCTCTGTCTTGGTCAGGAACTGAAATACATGCAGAGCGCAGGTACTTGATATAGACTCTCTCTCTCTGTCTCTCTGTCTGTCTGTCTCTCTGTCTGTCTGTCTCTCTCTCTGTCTCTCTGTGTCTCTCTCTGTCTCTCTGTGTCTCTCTCTGCCTCTGCCTGCCTGTCTGTCTGTCTGTCTGTCTCTGTCTCTGTCTGTCTGTCTGTCTGTCTGTCTGTCTGTCTGTCTGTCTGTCTGTCTGTCTGTCTGTCTGTCTGTCTGTCTGTCTCTCTCTCTCTCTCTCTCTCTCTCTCTCTCCTCTCTCTCTCTCTCTCTCTCTCTCTCTCTCTCTCGTGTTGAAAATGTGGTGTTATAATGTTAGCGTGCCCACCACAGCATATATTTGTAATTTTGAGCGTCTCATATTTATAAGTTTACTTGTTTGACGCTCCCAAATAGAGTTTCATTGTCTGTTGGTAAGCTTTTATTAATGTACATAGTTTAAACCAAAGCACCATGTTTGCTTACTTCATGGACGAGCCCGAAGGCTGTGTGAACCGTTGCCCAATCATGCATCCGTTCCCCTTTCTGTTTTAGGTCTATTGTACGTCAATGTAATGCGTCCACGAAATGACAGTGAAGGCCAATACTTCAGCCTGTACCAGATTTAACTCGGTATTTTTATTACCAAAAAGAAGAAAAATGTCTATACCCATTGCAGTCTTCTCCCCTCATTAGACATAAATAATGAGCCATTTCTTGTCGTCTCTGTCTTGGTCAGGAACTGAAATACATGCAGAGCGCAGGTACTTGATATAGACTCTCTCTCTCTCTCTGTCTGACTGTCTATCTCTGTGTGTCTCTCTCTCTCTGTCTCTCTGTGTCTCTCTCTGTCTCTCTGTTCTCTCTCTGCCTCTCTGCCTGCCTGCTCTGTCTGTCTGTCTGTCTGTCTGTCTCTGTTTTCTGTCTGTCTGTCTGTCTGTCTGTCTGTCTGTCTGTCTGTCTCTCTTCTCTCTCTCTCTCTCTCTCTCTCCTCTCTCTCTCTCTCTCTCTCTCTCTCTCTCCCCTCGTGTTGAAAATGTGGTGTTATAATGTTAGCGTGCCCACCACAGCATATATTTGTCATTTTGAGCGTCTCATATTTATAAGTTTACTTGTTTGACGCTCCCAAATAGAGTTTCATTGTCTGTTGGTAAGCTTTTATTAATGTACATAGTTTAAACCAAAGCACCATGTTTGCTTACTTCATGGACGAGCCCGAAGGCTGTGTGAACCGTTGCCCAATCATGCACCCGTTCCCCTTTCTGTTTTAGGTCTATTGTACGTCAATGTAATGCGTCCACGAAATGACAGTGAAGGCCAATACTTCAGCCTGTACCAGATTTAACTCGGTATTTTTATTACCAAAAAGAAGAAAAATGTCTATACCCATTGCAGTCTTCTCCCCTCATTAGACATAAATAATGAGCCATTTCTTGTCGTCTTTGTCTTGGTCAGGAACTGAAATACATGCAGAGCGCAGGTACTTGATATAGACTCTCTCTCTCCCTCTGTCTGTCTGTCTGTCTGTCTGTCTGTCTGTCTCGTCTCTGTCTCTGTCTCTGTCTCTCTCTCTCTCTCTCTCTCTCTCTCTCTCTCTCTCTCTCTCTCTCTCTCTCTCTCTCTTTCCTGAACTCTAACGGAGCCTATCTCTGTCTTGCACTATTTCTATACAAAATTCTGTACAACAACGCTACCCACAAGCCGCTGGCATCTCGACAACACAGTGACAAGTTCATGATCCTACGCCTCATTTTACTTTGTCTTTGACCACGGTGTTTTAGTGCAAAAGCCGAAAACAAAGAGACCACGCAGCACGTGCATTGTTTCTGTACTGACAGGTTAAAAAATTAAAAAACAAAACAAAAACAAAACACATGCAACAGAGCCCCTCTTTTTGTTGTTGTGCAGGGCTGAAAAGGGTGCAACGAGTTCGATCTTGTGAAACCGATCGTGCATGGCTATGGCTTTTGGCTTAACAGGAGGGAGAGGGGGCGCGCCGGGGGCGGGGGGTGGGGGTGGGGGTTGGGGGGTGGGGGGTGGGGGCTGGGGGGTGGGAGGGGGGGAACTGGAGGGGCTCAAACCATGCCGCTACAGGCTACTCGGGAGGGTTTTGCGTCAGTCGTCACCCTCCACAGGACAAGGTCATTTTCTCCGCTCTCCAGGTGGACCGGCGGCAGACTGAAACTAGAGGGACCCTTCGGTGATGATGATGAAGTGATGCTTAATGTCCTCAGATGTCGGCTGACATATTAGGGACAAGCTGTGACCGATGCCGAAGCATGGTTCAATATAGCTTTACGTCCATGGAAGCCAGAAGGCTCGTTAGGACGGACAGCCCAGGACGGCCACCTCGACTCTCACACAGCTCCTGAACTATGTCCCTTCGGCACGTGTAATGTTTTCATCAAGCTACACCTGGATGAGGCACAAAGCCCTTCGCCTATCCATCAGATCTTCCCACTACATGCTGCCGAGCTTGCAAGACACAAAGGAGAGAGAATAGCTATCAAATGTTGAAGGGGCCCGTTTAAGATGAAAATCTACCACCCCAGTGGAGAGAGAGAGACAGAGAGAGGAGAGAGAGAGAGAGAGAGAGAGAGAGAGAGAGAGAGAGAGAGACACCCCAGTGGAGAGAGAGACAGACAGACAGACAGACAAACAGACAGACAGACAGACAGACAGAGACAGAGAGAGGCCAGAGAGAGAGAGAGAGAGAGGCCACAGAGAGAGAGAGAGAGAGAGAGAGAGAGAGAGAGAGAGAGAGAGAGAGAGAGACAGACAGACAGACAGACAGACAGACAGACAGACAGACAGACAGACAGACAGACAGACAGACAGACAGAGGCCAGAGAGAGAAAGAGGCCAGAGAGAGAGACAGACAGACAGAGACAGGCCAGAGAGAGAGAGAAAGAGAGAGAGAGATTCGACTCGATACCCGACTTGTCTCCAACACACCATTCAGTGTCGGTGGAGTTATTCGAGGCATGCGTGCCTTGCGCCCAGACTGCGACATTGGCACTCAGTCTTACGGGTACATGCGGGTATCACCTTTCAGGAGTCTCAGTCGGCACGCCCTTGGCACAGACACCGAAGGGGTGGCGGAGCGTGTCCGCACACCTGTAGCGCCTTCTGGCCACAGCCGGCTGAATCAAGTCGGTGTGACTGAAAATCCACTCTGGGGTTGCACTGCATCCACCATAGCAACCATGCCTTGGGCCATGGAGACAGTCATACAAGGTCAACGACGAAAGCAACGTCTGCTTTCATTGTGGGAAGTCTTTTTAAAAACCGAGCTGAATGTGGATTTTGTTGTTGTTGTTTTTTTGTTTTTTTTGCGAACACCCCCTAGAGTGCCGGAATAATCATCAACATGATTGTGGGCATCTAAGTAAAGAAGAAGACAAAGAAGGGCTTCAAGACCATGTACACTTACACGATGGCAGTCGTCCTTACCTCTTCAACAAGCGATTCGCATTTTCCGGATACGGGAACCAAAAGAGGCGTCATCGCAAGAAATCCCTTATGCCATTCGCTGGCACAGATTGTTCGCTTCGATATTAAACTTACATTGTGTACAAGTGTGAACTTGGGGAGCGGGGATAGCTCAGTGGTTAGAGCGCCGGACTCGTCATCAAAAGGTCGCGGGTTCGAATCCAGGCAGGAGCGGCGGGAGAATTTTCTTCTCCAGAGTCAACTTTCTGTACTGACTCTTAGTTCGGTATCCGTTCCACCCCGTGTTACCGCAGTAGCACGTAAAAGACCCCGGTCATTCTTCAGCGCAGGTGGCAGGTTACTGCTAAACACGCATGCACCTTACGTATGTGGCTTTGCATGAAGTGACATGGTGCATGGTTGTATGGTGTACACAGAACGCGCTGAGATGGCAGCAGTTTCATGTGGCACCAGTCACGCCAGCGTTGTAAGTACACCACTTCGGTGGATATTCAAAAAACGCGCTATAAAAAGCTAGTCACTCATGTAGAATCACATGCGAGCGCAGTGAGTCTGCTCGAGAGCGGAGAATAGCACTATATAAAAGCGATCACCAACAAATATTTCAAAATGTCATCTGACATCCGAGGACATTAAGAACCAAGTAGTAAAAAAATATTTCAAGCCCGTCCCTAATAAGCCTTATGGTTTCTGTGGACGTTAAGCAACATGTTTACTTAAATATTTCAAACTTCAGTGTGTCAACCGCAACAGACGCTTACGGCAGTTGTAACTTCAGTTCAAAGCATCTGCAGGACATTAAAATCCAATTACAAACTAACACGGAATCTTCAGACATGGTTAGTTACCTGTCTGCCTTTTGACAGGCAGTTGTTTTTGCAGAGTATAAGTCATCAATGGATGGATGGTTATTTTCATGAGCCGGTTTGGCCTAGCGGTGAGGCTGGTAAGCAGAGGGACCTCGGTTCGAATCTGCTTCGGCTCTCCTTTCTCTTCAAAGGTTGTGGTCTGTGGGCACCGTCTTGTGACTTTGTCCCTCACAATTAATTAATGAAACTTTAAAATGGCTCTCATCGCTGCATTAATGCCGAAGTCATTCTGGTTGGTGACAGTGTAGAAGAAGTCTATAAATCTCCCTCTTCCCCCCTCTCCCCGTCCCTAATAAGCCATGCGGTTTTTGTGGACGTTAAGCACCATGTTTAGTTTGGTTATTTTCACTTCGACCTAAAAGCCATAAAACCTCCCTAAGTGACAGCTGACAACTTTACCGGGATGTAAAACGAAATCTTCAAATAAACCTCAAATATCAGTCTTCAGAGTGTTGCTTCGGTTCTCCTTTCTATTCAAAAGCTGTGGTCTGTGGACACCACATACCCCACCTCCATACCCCCTTCTCCCCGTTCCTAATAAACCTCAGTTAAGGTTTCTGTGGACGTTAAGCACCACGTTTACTGACGTCCAGGGGTCTGGTTCGCGTGATAAGACCTGTAAGGTTGACTGGGCGTAACACACACACACACACACACACACACACACACACACACACACACACACACACACACACGTACGCACGCACGCACGGCACGCACGCACGCACGCACGCAGGCACGCACGCACTGACACACACACACACACACACACAAAAGTAACTGACCAGGGGGTCTGGGGGTATCAGGCAAGTGACGTTACCGTCAAGCTGCACTAGGTCCACTTTTGTTTCTTCCAAGCACTGAACAACAACTCAACCAAACAGAAGTCATCTCATTTTTCATCGTCTTTAACCGTTTAACTGTTGTTTAAGTGTCGTTTTGTCGCTTGACGAAGGGGACTACTCCGAAAATTTGCATTTTATTGTGTGTCTATGTCATAGTAAATAAGCGTTCTTTTGAATCTGTTACTTTGTGTTTGGATCCACTCCTGTAGTGTCAACAGAGGTGGGGATACTACTGGTGCGTAGGATCACTGGAGGTGTTACGGTCATGATGTGATTGTGGGCCGCGGGAGTAAGGCGGTCGGGTTAATTGTTTAACTTGTATTTGTTAATTAATTAATTGTATGTTTGTTTCTGCGGCTGTTAATAATGTGTGTGTGTGTGTGTGTGTGTGTGTGTGAACGCGCGCGCGAGTGTGTGTGTGTGTTGTGTGTGTGTGTGTGTGTGTGTGTGTGGTGGTGGTATAGCTTGTTAACATATTTTGATAAGTGTGTGTGTGTGCCTTCAATTTCATTCTCTCTCCTTCTCTCTCCTTCCGCGCGCGCGTGTATTGTGTTGTTTGTTTGTGTGTGTGTGTGTGTGTGTGTGTGTGTGTGTGTGTGTGTGTGTGTGTGTGTGTGTGTGTGTGTGTGTGTGTGTATGTGTGTTGTTGTTGTTGTTGTTGTTGTTGGTGGTGGTGGTGTAACCTGTTGACACATTTTTCTATCTTGATAATTGTAAGATCAGTCTAATATCACTCAAGCGAAAAGACTTCAAATAAACAGGAAAAAGGAAGAAAAGAATTATTTGTTATAGACAATTTTTATAACTGCTTTTATTAGGACACTAATTTGTATGAGGCAGACCTCGTAAAGAGGTTAATTTTGACGTGATATGCGCAACTTCATGTTAGTTGGATATCTCATGTGTTTATTTATCCATGATTTTTTACTCCGATGTTTGCGTAAGGTTGTAACTATGATTTAATGATGTTATGATCGGCGTGAATGTATGATGAGTTTTCCTGGCACCACAAAACATTCCTTCTGCAATTGTACTGACACTTGGCACTAAAGCTGTCTCGGATTGCATTATATTTGTGTCCTGATGTGACCCTGTGCGGCTGACAACGTTAAAATTCAATTACTATTATATTAATTTTCATGACGTTCGGGATTGGAACACAGCACAGTTCGGCATCGGAAAAGCCATGCGGCATTCCGGATGGGAACACAGGAAAACTGGGAGAGTGTTTTAATTCCCATTCTTCTGACGCCCCTTCTAGACACACTTAAATAGTAATATTTCATCATATGACTAAGGAGATATTCAGTAATCAACTGACGATAACCATAATGCACCAGGAGGTTGCATTTTCCTTCTTCTTCTTTTTTTTTTTTTTAAAGAAAGTGAAACTAGTTTTGCCCGCTCAAGTACGAAATCAAGAATGACAGTTTTCCGGCGGTAACTGTGATGCTGCGTACACGATGAAACCTTGTGCCGAGAACTTTACACCACAGTGCACGGGAGAGCATCCTTGTTGCACTGATGACGATCAGTTAGTGGTGTTACCTACCATTGGACAGAAATCGGCGTAGCCTCTTCACCTCGACTGACGTTTCGGTCCTACCTGCTCTAGATGGGCCTCGCTGGAACAGGAGGCTCAGGATGGAAACCTCGGAACGTAGATATACGGTGTGCAAGTTGTCTACAAGGACTTACACACACAGTGACACACAGTGACACACACAGTGACACACATATATATATATATATATATATATATATATATATATATATATATATATATGTGTGTGTATATATATATGTGTATATATATATATATATATTAATATATATATATATATATGTGTGTGTGTGTGTGTGTGTGAGTGTGTAGTGTGTGTGTAAGTCCATGTTTGCGTTAGGTGTGGGCCGAACTACCAGCAAGGCTGGCGAGCGTACCGAACTGCACGCGTCCGGCGAGACTGAACGGCGATACGTATTCGAGTTCAATGTAGCTTTACGGCGTCCACAGAAACCGCCATAAGGCTTATTAGGGATGTAGAGCCTAGCACGGCCACCGGCACTCCTGAGCTCAGTCTAAGCTTTTGCGTTCGAGTTCAATGTTGCCGCTTTACGTCCACAGAAACCATGATAAGTCTTATTAGGGACAGGACGGCCACCTCAACTTCCACACAGCTCCTGAGCTCTCACTGAGAGAATATATATAGTAACAATAATAACAGTAAAACAATCTTATAAAGCACTGTTCTCTAACCAGAGTTTGACTGACAGTCACTGCACTGTAGAGATAGCCGAGTCATGACAAACCCACAGCTGCATATATTTCAAATAACACTGAGAACCTTAGGTATTGTAGTCTACCATTACTACCTAGCAAATAATAACCGTACACAACACACACTGACACACACGCGCGCGCACGCACACACACACGCATCAGCCAGTCTCCGCGGCGGCTAGCCCACTCAGTTACAATTAGTAAATGAGTAGTCGATACTCTCAACAACTCCTCCCCACGTTCCAGTCTCTCTGTCCTTGGGGCCGGATAATTGTCTTTCCTTCTTCTTGCCTTCGTGCGTCCGCAGAGAGTAGGCCTATGGACTACAAGGGACGCGTTCACCTCGACTTTCACAGCTCATGAGCTCCGATTGTCCTTCAGTTTCTGCCCTGCTTGCCTACTGCCTCAGCAGAACCCGTATCCATGGCCACGTCTCGCTCTGGACTTTGCCGGTTGGATCAGAGTTGAAGCGGCTGTGCCGCGTGACTTTGTTAGTGTTGGCGACTGCACATCATCGCGGTGAGCCGGCTATGTCAGCATTAGCCTACGATTTTGGATATGTGCGCTTTAGAAATAGGCTATGCACCGTTGTGTGCGCCATGTTTTTTACCGCAGGAGTTGCTGGTTACGCTACTGTGGCTAGATGTCACTGACTGCCAAATCAGCTTTTACAGACCTGTTGGGGTCCATATAATGTTTGCGTTCACATGTGTGTGTGTGTGTGTGTGTGTGTGTGTGTGTATGTGTGTGTGTGTGTCCGAGTCAGTGTCAGTGTGTCCCGCATCTCAGTTTACTGCCAGGAATAAGTTCTTGATGACCATTTCACTTTATTTCATTTACTTATTTACTTTAAACTTACTTCATCTCATTGATTCTCCCTTTACATCCTTAGTGTGAATTTATGCTAAAAAAAAAAAACAAAAAAAAAACTGGTCGTCGACAGAGAAGTCGACGCGAAATCTGGTCCAAGGGAAACAAGTCATTCACTCGATGAAATAAACATACTGAATTATCTCCCTTGGCACAGCCCCTCGCTTCTCGACCATAAACTTTAAACGGGTGTTTTTTACACACACGTGTCGCTAATGTCAGCCTGACATTTGAGAGCATTAAGTCCCATTCGCACTGTTTTTACACAGCCCAAGTCTTTCTCAAGAAAAAAAAGAGAAAAAAAATGCACCGTAACACCAGTTACGCACATACTATATACAATTACAAATGAGTGGTTATTTGCAACAACACACCAAGTCTTTCTCAAGAAAAATAAAATAAAATAAATGCACCGTAACACCAGTTACGCACATACTATATACAATTACAAATGAGTGGTTATTTGCAACAACACACCAAGTCTTTCTCAAGAAAAATAAAATTAAAAAATGCACCGTAACACCAGTTACGCACATACTATATACAATTACATAAAATCTATGCTTGCCAAAAATAACGGTCTACCTAGGTTTGTGGACAGGCCTATCTAAAAAGGAAAGTCCCAATGTCGGCCTTGAACTGAGAGAGGTGATATACCACAATGGGGTCAGGCTGTGAATTCCAGTCAAAAGGAACAATGAAACTGAAAAAAGACTAACCAAAAGATCTTAAACTATGCTTTGGGAATTTTGAAAGCGGCCTCTTGCTCAAGTTGAGGATCTGAGGGTGAGTGACTGATTTATACAGAAAAGCCACAAGGTAAGAGAGAGAGTACAGTCAGATTTATACAGAGAAGCCAAATGGTAAGATAAAGAGTACAGATTTATACAGAAAAGCCACAAGGTTCCAGGCGAGATCAAAAGATCAAGAGGAGAGAGGTGGAGCTGGACCTTCAAGTTAGCCCAGAAAATATCATGAGTAGGGAGGTGGAGCTAGGCTGCGAAGTTGGACTTCTTTCGCTTTGAGTTGTTCCTCAACAGCAATGCAATGGACATTGTCCTTGTGACTCTGCCCAAACACGGCAGTTGAAACAGTAATTGCGCAGTGCACTAGTCGCTGGGCAATGGCGAGGGGACACCACTGTTCTGGCGGTGGTCCACGGTCTCCCTGGTCTTTTTCGGGCAGTATCTGCGGTCGAGCCTTCACTCTTTCGTCCCCTTCCCCCCCTGTCCCCGTCCCTAATAAGCCACCTCGCTTCTGTGGACGTAAAGTAAAAAGGTCCACAGAAAAGCCACGCAATAAAATAAAGAGTACAGATTTATACAGAGAAGCCACATGGTAAGATAAAGAGTACAGTCAAGCGATTGTATGCACAAGCTGCCATCTTTCAAACTCAAACTCGAAAACTTTAATACTCAAGGATAGCAGCGTTAGGTCCATTTTTGGACCTATCTAACACCAGTCTCCTCATAGAAAGGACAGGTCAGCACCCAAGCAGTCTGTGGCTGTGATTGGTTGAATGTTGGCTGTGTTCCCATCAATAACTTTGGCTGACCCATTTCTTCCACGTCTTGCTTGTTTATTGGTAAAAATGACTGGATAAAGAAAGATTTGCTCTCCTGGCAGTTCTCACAAAAACAGGGCAACTAATGACTTAGCCACCAACCATGTTATCATTCAAAGCCAAAGCAGGTAGACCGGGACTTGCCAGGGACTTCATGTCAAAACAAGTCAACCGTATTAGCAAATGAGTGGTTATTTGCAACAACACACCCAGTCTGCATGAAATATTCTCAGTGTTCACAAAAGGTTCAACACAAGTGTTTGTGAATTTCTAGTTACTAGTAACTACAGTTCTTTGTTTGTGTGAATTAAACTACAATGCACTAATCAAATCATTACATGCTTGTGTGAATTAAACTACAATGCACTAATCAAATCATTACATGCTGTACATTCCTGTATTTCCACTCTAATTTCAGCCCCCTCACCAGAAAAAATAATATATAAAAAATCTCATACTTAAAAACAAATAAAAACAAACTGAACTTCAAAATCTATTAAAATGAAAAACAATAATAAACCACAAACTCTCCCATCCACCAAACTAAGGACAAGAAACGCCACACTCAGTGGTCTAAATCAGCATGTACCCTACAACATTCCCATTGCATGCTTCGCTGTAACAGTCCAAAAGTCAGGCACACGAGTGTAAGTATTGCCTCTTAAAGAGTCATCACATTTTGTGCTTAACTGCTTCTAGTTGTAGTAATTGTTAGTCATTTTCTGTGCGTAGTGATCAAGAAGTCATTTTCTGCTCGAGGTGTCTCAACTTGGATGTTATATTTGAATTTTGCACTTAGATCTGTTTTAATGTTAGAGGTTCACACCTTATTAGTAGTTCACTATCAATTCATTCTGAATACATGGTTGCTTTGGGCTGACATTCAATGACACACACATACATATATATATATATAGATGCCATCTTGTTCAACTTGATGATGGTGGTGACAGGAATAATGTGGAAGTCATCAATCCAGCTTTGCCACTTATTTCATGATCCAGTGTGTGTGTGTGTGTGTGTGTGTGTGAGAGAGAGAGAGCATATGGGCCTGTGCATGCAAGCAGACATCCACGTTTATGTATAGGCATGCATTCATGTGTATTGTCTAGCATTATTTCAGTTTTGACCGTCTCTCTCTCTCAAAGATCATGTATGTCACACTACTAGAGGAAGTCCCCCCTCCCCCTTTCCACAGTCCCAAGCTGTTGTATAGAAACAACCCAGATTGTGCTCAGGAGTGCGGGAATCTATAAATTCAACCAGCAAAAATGAGTGTAAGAGGCTAAGATTGAGACCTACTGTTGCTCTTTTGAAATCAGCACTCATTCTTCTTATTTTTTCTCTTTTTGAACTCCTTTTTTTTTTCTCCCCTCTTTTTCTCTTTTTTAACAAACAACTCTGGAGAAGGTGCTTTCAGTGCAGACGTGAAAGGCAACATATTTATAACAGTTACGCAGGATTTATTTTGGAAACGACAAAGACAACAGAAAATAAACGTAAGAGACAGTATACTTAATAACCCTTTTACTACCAGTACCAGCTGAGGCCAACAGCACACTCCAAGCCTCATTTTCCCGCACCCTTCCTCAAAATTCTTCCATGACTGGTTATGCCACTGAAGGGCATTCCTTACCTGCTCATCTGTCCACCAACGTTGTCAGAGCCCTCCAAAAGGTTTGGGTACAAGTAAGACTGTGAAAGCAACATAGCACTGAAGCATGCACATAAACATGAGGCACATCTGTGCTGGGTAAGAATTACTTCTGTCTCAACTTAAACGGTTTTCGTTTTATTTGTGCTGGAGTAATCAATGTAGGAAGTTATAAAAGAAATGCCTGATATAACTGGAGTTTTCAGTTACAAATTTACTGCCAGCTGTCTGCTGAGCACCAACAAAAAACTGTCAATTGATTGTTTTACTTCAACTCATTGTCTATCTTCTTCTTTACTTCCTTCTTCTTTTATTATTTTCTATCTCTCTTCCGACACCAGATGAAGACTATATGTCAAAAGCGCTTGTGTTTTTAATCGTTCCTTGTGTGTCATCGTATAGGTCGGTAGAGCTGTGCTAAACAATTGTCAGTTAGCTGACAGAATTGGGAGACCTATGGCGCCAACAGTTATGGCAGTAACAGGAGGAAGGATGTCGTAAACAAGTGCTTGGAGTATGGGCCGACTACTGTCAAAGACTCAAACTTGATGATTAGCATTAAAGATATCTATTAAAGAAACAACCCCAACTGTGATTCAAGATAAGCAATAATAAAACTACAGAGGAAAAGCACTGGCCACTGAAATATTTACAATACTGCCACAGTGTTGCTATTTAATGGTCTAAATTTGAAAGGGTGGAGAAGTTTCTTGTTTAAAAACTTTGATGAAAATGTATGGGGTTGGCATATAGAACGAAAAGCAACAATAAAACAAAAACAACAAAACTGGCCTGTGAGCAAGGTCAAAGCCAATGACAGCAAGAACAGGAAAAGCTGAATAATTACTACCACCAAGCAATGTTTGACATTGATCACATTCATAATGTCTATGAAAAATGGCAATGATAAAGTTCTTGTGATCACACACTCAGAATTTCCCCCCCATGTGATTGTGAATCAAAACCCAAATGCACTGTTATCTAAATGTCCGCAAGTGATTGTGGCTGTGAAAGGGTTATAAATACACTTCAATAACAAGCACAACTGTTTACATAAAGAAATATGTTTAGACAATCTAAAAAGGCTTTGAGTAAAGTTTCAACATAACAAATAGTTTGGTCTGTGTGTGTGTGTGTGTGTGTGTGTGTGTGTGTGTGTGTGTGTGTGTGTGTGTGAATGCATGTGTGAGTGTGTGTGAATGCATGTGTGTGTGAGTGCATGCCTGAGTATATGCACATGTGTGTGTGTGTGTGTGTGTGTGTGTGTGTGTGTGGTAAGTGTGTATGCATGTGTTCACACATGCATGCATGCTTCTGAGTGTGTGTGTGTGTGTGTGTGTGTGTGTGTGTGTGTGTGTGTGTGTGTGTGTGTGTGAATGCATGATATTGTGTGTGTGTGTGTGTGTGTGTGTGTGTGTGTGTGTGTGTGTGTGCGCGCACCTCAGAGAGCAGTTGTTGCCTTGGCAAAAGTATGCATGTGTGCATACACATAAGCTATGTGTTCCATGCACAAACAATTGTGTCATATGTGTACTGTATGACAACACAGATACCACAAGTAGAAACAAATCTTACAAGAGATGAAATATAGTAGCTGTTAAAAGTGTCAGCGAACTTTGCTATTTAAGCATTCCAGCCTTGATGCTGACACAGCTGTATGTCTTGCATATCCACATGGCACACCTTTCAGACAAAGAAATCTTCATAAGCTTGCAGAGCTTTGCTGTTTCAACTGCGAATTAGCTGAGGACTTTGCAAACATCTGAACTAACCTACATAGTTTATCAACATGTGGTAGCTTTGAAAAACTTTTTTCTGGAGACACTGTTCGGATGCTCAATACAGCAATCATTTTGAGGGGCACACCTTTTGGCCATGTGCTTTTTACAACATCATGATCATACAAAGATCTGCACAAATGAGGGGTGGCCCTTACCAACAGCTCTGGGAGTTACCTCACTCAACTCACTCAACCTAGCCAAGCCCGTCGCAGCGAGGAAGAAAGTCTGCTGAAGATGTCAGGCAAAGTGAACTTTGGGTAGGTCGGTTTCCCACCCTGACAGCCCGAAACACAGACCGCACCCTCTACTTCATGAGCGGTCGGCTGGCCTCATCTTCAATGCACTTGTTGGCGCGATATTTCTGGACCTCGCTCATGTAGCGCGACCATGCGTCACTGCCCTTGGCTTCGGGACCCTGCAAAAAGTCACTGAAGAAATGAGTGGGTTCCTTGTCTTCCCAGCTGTTTAGACACACTGCGACACACTCACCAACTTCCTACACGTTGCATCCAAGCAGAGTTAGACAATCCAGCTTCAGACCGGTGGTCCACTGTTGCACTGGGCTATGTGGAAGTGGGTTTTGTTCTTATGTCATCACTCATCACTATCACCTTTACCTCAGTTATTCCACCACTGCAATTTTAGTCTGACAGTCACGGTAGCAGTGTATTGTCATAGCTATTGACGTTTTTTTCCTGCTGATAAAACATATATGTCATGATGTGATAGACAAGACCGAGATTTTATCTCTTGCACAGTCATGGGGTACACAAGCAAAATGATGCCACCCACTAATCCATTTGGTTTCACTTACAGTATTCCCAGTTAGGCTGATGAAAAATAATACATGTATTAAAAATTAACAACAGCCATCTCAAATATGAAGGAAAACATGTTTTTTCCAGGGCTTGGGTTTATTTTTCCTAGTCTATGTCTGTTGCCAGTCTGACACATGGACTATGCCCCTGAGCGTGATCATCTGCAAACACTGAATTGAAAATAAACATTCTGTTTTACTTAAACATTTTTGCAGTCAAAATTTAAAGATATTTTGGAGCAAGGAATCACTTCCTTTCACTTTTTGGATGTCTGTGATACAAGATGTGTTAACAAGTGCATCACTGCAAATTCCAAGATTACGTTATTATGTCATCAGAGAAATGAAATAGGTGTAGCAAGCAATTTCATATAAATTTATAACTAGCCATTTTATTATCCCAAGAAAATAATGCATTCATGGACCTGTTCAAAATGCATAGCTTAAATTCAAACCCACTCATTAGATTTTCTGATGCCACGACATTTTGCACACGTACATTGAGCACACATCAACGTCGCTGGTTTTGCAGATGAGCAATCTCAAGAATGAGAGTACTTTTTGTTTTTTGTGGAAAGACTAATGACCATTCTGTTACACTTGCAGCATGAAGGTACCATATCAATATATATTTGCACTCTACAAATCTTTGTCATCATCATCCATTTCATATTCTTAGTATATATATATATATATTCGCACTCTACAAGTCTTTGTCATCATCATCATCATCTTCCATTTCATATTCTTAGTATATATTCACACTCTACAAGTTTTTGTCATCATCATCATCATCCATTTCATATTCTTAGTATATTCGCACTCTACAAGTCTTTGTCATCATCATCATCACCCATTTCATATTCTTAGTATATTTGCACTCTACAAGTCTTTGTCATCATCATCATCATCCATGTCATATTCTTGCATCAACTCAACGTCAAGCTGCTGACGTCAGTCTCAAGAATGGCATCCACAGATGATTGAGAATAACCATGTCTCAGCACTGCAACTGGTATATTTACACAGGTCTGTGAGATGTGATAAATTTTGACAGGAAATGAGAGAAAGAGTGACTGGAGTTCTGTGGAGAGTAGGCTATTTCAATATCATACCAAAATAAAATCACACATCAACACCAAATTTTCTCCAAGTAGTATTGAAATATTTATTCAACACAGTATTACCTGGAAATAAAGAGAAAAAGCATAATAAAAAATCTGAAAAGGAAACAAAAAAAGGAAAACAAAAGTGACCAATGATCATAAAGTACAACTAAAACTGCATGACTCACCACATCTGCTGCCTCCTTCTTTGGCTTCTGCACCACACCGGTCTTTAGAATTTTGGATATCCGCCGCTTGGCAATCTGAGGATAGAAAGCACTAGCACCATCAGGTACTGCTCCAGCATGTTTAGGATGAGAACAAACGAGTGCTAATGAAATCTGCCTCTCAGCCACTCGTCTCCTGACCATGCCCCAAAGTGTCACGCCACACCTTTCCTTCCAGCACAATGCTCTACAAACAATGACAAGCACCAACGTCACTGTCACAGCAGATCAAACTTGCCCAGGCTTTTCAGCTTCCAGTTTCCAGCTGATCATGTGTCATCAGGTGTCATTAATAATAAAAATTACTGCAATGTCATCAGAACTGAAAGCAGTCCTGTGAATCCTACTGTCTCATAATTATCTGTGGACTCACACTGTCACAGTAAGTGAGTAAGTACCAGAGCTGACAAAACTGCAAAGTCCACAGCTCTGGAAACTGATGACAACAAACTCAGGCTCCATAAATTAATGAATAAGCTGAAAAGAATCAGTTACAATTTTACATACATTACACACATGTAAAAATAACCACTGAGCAAAGAATTTCTACTATTGTCACTGCAAACCAAAATGAACCAGGTCATTTGTGGTTTGTGTAAACTCTGACTATTCTAAAACTTTAATCTACAAGGTCAGCTCAGCCAAATGAATTCTATGTGCTTTTTTATTACCATGGCTTGTGGGATAGGAAATGAACATGGTTTTGTCTTTAATCTCTCTGTATTGTATAAGTCATCAATTATTTCATTAGAAAGGAAACCAAAAATATGTCAAATCTCATCTTCTTTTGTAAAAAATATTGTAGCTTTGAATCTGTGAGGTAATGTTTAAAAAAAGAGATATAACTGTAACATTAAATTATTATAATATTAACGGCACATGCCATGGTTCACTTCAAACATTTCAATTTTCTATTGATCATTGACATGATTAATATCAAAACTATAAAACTTAAAGTGTACCCAGCACAGTGACAGTGCAGCAAATAAAAAGCTACCACTTAGGTCTTGCCAAATTGTGCATAAACTTAGATACCAGAAAGCAGAAAATGGATGGTGCAATACCAACAATTTCAGGACTGACAAAAAACATGCACACACAGTGGCACAACAAAAATTGAACTAAAAAAGGGGAATGTTCAGGAAATCAATAGAAAATTTCCATTTTCAGAAAAGTCATAAATGTATGAATATAATGCAATTTGTTTGCAATGGAACAGAATCAGACTGTGACTGTGTGAGTGACAGTGAAACACATATCATGACTCATGTATACACTATAGATGCAAGTTCAAACTGATAAAGAGAAACTGAAGAATGGTATTGTTAGGTTTAGCCATTTTAAATATGGCACAGTGTTCTGTTGTGACAAAAATTCCAAGTGAAGTTTTGCACAGTTTTGTAACTGGGGCAAGATATATTTATGGAGTATTTGATTAAAACAAGACATTTTCTTTCTTTCATTCTTGCTTTCTTTGTAATACACTAATTGAATCAATGACTGAATGAATGGCAACATTATCATGGTAGAGGAACACTTAATTCATAACAGAGAAAAAAGCAGAAAGATGGGAAGTGTGTGTGTTGGGGTGGAGGGGAGTGGGGGAGTGGAGGGAGTGACAGAAGTGAAACAATTTCAACAAGAGCATGGATACGCAGCAATATTTCCTTACAACAGGCAGTCCGCAGGAAGTGGCTGCCAGTGTTGGCGCTGCGGCAGAGGAACTGACAGTGACACTAGTAGCAGCAACAGCAGCAACAGCAGGTGTTTCGCTACACTCAGTAGCATCACCGGAGTTTGAATCTCCAGACTGCGGCACAGAATTCGCTGCCTGCATTTGCTGCCGAAACAGCTCTATGAAACTGCCGTCATTCTGGAACTGATTCTGCAGTGCAGGACGGGCTGGAGCTGCCGGCTGAACGGAAGTGGGTCCCCAGGGGCTGGATGAAGAATAATGCTGCTGCTTTGGTGGCCGCGGAGGTGGTACCCACGGCACAGTAGTTAACGAACGCAGGTGCTCTGGTAGTGGTGGTGGTACCCATGGGGTTTCTTTTGGACTGCGGCTCCTGATCCTGTCATGGTCACGCTCCCGTCGATGCCTGTCTCGATCTGAATCTCGATGTCGCCTGTCACGACCAGAGTCTCTGTACCTCCTGTCACGGTCTCGATCTCGACTCCTGCTTCGCCTCTTCGACTAGTGTGAGTGCATAGAAAAGGAACATCATAAAAAATTATCATTGCATTTGTAAGTGTTGTAAGTAAAGTTCTACTAATGCAAAGGTAGGAGAATGAAAAATCAGCTGGAACTGAACATACTGTAAAACGATACCTTTACTAATCGTAATACCAATAGTAATACAACTAAACTTTTACTACTACTAGTACTAGCATTACAGTACTCATTACTAACTTACTAAGTAGTATGTTAATTACAATTATTATACAAGTACTAGTACTACCAATGATGATGAAGAAGTAAAGCTTCATGTCCTCAGATGTCAGTTGACATTAGGGACAAATTGTGACTAATGCCGAAGCACGGTTCAATGTTGCTTTAAGTCCACAGAAACCATTTATAAGGCTCGTTAGGACAGAAAGCCCAAGACAACCACCTGGACTTTCACACAGCTCCTGAACTCTGACTAGTACTAACTACTACCATTACACCTATGGTATAAGTTCCATAACTTACTATAAGTAACTTTTTTTCCTCTCTCTCTCTTAACATTACTTGTCATTAGTTAAATCTGTTAATTAATTTATAACTTCCTAAAGGAGCTAAACCTTCCCAAAAGATGTTAGACTGTAAAAGTACTAAACCAAACTAGAATTTGTAGAACCAGAAGCACAGTAGAACAAAATGTAAAACTAGAGCAAGCTTGCAGAAGATATTAAGATCATAAAACAAACAAAAATCCTGTATAAACTGATCAAGGACACCATTTCATTCAAACAGTTCCACTGATAATTTGTCAAAGCTAGAATTAGAAAGTAGAATAGTATAAGTAGAAAGCAGGTTTTATGATTATGAATCAGCAGAAGGACTGGATTTAAATTCTAACTAGTAACACTAACACAGTGACAGGTGTTTAAAAATTAGTGTAAGACATACCTCCTACTGTCCCAGTGTTTATTTTAAAGTAAGTTTTAGAAATGCTAATTATATCAAGATCGTAATTCATATATTAGCAGTTAGTAATACTAAATAGTATTAATCAGCATATAATGTATAATATAATAATAATAATAGCAGACTATTTACGGCACCCCATCTCTTAAGACTAAAAGCCTGGGGCATTTACAAAAGGGCTACAGATGCTGGTATTCACAACATTCATTCATAGAGCCAGAGTCACACACACACACACAATGTATACAAACACATGAGTACACCTGTATGTGCACACAATTGTATGCATGCATGCAACACCCACCCCACCCACACATACTGATCTGACATGAATACATATTTATATACATGCATGCACACACACACACACACACACACATGCACACACACACACACACACACACACATATACACACACTATGATTATCATGTGTACGTGTGCATTACACATGTTTATTTATGGTGGATTTTGTAAAAAAGAGAAGAATGAAAATGACAAATCAGCAAGCAGAAGAGAACAAGTGGCATTTCAGTTTTGACTTAAGACTAAGAGAGTGAAATGTCATTCCCAAGATCCAACCATCAAGAAACTTGTACATTTATCTAATTACATTTACACTTATAGCAACTTGTCATGACAGCTGTATTATACTTGATAATATAAACTGATCAATAATGACAATGGCACTGAGTCTATAGTACGTTCAAAGTTTTATTTTACAGTAAAGTGAAAAATTTATCAACTGTAACAAAAACTTACACGGCGTTCTGATTTGTCTTGATCATCTCCATACCCTTGGTCTTCTCGGTAAGTTTTCCGTTCATAAGAATGTCTGTCATGATACTTGTCATCAGAATATCCATGATCACTTGACTTGGAAGATTTGCTTTTACGCTCTGATCTTTCTTCAGAATATCTTTCATCTTTTGACCTGGAACTTTTTTCATCGTGCCTAGAAACACCGTCTGCATGTGCATAATCACTGGACTTTGATGAATACTTGTCATGACGCCGTGGAGATCTCGACAGTCGCGTGTCTCTTGATCGTCTGTTGTCATAAACAGTCGATTCCCGACCAGGACTTGGACGCATGCGATGTGATTCTCTAAAATCACGGTCAACGTTGGCACTGACACTGCGTGCATCATCTATACTGTTCGCATTATACGGCACGTAATCTGAATGCCATTGGTCAACGAAATTTGTTCCACCTTCTGTGGGAAGGCTTGACTTAAAGGTTGGCGAGTACTGTCTTCTGTCTCTAAAGTCGTCATCGTTCGTTGCTGGGGGGCGACCTTCTCTGCGTGAACCAAGGTAAAATGATGAGGATGGCATCTGTTGTTCCACTTCAATACCACTGCTGAAGTTGTGCACTCCAAGATTTGCGTCTCTGTCTGAGCCGCTGGGACCATAAAAAACACGCTCCCCGTATGCTTCAGTGTAGCCAGAACTAGGCAGTCTAGGGCCTGATCCAGAATACCGCGGTGAGCAGTCACTTCCAAGTGTGTCTCTGTACTCTGCATCGTACCTTCTCTCGGGGAAAAGGCTGCCCGAAAACTCCTGACCGCTATAAGACGCCATATTTACAACAATTTCCTGACAGTGAATGAGAAAGCTTCTCTGATTGGTCCAGATATTTCTAACCAACCAAACGTCACGTTGGAAAATCGTTTACATCCGGGGTGGGACACGGCAAATTCGTCAAAGTCATATGAAAATATAAACTTCAAAAGTTATTCACAACATGTCACGGGCAGGTGGACTCATAAGTAGAATCTTCAGAGGACTCGTTGCTTCACGACAGCAAAACACGAGACTCGTTGGCGTAGATCACCTTGGCAACAAATATTACGAGAAAGACCCGGGTTTGTTGGTTCGTTGGTTCGTAGCAGACGATTTTTTCTCGCTGCGTGGCTGTAAGCTGTCACCTGCACTTTTGGTAGAGTGACCGAGGTCTTTTACAATTACATGCTGCTAAGGTTGCTTCGGGGGAAACATTGTAAAGGGGTACATATTTTCTGTGCAATAACCTTCAAGATAATTTATATGCTCGCATGATTAATCTCGCAGTGGAGTGCTCGCAAGAAAGAAAACCTTCACGTGTGTGTGTATATTTCATTATTTGCAAACTGACATTTACTGTTTGGTTTACTTGTTTACAAACCTTCATCAGTGAACCAGTCATTCTGGTTTGTAATTACCGATGATGCATACGATGTGTGATGTTCTGAGCTAGCAAAAATGCTGTGGAATGTAACAAAATATGCCTGTGATCCAGTGATTGGTTCGATAGTTTGTAAGCATTGTTTTGAAGGAAGAAATGTAATTTGTATAGTGTGTTACTGTTAGTAATTACAGTATGAATAATGTATGGTATTGTAAAGTTATTTTGGTTCATTTTTTTATGAGCCCAGGGGATGAATCCTTTGTTTGTGTGTGTGTGTGTGTGTGTGTGTGTGTGTGTGTGTGTGTGTGTGTGTGTGTGTGTGAGTGAAGGTGCAGTTGTACCCAAAACTACTTCTGGTAAATATAGATAAATTTTATGATAAGACCTGATTAATTTTGTTGATTACATTCAAGTAGGAGTCTGTATAATATGGAACTCTTTGAAGGCAAAACTTGCAGAAAAGAATTGCAATTACAATTTGCACAGTAATTTGCAAACATACATAGCAAGCATACATGTGCACTCTGCTGCATATAAAACAGAAAGGTAGACATGTATATATAAAATTTATAGCTGACCAGTCTGTATCAGAATTGTTTGATGATGATGTTGCAGATGCAAAAAGAAACCGCAAAGGGGCACGATGGGTGGAATGTGTTGATCAGGAAAAAGACCCTACATTCATTCCTGAACTACCTACAGAATGGGAAACTGTGAGTGGACAAATATTTTTTGCCTTTGACCCACATGGGAAAATGATTCCATAATGTCCGGTCAAGTTCAGTTATGTATGCATGGTGTTTGTTATATACTTGGACAAGATATATATATATAATATATAGCACATAATTATGTATAATTTATGGCTTTTAACTGTTCTACATTCAACTTAAGAGAGAGATTTGGTATGCTTTCTGCCAATAGTATTTTTGTCTTTTGTTAATGACTTTTACTACAACTATACAAGCAAGCAAATTAGCAAGAAGACCATTTAAAATATGTAAGATGATATTATTATTAATGATCTCTTCTGTGCTAACTTCTTTACAACTCTGTGCAAGCAAGACCATTGAAAATAAGTAGGATGGTATTAATGTTAATGGCTTCTTCTGAGTTGCATCTATTGAGGCATGTTTTGGTGACCTCGACTTGATATCAGCCCTCTCTCTCTCTGTCTCTCTCTCTTCACTTGATATCAGCTCGCTCTCTCTCTCCCTCTCCCTCTGTGTTTCTCTCTCTCTCTCTCTCTCTCTCTCTCTCTCTCTCTCTCTCTCTCTCTCTCTCTCTCTCATCACACACACACACAATATATATATATATATATATATATATATATATATATACTCACTCCATACACCTCTGAGAATACACAAAACTGTTAACAGGAGTTTTATGTATGAATATTTTCACTCAGTCATGATGAATGTAAAGTAAAGGTGTGAGGTTTTGTGAAGTCTCCTTTCTTCATGGCAGGAACCTCAAACAAGCAAAGAAAACCACAACAAAATCTGTGCTATACATGTTCATTTTGTACTTTGTTTCAGCCTGGCTCAGGAGAAGGCGAAATACACCTCCAACCCAGGAGGTATTATCTTTTCTTTCTGCAAGATCCAAACACATATAAGGTTCAAAAGAATACTATTTATTAGGACAAAACACAACATGTGAATTGTAGCGTAATAAAGGGGGTTACCCTGAAAATTTGCATGTTGTGTTTTGTCCTAATAAATAGCATTATTTTGAGCCTTTTATATGTTTGGATCTTGTTTTAGAATGCTAGCAGTCATTCTTGTTTCAGATTTTGTTACTTTCTACACATCACCTAGGTCCATGTTATATGTTGAGCTGAGGCATTTGACGAGCTTTGGATCAATAACATGGTCACCAAAATACCCCTATATTTCTGCTTGTATATAATTTCCCTCTTCACCATTTTGCTTGTACAAGTTTCCATAATCATATTTTGGTTCTTCATACATTTTTGTCCATTTTGTTTCTTTGTGCATTTTTTAATTTTTTATATATTTTTTATCAATTGATCTTAATCATTGTCTTGTCAGAGGCAATAATATTACCTAGATCCTTTTTTTTATGCAATATTTATTAGCTATGTATTATGAGTGATGTGATGCTGTAGTGTGCTTTGAGCTTGCTTTTAGAACTGGGACAATCCCATTATAAATTTTATAAAATGTATTATTAGTAGTAGTATTTCTGTACATTTGGTTTTAAGTGCGTTGTCTGTTCTGTATCGACAGGAGCTGGACAGCAATTATGCCATGATGGTGCGAACACAACGCAGGGCCAAAGAGCTGGAAGAGACTGTGGGAATGGTAGTGATATTACAATGATTGTCTTAATAATGGTACACTTAGTGCCTGCCCTATGCCTCTAACAGTTTTACAGTGAAAACCAACTTCTATGTAGGCTACCTCTGTGTGTGTATGTGTGTGTGTACAACCTCTCTGTGTGTGTATGTGTGTGTGTATCTATATCTACATATATATATATATGTCATTCAACTCTCACACACACACACACACACACACACACACACACACACACACACACACACACACACACACAGGGTTAGGGGAAGGTGGAGGGGTGCTAAAGAACAAGTGATCACAGAAGAAAGGATGAGTGGGGGACAGAATTTGAACAGTTGAGTTGCAAGAGATGTGAGAAAATGTAGGGTTTGAGATTGCTTTTGAAGAAGAAAGGGTTGCATTGTGTCTGACAGAGTATGGCAGTTCACTCCAAACGTGGCGTCCATAGGAGAGAAACTACAGAAACTGGCTGTTTCCTGGTGTACCAGTTGTTATTTGGAAGCTTATGTGTGTGAGGTGGAATAGATAACATATGCCCTGCATGATAGCAGATTCAAGCTCCAAGAGCAAGGGTGAATTGTTTCATCCACTTCTGCGGTATTGCATTTGTTGGAACTTGCACAGAAACTGCAAATGAAAGAACAGAAGAGGTTCAAATCAAAGATTCTGCCATCTCTGACCTTTCACTTAACCTGTTTCAACCCGGTGCTGATTAGTTGTTTCAGCATTACGCAGCTGAACATGCTGAGCGTCACCCAGTATATTCAATTGTTCATTGACAGAAAAATTAATGCATTACATAGGGTGAATGAGTGTGTATTTGACCGTTTTTATTAACCTGCCACATGGGCAGCCACACACCACCTTCAGAGGATTTATCTCCATTTCTGGAGGGTGGATTCTGTTGTGCAAGGAGTTTATCACAGCTGAAGATAGTCTCCAAAGAACGATGCAGTGCATAACAACATTTTAATGTAGTCTTTGTGTCACTGGTGTCGGTCAGTTGTGACAGCTTATTTGTTAAAAGCTTGCTCTTCATCTAGCAGAAACAGAACATGTTCAACATGCTGCAATGTGCTTTCGGCCCAGAGGTGAATTTTTTTAGCACGTGCAGCATGCTGTGGTTAATGCGACTGCATGACAAAATTTGTGGGAGGTTGCAGTTTCTCCTAGAGGTGCAAAAGCAATGTGCGGCAGAGCTTGTGCACATTGACAGGGGTTATGGGCCAGTTGGCTAACATACTGGGTCGTAAATCCACTGGCCAGGGTTCGATTCCTGGTGGCAGCAGAGTGAGGGACAGTTGTTCAGTTCTATTAAGTCAGCACTTGAGCAGACTCGGTAGTGTATGGCACACACGGAAATCAGTGCACATGCATGTTCTAGATTCCATTCCATGTTTTGATGAGAGAAGTCCTGGCACTGGGTTGGGAACACACAGATAATATCATCATTGATCACTTTTATACAGCACTATTCTCTGCCACGTTTTGATGAGAGATGTCCCGGCAGTGGCTTGGGAACACACAGATAATATCATTGATGATCATTTTTATACAGCGCTATTCTCTGCTCTTGAGCAGACTCTGCTTCACATGTTCTCTTGAGTGTAGACCGGGTTATTTTAGTGTCGCCATAATCCATCAAACTTGGACACTGATTACAGGATTAAAGATTGAAGATGTGCGTAGGTAATCTTTTTGCGTGTGAATATATTGCAAAATAATCAGTGGCTGCTCCAAATGGAAGAAGACTGAAAAGAAGGCGACTTCAGAGAACAGTGCACCAGAGTTTATCGTCTTTAGAGCAGCCGAAATGGTTATTTTCTTTTCTTCAGGGTATGGCGCCTGGCAGTTTATTTCTGTGATCCTTGCTTGAGCCTCATTAGAGCCTTCAAGCCTAGGGTCTTTAACTTTGTTGCTGATTGCAGGCAAGCAGTACAAAGGCCGATGCTGATGCTGCGGTGCCTTACACAGAAAGAGTTACACAAGATTCCTTTAGGAGTGAGTTGCATTTGTTAAAATCATACACTTAATAATAATAATAATAGATAACTTTTGTATAGCACTATTCTCTGGTGGACACAAACTCACTGTGCTTTACAACATTCTCCAACATTTTTCTAAGTTTCAGAAACATAATACATATAATTATGACGACTAAGAATGTATAATATACAAGGACATGCGCCATATGAGAAGCAGCAAAATATAAAGAAAAGGAATCATTATATTACTCCCTACCCTTGCTTGGATGTTTTTGATGGTTGGATTTTTACACTGCCTCTTCTCGAGATCTTGTGCACCAGTGGACAGCTTTTTAGAAACAAAATTGTGTCAAGAACTGTTGTTGTTGTTGTTTTATATGTATTTTTCCTCAAGCAGTGTGTGAGAGGAGGGTGCAGCAAACAAGCTTTCATTACTGGGAGCAGGACCATAGCAACTTAAACTATGCAGAATATGCAACAGTTGTGAACAAAGCACATTTCTTCTTTAAGAAGTGTACAAAAAGTGTGAGGTGCAAATGAAAAATGTTAACCTTTCAATATTGGCTGTAGAACTGTGCAGACATGAACCATTTTTGTAATGTAACATCATGTTGTTTTCAGGCAAATTTCCTCAGTATGATGACCTGGAGCTAAGGCCAGGCCAGCTTCAGGACAAAAATCCACCTAAAAAATGACAGGACCTACTACACATGGCACAAGTGATGGCAGAATGGACTGTGGAGATGCAAGAATCCAAAATTCAAGGAAACTAAGAGCACTGTGTTGATGAAACCTCTATAAGCAAAGGATGCAAAAGTAAAGGCCCAAATCGCTGATGATAACTTGTCGCTGGCAGGCAAGTACACATAAGGTGGTTACACTCCACCAAGGTTGTGTCCTCAAATAAAAATGACAGCGGTGTAAGAGGTTGGTTTTGTGGCTTGAACTGTGGAATATTCATGAGCCCATGGGAGCCATACTTTTTCTCTGAACAGTGTACTGTATGTGTGTGTACGTATGCATGTCAGTATGTGTGTGCAACTGCATGACAGCAGAGAATTGTAATTAATCCCTGTGTGCAACTGTGTGTGTAATGTGCGTGCATGCGTGTACTGTGTGTGTTCATCTGCATAAACATAGAGAATGTGAATCACTGTGTTGCATTGTGTCCATGATCATTGTGTTAAAGATACAGGAAGAAAAAAGAACAAAAACACAGAGAATTTACTTGTGTTGTAAAGATATTTCATATTCTGAAATGCATTTCATATTTTGTGCTTTGTCTATGGCAGTCAATGGACTCGAACAACAAGGCAAAACACAGCTGGGACATTAACAACCAGTTCCTCAGTATGTCCAGTGATGGATGTTTCTTAAAGTATCTGCCTTTGTGAACTGTAATCTTTCAGACCCTCCTATGTTTAACATGGTATAAGGAATAGTCAACATTTCTTGTTCCATCTTAAAAGTGCAAAGCTTGCTCCAACACTGAACTGAAAATGCATGTATCCATAAGGTTCTATAAACTACACATACAAACCACCATATGATGAAAAGCACTTTTTGAACTCCTTGAATAATGTGGAGATCACAACCCACATGCACCAAACAGCATTTTCATGAGATTACAATTCTGCTTACACACACCTTCTGAAATGCCATCTGCATGCTTGACCTGCTTAGTATGTTTTGTTTTTCTGGCAGCAGTTCCATTAAGACATTTTTATGTCAGTGTTGAGGGGAATCTGCCGTGTGGAACAATGAATCACATGTCTTGAGGAACAGACTCCATTCTGTACACACACTCGCACAGAAATAAAACTGCAGCAGTTAAAACACATCAACACAATGTCCAATGCTGTCTTTTTACATTTTTAATTAAAATAATTTATCTGTACATGCTCATTCTTTCTGATCAGTTATAGATTTAGATTTCTCTGTAGAACACTTACAACATTCAAGTTCACATTTCACTTGACACCATCAATAAAAATTTCATGTGACAGCAATCAACAAACTGCGGGGTGGCACTGAGACTTGACAAGGAGGGGAACGCAAACACAAACTGACAGTACATCACAGGCATGGGGACTGGGAAGCGTTCAGAATCTGATCCAAAGAAAGAAACAACTTCCTGCAGTTCACAAGCACAGGCTCTCCAAAATGTGCGCTCAAAAATGCGGTCGACAAGTCGACATCAGCACCGTTGGGCATGCTTAGTGCATGGTGGAAGTGGGGGTGGAAGACCCATGCATGAAGATGTTTACTTCTTGACATGGGCCAGAGTTGAAATGAGCAGTGCCCACAAGTCGGGGGAACCTAACTTCAGTGCCCATTGCTCTGCTCTGAGCTGGTCCTGAGATTTGTTTTTAAATCCTTCCCTTAGGTTGTCACGCAACATCTTTGGCAAAGCGTTTCCCATCTGCTTACAGGAAGTAATATGGCTCCCAGCTTGAATGCTGATTGTTCATGCATTCACAGATGGAGCAAATTTTTCAAAATGGGCATTTCCTGAAGTTTAAAGGGGAATATGCTTGAAAACAGAAAAAGTGCAAATATTTCCATCTGCACTCTGCTGGCCTCCATTGCAAGCTCTATCAATGTTTATACAAAAGAAGAACTTTTTTCACTGCACATTTTGAGCTCCTCAGGGTTAGTAACTGGATCTTAACATCCTGTCTATGGTACAGGGTCGCCTAAGAATGATCAAACTCTATCACATTCACAAACAAATGCACGTTTCAAAACTTTTCTCAAGTGTAATCCTTTCTTGAGTGAAGTCTACAAAATCTGTACACAAATATACAACAGCACAGGCATGCACAAATATTAAACACCAAGTTTTAAAAGTTACTCGTCCTCAGGGGTGCACCCATGTTGGTTTTTTCTTTACCACTGAGTGCCGCCATGCTGGTTTTCTCTTTACCACTGAGTGCAGCCATGCTGGTTTTCTCTTTACCACTGAGTGCCGCCATGCTGGTTTTCTCTTTACCACTGAGTGCAGCCATGCCGGTTTTCCCATTACCACTGAGTGCAGCCATGTCGGTTTTTCCTTTACCATTGAGTGCAGCCATGCTGGTTTTCTCTAGTGTAGCCATATTGGTTTTCCCATTACCATTGAGTGCAACCATGCTGGTTTTCTCTAGTGTAGTCATGTTGGTTTTCTCTTTACCAATGAGTGCAGCCATGCTGGTTTTCTCTTTACCAATGAGTGCAGCCATGTTGGTTGTCCCTTTACCAATGAGTGCAGCCATATTGGTTTTCTCTTTACCACTGGGTGCAGCCATGTTGGTTTTCTCTTTACCAATGGGTGGAGCCATGCTGGTTTTCCCTTTACCAATGGGTGCAGTCATGTTGGTTTTCTCTTTACCAATGGGTGGAGCCATGTTGGTTTTCCCTTTACCAATGGAGAGCAAAAAACATGTTGGCTCATGTGACATATCTGATATTCTTGCCACACACTCCAGCATTGAATGTTCATGGCATCACCGATACAGGCTGCTGAGCACTCCCGGTGGTGTTTTTGCAATTCAAATGTCAATTTTTCACAAAAGACCAATTATCCAGTGAAAAATGGCTGACACAGTATTTTTCATACCCTTCCTATTGATAGGGCCCATGATGCTCACTTCAGTTCCCCATTAACCTGTCTTTGAGACTATTCTTGGGAGAGAAATGTACCATAGACAGTCAATAGGTTTGGGCAGGAAAAGGGTTGATTCTTCTACCTGCCAGAACTGAGTCAAACACAAAAAGGTTCAAACGAACACTTATTTATTTTGACAGGGACACACAGTATGCACATTTTCAGGGAAATCCCCTTTATGCACATTTTCTGGGAAATCCCCTTTGTTAAGCTTTGACAAAGGGGATTTCCTGGAAAATTTGCATCCTGTGTGTCCATGTCAAAATAAATGAGCGTTTGTTGGAACCTTTTTGTGTATGGATCTTGTTTTAGAGTGCGAGCAGTCATTCTGTTTCAGATTCCTCCCCCCCCCCCCCCCCCGCCAGAACTGAATTCATTTTGCTGGATGTTCAGATTTGGTCATGATGTTCAGTTTTGGCCATGCCCACATGTTCTGCGTGTTGGTGGGAGTGGAAATGGAGATGGGATGTCAAACAGCTAGAAATGACAGGACTGGAAAGTTGATTAACAGTGCATGTGTCATCTCCTTTCACATAAATATGGAATGCACAGGCTTAAAACAAAACAAAAAGGAGATGGCTACCTGCAGCTTGTCTTTTAGACTAGGTTATAGTCTGAATTACATTTAGCACAGCAAGCACCCACTGGAACAAATATAACAATTCAACACCAGATGTTTACATTACCAAGTTATACATATTTTTCAAGAAAAACATTGAGAGCAAGTGCTCCCATGACTCAACTTCAAAACCGGGAAATTACTAATACTTTTATACCTTATACCTCTCCTGCAACCTTAAATATGGCTCACAGACAAGGCGTCTGGTAAGAATTATGGGACGCTTGACACAGTTTATCACCATGTACAGACTCAAAGAGATCTCACTTAAACTACACCTGAGAAAGGCTAACATCATGTTTTGGGGATGGTTTGGAAATGCCCCAAATGTCTCCCGTGAGTACACACTAATCAAGGTAACTGAAACTGGTATGATACTGTAAAGTCAATGGAGCCTTGGAGGTCATGCAAAGTCTGCATTTAGAGAAAAAGCCACCATTTTCAGTTTTTGCCCTGACCGGCCTAAATTGCCCTGACTGACAGTGACTTAGACTCAACAAAGAAACTAGGCAAGCATCATCTTTATATTTCCAGTTTTTATGCACAGAATGAACCTGGTGAACTGGAAAGCCTCACTCAACCCCTTCTTTTCCTTTAAAAAACACATTTTATGCCTCTTCCTATCTACGTGGTACCCAAAAGAAATCTGAATCATTCACTATATAACAGTACTCTTCCAATGACAACCTGGACTAAATGAAGGGGCAAACCTCTTGTTTGATTTTCTTTGAGCAAATCTTTCCATCTTTTTTTACTTCTTTTTTTCCAAGTAGTACACGCCTGATAAAAAGAAGAAGAAGAAAAAAGGAAAGTGTTTTATTCTGTGCAAGAGACTCCTGTACAGCTGTAGCAGAGTTAAACATGCTGTCACTGCCTACACTGATTTGTATTTGCCCGATAAAATGAAGTTCCACAATAAATCAGAAAACAACATCAACAACAAACAGGTAAGAACGGGGTGCTTTTTCTCCCTCCAATATCCTAGCCCAACAGAGTAAAGTGCTGATAAATTTGCTGCTTGCCTGCAGTGATGCTATATGCAACATACAGTGTGGAGAGAGTGATACCGTGCAGTAAAGCCAATATGGGATCAAAAACTAAAAACAGGATTACCAGAGAAAAGGCAATGCATTTGAAGAAAGGTGTGTGTCTGTTTGATAGACATACACATGAACTTGCGGTCTGCTTAAAGACAAAGGAAGACAAACATCATTTCTAAACATCAACAACTGAATACTGTATGGTTAACATACAATTTCAACCATAAACACAACTGATTACACCAGAATGTACCAAGCAGTTTCATTTGATTCAAATGTTCTGCTTTGTACAAACAAACAAAAAAAAGAAAAAAGACCGCAGTAATCATGCGCAGCAGCACGAGTAGTGTCATCCACCTTCTACATTATGAAACAAGGCCCTGGGACGTAAAAGCTAAATATGAAACAAACTCACAAACCGTGACAAAGAAAATCAATCACAATCCCCTGATTCTGACATAAACACAACTATTTACACACACACACACACATTCTTTGTATATATACATCAATTAACAGTTGCATGTATGTAACGGCCGCAAGGTTTCAACTTGTAACCAAACAAAAGAAAAACTACCGCAAAAGCAAAACAAACAAAAAAAGAGGCAAAGGCTGCAGCACTTGAGAGGCTTAAAAAGAACTAAATGCCAGAGTATTTTAACCAACCTTTTGTCACTGTATGTTGAATACACACACAATATTTTATCACCACCGAACAATAAATGTGACCATAACTGCAAACTGAGGCATCATAATTCACACCCTCCCTTTACCACCTTCGACATGAACATAGACAACTGTCATTTTGACAGATATGTGCTGTGTCTATATGAAAAGAAAAATCCAAATCAGAAATAAAACATGAAGCTACATCTCTCCTTCCTTGCAAGTTGCATATACACACCTACTGTATAGATTTCATCTGCACAGCATACAAACAACATCTCAAAATCTATACATTGTTGACAACTCTAAAACAGATTCACAGACTGCTGGTCCCAAGAATTCAATATTAGTGCAAGTACATGCAATGAAACAAAATAATGGTAGTGAAAGCCACAGCAAGGTTCTCCTTTCCACTTCACTCTCACAGCTACACATCACTTTATCCTGCCTGCTGGACTGAAACTCTTACATATCTACACAGTACGCTAAGTCCATGCAGTTGCTCAAGCCCAACTGTCACTCCTCCCGACCATTCGCAAGCAAATACAGGCACATGCACAAATTTGTTACAGTCAATGAATCCACTCTGTCCAACTTGCCGGTCACACACAAATCCAGATACACAGGTAAGCAAGCTGTGGGCAATCACTCTTCTGATGATTCATCAGCAGGGTGTTCCCAATTCCTGGTTAAAAATTACTGATTTACATTTTGTGTGTGTGTGTGTGTGTGTGTGTGTGCATTACACCATGATAAAAAAACAGCTTGCCTCCAAAAACCCCCACAGAAGTCATATGATTATAATTCCACAGATATTACGAAGTCATACAACTATAATTCATCATGCATCATTAAGCCATTTAATTACAGTTCAACGAGATACAGTATCTGACAACTGACCAGATAAGATAAATGACACCCACAGTGTCAGCACGCATTGCAGTTCAGTAACATATCCTCACGCTCTGCGTTCCACTTCTCTAGCACAGTGCATACATGAGCCCTGGTAAAGGTTCCACAGGTTTCACCCTCTGACGTCCCGGACACCAAGACTGCCACATTACTGTTTACATGTCTGACAAGGTTGGTTCCCAATGTTTCACACTGCCACACGTCCATCATGCACGCAACAGCACTCTAACCTTTGGTTTTGTGTTAAGTGCCACAAAAAAATACTACACGACTCCATCACTGTCACCAAAACATTTGCGATGAGTCAGGCATGGCAGAGACACATTTTTCTTAGTGACAGAGATGGTGCCCATTAGTGACCATCTGGAATGAAAGTTAAAAGGATCATTCATGACATTTCGGCTGGTTTCTACCAGTGCCCTTGATACCAGCCAATGACTCTGGCTGTGGTAAGGAGAGATCAAAGCACGCAAGAAAGAAGGGTCATTATAGCAGGCCTCACTGTGTAACTCTGCCCACTCATTGAAGCTTGTTCACAGCCAGCAACAACACAGAGGACCATACGTCCAAAGTAACACGGGACAAGTGGACAGGCATTGAAACGGCTTTCAGCCACAGAGGATGCAGTGCTGAGCAGCAAGCACATTGTAGCTGACCTACTCCTAGTGACAATAATAGATTTCTAGTGCACCTATTCTTCGGAAGCTCAAAGTGCTATCCAATGGAAGATGGAACATAAAATCAGGAGGAAAAGATACACAAGTAATGTCGCAATCTTTCTCTCCCTACCACACGCTCCCCCTCTCTGTCTCCCTCCCTCTCTCCATAGGTGCAATCTGCAATGAGGAAACAGTTTGGCCAAATGGAATGCTGGCAGAGGTGCACGTCTATCAAACTATCAGCTTGGGGCAATGGCTGGGCCAACAAAAGGCACATGAGTGCATGCAGGGTGCAACAACTGTGCATAAAGTAATCTTTTCTTCTTCTTTTTTCCTTTTTTTATGTCAAGACAGGCTGGAATCAAAAAGAAAGTTATGGCATGAGCAGTGCTCACAAGGAACAAAGTTAGGTAACTCTAGTTTCATAGCCACACATGCACAGCCTGGATCGAGTCCATGCTATACCTCATGCCAAGGATATCAATGACTGCTATCTTCTTTTTCTTAGGTTTGGTCTTCTGGCATTCGGATGCTGAAATCTAACTAGTTTGCTAGATTTTCAGCATCCAGCATCCCAACATGCACCCATAAAGGCTGATGAAAAGAAGATGATAGATTGAAACAAAAACTTTTAACACTAAAACCTGATGAATGACAGACTCTTCTCCTTCCACCCCCCCCCCCCCCCCCCAATAAACACACACATGCACATACAAAAAAAAGAAAAAAGAAGTGCTGCTTGAACTACGAACAACCAAAGTAGTTAGTTATTGGATTTTAACATCCTGCGAACCACACTATGTCATCTCAGATGATAAAAGGAATGTGCTGAGAACTACTACAGCATCAGCTTAATAAGTGTCTGATACTCTTGCACATTCCTTTCATGCATGCAAATAACTTACAATAACACATCCTTCAAAAACACACTCTGTTTTCTTCTGAATAATGGAGAGTGAAAAAGTTCCACCAACTTCAGCTCGTCCCACTTCAGAAAAAGTTGTATCACAAGTATTGCACAAATATTTTTTCTGGCATTTTTAGGAACATTTAGCAATTCACAAAAGGCTGAACAGGGATTCAGAAGTGTTGTATTACCCAGTCACTGACTGATACATTGCTAAATAGCCATTATTCTAAACACATATCCATTTACCAATAATTTGAATACATACTGGTGCTGTGTTTTCCACCTGTACTTTCACTCACAAATGCAGATCAATCAATTTGCTTATATTTTCTTTCCTAATCCATGTTACCCCCACCCCTCCCCAATGAAACCTGTCTTAGTCAAAACTGACACAAAATGTTTGTCATCAGATGATAACCGAATCACACTTTGGCATGTGTAGCATGTGTACAGTCTTCCTTGTGGCAAGAACAATCACTTGCCAGTTAAAAACAAAACAAAGTCAACAATATGACCCTCAAGCATGCACGTTCATAAATCCTGCAACAGCGTCCAGAAATCAGCCACAGCAAGCACTGCTCTATCCTTCAAACTTGAGCAAAGCAAACGATCGGAAAGCCAAAGCCAAGAACGTACCTATACAACTCCAACAATCCATGTCATCCACATCTGTTACATATATGTGTTATAGGTACAGGTAAAGAACTCTCCACAAGCCTTGCAGACATTGTGCATCCCACTGCAACATCAATACGTCAACACTGTACTCAGTCACTTCACAACTTGTCACTATTGCAAACACCAGTGAGGCATAGTGTTCTGACTTTCTCTAAAGACTCCCCAAAAATTTACCATGCCATGGGAAATCAACCCTTTTCCAAGCATCCTGTCTAAGTTTAAACAACTGCAAGAAAGAAAACAAACAAATAATAAAATAATAAAAAATCCTTTGGGTACTGACTAATATTAAAAAAACGGAAAAACAAAACCGATTCTTTTAAATACTGTATGTATCAGAGTCAGCACCTCATTGCATGGGTGTACAAGACAATTAATACCAAATAACTCAAGGGTTGAGTGCCAGAACTATATATCTTTATTGGAATAATTCTGGCAGTCAACCCTCCAATTTACTACAGTTGTAAGTACTTTTTAATTCCACGTGGCAAGGTAAATTCCTGGGAGTCTTTGCATCTGGGAAGCCGCAGGAAGCCCCGATGGACATGGCAACCACCACCAACTCTCCGGCCGCAGTTTTATCACAGGCGTGAGTGGTGGCCAACTGTGGGCATCATGCAATGCATCACACTTCACCGTACTGTTCGTGGGACTGAAGCCACAATAGCCTTGCGTGCTGTTCTGCAAGCTGTGCCTACCGCCCTGCACTGGAAGAGTGCAGCCAGGTGTCCTGATTGCATGTTGTAGAACAGAGCTATGCTGAGCCAGGGGCTGGGTGTTAGGACAGGGGAGTGCTAGCCTCCGCGCACACCGTCCTCACGTCCTCCAGAACGTTGGAGAGAAAGCTCTCGTCTGTGCTCTTGCCATCCACTGTTAGCGTCCCGCCCGACTGCACACAGATACATTTTGTTTTTAATGCCTGGTAAACCACATGGGTTATATCAGGGAGAAATCCAACTGCAGAATGGGGTAAAAAGCAAGATGCAGTCGGCAATATCAGCTAAGAAAGAACAGCACCTGCCACAAAACTACAGCTCGTAGCTCTGAACATAGATTTGTTGCTTATGATAACAACCCAGAGTAGTCCTCTCACACTTATGGTTCACACTCTCTCAGCACTGCTGGGAATGAAACAATCCAAGAAATGCGGTCTTACCGCCACAATTTACAAATGCAGTTATCCATGTACGTAACCCAAATATGACAGAGGCTTTTGAGGGCAATATGTCTTTATGACTGTCTCTTCAATATTGCAAACAACTAGCTAACAAGCACATGCACACAGATGACATGTGCTCTGCCATACCCACACTAACAAACTTACCATTTTGACGAGTAAACAGACAGTGTGGTCCTGGATCGACCGACTGAACAAAGATGCACTCTCAGCCACTTGCTCCACCACTGTCCAACACAAAGTGTAAGAGTTAGCATCAAGGCACAAGTCCCCCAAGGTGTGCATATGTCTGTCTTTGTGTGCACATGCCTGCGTTTGTGTGTTGCTAGTGTTACTGTACAGTGCTCTGCGCTTCCACTTGTGGTATAAAGGGGTGGAATAAACCTGTTATTATTTATTACTAAACAAAGTTCTGCTTTTCCTTTGCTATTTCCCTTGCTCATTCTGAGCAGTAACTAGCATCTCTCGTGACACATAGATCAGTAATTTGCAAGTTGCCTGCTAAAGAATCCTGGTTCAATACCTTCACAGTGTCTACACAGTTTATCGACTGCCAGTGACCCACTGGACTTGCCCTTGGTGGCTACAGCAACAAATCTGTCTACCCAACAGATCTGCCCTTGGTGGCTACAGCAACAAATCTAGCCACCCAACAGATCTGCCCCTGGTGGCTACAGCAACAAATCTGTCTACCCAACAGATCTGCCCTGATGGCTGCAACAACAAATCTATCTCCCCAACAGATTTGCCCCGGGTGGCTACAACAACAAAATGTGACCCCATCTACCCAACAGATTGGCCCCTGGTGGCTGCAACAACAAATCTGACCCCATCTACCCAACAGATTGGCCCCTGGTGGCTACAACAAATCTGACCCCATCTACCCAACAGATTGGCCCCTGGTGGCTACAACAAAACATCTGACCCCATCTACCCAACAGATTGGCCCCTGGTGACTACAACAAAACATCTGACCCCATCTACCCAACAGATTGGCCCCTGGTGGCTACAACAAAACATCTGACCCCATCTACCCAACAGACTGGCCCCTGGTGGCTACAACAAAACATCTGACCCCATCTACCCAACAGATTGGCCCCTGGTGGCTATGATACATCAGACCCATTGGACTTGCACCTGGCAGCAGTGCGCTAAACCTGATCCAGTCCTCAAACTGGACTCACCCTTGAAGTGCATATAGAATGAGAGGCGAGCCAGAAGATGTGCGAAGGGGACCCCCTCCATCTCCACCTTGATGGAACCTTTGGCCGTCAGCTGACCACTGCTCAGCAGGGCTGCAAAGTCCTCACTGAAACCAAGCAAGCACAACTGCTGAAATCAATTAAACGCAAAATTTTAGATGCATGTGTGTGTATGTGTGCGTGCACGTGCGCATGCACACGCGTGTCTCATTGTATATGTTTGATTTTTGCTTCGTTTGATTTTTGTACATGTACATTAACCAACTCCCCATGCCCTTGTTCTTTGAAAAGCACTCTGGGCTTTTTAAGAATCTGCGCTTTAGAAATTACCATTATTTTCAATACCCAAATGATTTTTACCCTGCAGTTAAAAGGATTTTCATAACAAAAGTCGTAAGTCCTGTCAAGTTTTCACTGAAATTGCACAAACTATTATTGTAATAAAACCACTGAAACTCACAACAGCGATCTGTAATGCAAACAGTGGAACAAACAAAGTACCCAGCTGGGTTTTACCCACAAGTTCAAAGGATTTTTAAAATGCTCTAACCAAAACGTTCCTGACATTAAGTAAATCCTCACATCTTCAAAATCAAACATTTCATTGCATTATCTTGATTAGGATTTGGTCTGATAATGCCAACACCTGTTAACCACAATCACGTATACACCACATGCACTCAAGCTTTAGAACTGGATACAGAGGCAGGTGACAGTAACACAGGACCAGTGACAACTGAACATATGTGACAGAGACAGCTGAACATATCACCCCCACTGTAACTGACCCATGACCCAGGAGAAATCTAACAGACTTTCTAGTACAGCATGATGCTGCTTGGCAAAGTGCCTTCAGAGTCACGTCACTAAGACTTCACCAAGGCCGTCCTTCCTCAGTTACATTGCAAGTCTTGATGTGCGATGGTGAAGTACCTTCAGTCACTTCACTAAGACTTCACCATGGCCGTCCTTCATCAATTACACTGCAAGTCTTGATGTGCGATGGTGAAGTACCTTCAGTCACTTCACTAAGACTTCACCAAGGCCTTCCTTGATCAGAGTTACACTGCACGTCTTGCTGCGTTAGGGCGAGGTGGCCAAAGCTGACCATTGATTGGCTAGTCAGTTTATGACATGCCTGGGTTGCTGGCCACTGCTTAGCACAAAGTCTAAATCTAATTCACCAAGGCCTTCCTTGATCAATTACACTGCAAGTCTTGTTGTGTTAGGTCGAGGTGGCCAAAGCTGACCACTGATTGGCTAGTCAGTTTATGACATGCCTGGGTTGCTGGCCACTGCTTAGCACAAAGTCTAAATCTGTAGAAAATGGAAGAAGAAACTACCACCAATGAGGACAAGATGGCTGTTTTTATTGCCCTGTGAGAGCATCAGCAAATGCAGTGGGACTGATCTGATCACAGTTGCAAGTAACACGAAAGAAGGGATATGCTTCTGTGGAAAATTGTTCAAAATCTGGGCAAGGGCAGCCCACTATAGAAAATCAAGAACCAAAAATGACTGAGGACATATTCATCAAGGACAGTTTGCTAAAAGGCCGGCTGGTGGCACTACACAGCTCTGTTGACTACACTCAAGAGGCTGGAGTGAACCCCTTGAGGTTGCAAATGACTCCTCTCCGTTGTTTGGGTTAAAAAACAAAACATTTTTAATCATACTTAAACTGTACTTCAGGTGCTCTTTTACAGATCTGTTTGGTACAGTTCCATCAAAAATGCTGTTCAAGTTCTTAGGAAGATGATTGCAGAGTACCAGAAACCCTGCTAAAAATGTCCAAAATATCAATGTACTAGAGACAAGAGCCAGACTACAGTTCATTTTTCTGACCTCTTGCAAGGCGAGGTCATAAGGTATGAGGAGCAGGGCAGGTGGATCCTGAAGTCAGCCTTCTCCTGCGTGGAGCCGTCAGGAGATTTCAAGATGTATGTCAGTGTGCCACGCAGCTTCTGGGGAGCCGTGATGTCCTCCACAGTGAAGGCAAACTGACCCTCATTCTGGGCACCAGGGGGCAGCGTGAAGGGCACCCTGACACTGTCATTGTGGTTCTGACCCAGCTGTTGACACACATGATGCAAAAAACTCAGCACGGCCAGGACAGAAAAGACTGAGCAAGTGGACAAAAATAATTATCCAGATGAGCAGCATCAAGCTGAAACATGCAAATTCTTCAGGGTGATGCTAATTACAAAACTGAGAAAGGGATCAGAGTTGTACAGACAGGTCTGAGATGTGCACTACATTTTCCATGCTTGGGTGACCCTGTGCGGTTGGTACAAGCACACTCTGGTACATTTACACCAGTGCTTTAGACGTGCACAAAAATGTCCTTGCTCCTATTCCTGGACTTGCTGTCAAGACACTCCCTGTCTTCGAAAAACTTGCACTAAATGCCCAGATTAGAAACGAAAAAGATTAAAAACACATCTTCAACCCTTTATCCAGACTCCCTTTTCTCTGCACTTACCCCCCTGATGAGCTTGGTGTTGAGAGTGTCCAGGACATTCAACTCCAGGTCTTTGACAGTGTGTTCTGTCAAGTTGGCAAACACAATGGACACAACAACCTGGTTGCTGCGTTGGTGGTTGATTCGCACCTCGTAGGTCTGCAAGTCAACACAAAACACTCTGAACCTGTGCACAGTGGGTGGGGGTCATGGCGAGGCAAACAATTTATGTACCAAAGACCCATCTGTCTCTGATTCTGCCTCCTCTTTTAAAGCTGCACCTGTTCAATAACTATTTCTAAACTGTCTTTTTCACAGCCATGCCTAACCCCCCATCTGGTGTGTTTATTGTGTGTGTGTGTGTGTGCAGTGTTATCGTAAAGCGCCCAGCAGTATATGGGCACTCTAGAAATCCTCTTTATTATTCCTACTATTATTATTAATCGCACTTTTTTTTAATCCATTCAGCATTCTGCAGATACAGCAGAACCAGTTCAAGACAAAATCCTTTTGAGGGAGATTATGCACAAGACAAACTTCTTTAACATGAAGCTCTACTTCCATCCTCTGAAACACTATGTGCGCATGCAAAAAAATCATCACATTAACACACACAGTGGTCTACTCACCAGTTTGACTGAGCCATTCTCTGCCAGAAGTCTGTAGCTTGACATAGGCTGCAACACGCATACAATAATTATGACAATGGTGTAACTGCAACGTACAGCAAGCGCAAAACCAGCATTATGTCTGGTCAGAACAACAATCATATTGGCAAGATAACCGCAACATGTACAAACTCGCCACTTAGTGACATAACTATGTCACTACCAGCGATAGTGAAACGAGCAAAGCAACCATCAACTTTGCAATACAATTTAAACCCTTTTAATGCCCACCAATCAAATATTGTCACGCCCAGTGGCTGTGCTTCTAGCATCCTTGCACAGGACAGAGTGGAATTTCAGTGTGGAGAACTTTGAAGGGAGGACTGTGTGAGACGTCACTTACAGGCAGCTTGACTTCCATAGGGGTTGGCTGCTGGGAAAGGGGCAGGTTTTCCTTGGATGGTGTGGTGATGCCTTCAGGCTCTATGTACTCGCTGCGCTTCTCTTTGTTCTTCTTCCTCTTCTCCTTCTTCTCTTTCTTCTCCTTCTCTTTCTTGGCCTTTTTATCTTTCTTTTTCCTGGGTTTCTGCAGAAGGAGAAAACAGGCTTGTGGCTCTAAGTGCAGCATCAACTTTGCAAAATGACATTTTCACCCATTGCTCAGTATTTAGTTGTTACACCCACAAGACAAGGTGGGGGAGGGAGACAAAGCAAGAGTGTGAAAGAAAGAGAGAAGACAGAGAAAACAAGAGAGAGAGACAGACAGAGACAACAAGAGAGAGACAGACAGACAGACAGAGACAGAGAGAGAGAGACACAGTGAGAGACACAAAGAGAGAGAGAACAGAGAACGGAGGAAGAGAGAGACAGTGAGAGAACAGAGAATGGAGAAAGAACAGTAAAAAAAATATACATACATAAAAAAGGAACAAAGATTTTTAAAAATTAAAATACAAAAATAAATAAAACTAGGGGATCCAGAAATCAGTTTATCAAAGTGAATTCAACTGTTTTTTGTCTTTTTTATTTTTTAAAGTGAGTGCCTAACCCACCTCGTCTGCCTCTCTTGGCGTGTGGTCTTCTTCCTCAGATGTCAGCACCACTTCAGCAGCAGACACTTTCACAGAAGGCACAGCAGCAGCAGCAGCAGCAGCAGCCGTGACTACTGCATCATCACTACAACCACCACCATTGGCACTGATATCACCAGCCTCAGCTTTCTGTGCCGTGGCATCATTGCCAGACAGCCAGAAGTCTAAGTCATCACCCTGAAAACAAACAAAACATTAACAATATGACTAATAGGAGAATATGTCATATCATAAGAATGCTTGTGTGTGTGTGTGTGTGTGCATGTGTGCGTGTGCGTGCATGTGTGTGCGCATGTGTGTGCGTTTAGAATGATCTCTATGGACAAGATTTTGCGCTTTACAAATACTTCAGTTATCACTATATCTGATCAGTTCAGAGGCCACTGGGCTGGAAGCAGGCAATGGGTGCTAGTGAAAGAGGACTTTAAGCAAAGACATCAACTGGCCAGAAAACAGAGAAAGAGTACAAACATTAATTCCTCCTTTGCAGGTTTTTGTAGAAGTATTTCCTCTGATATAAACTTGAGCTCCCTCAGTGCGAAGCCATGCTGGTTCACTCCTAACCCATGAGAAGTAGGAAAAGGTTGGCTCATGCATAACATACCCACCTGCCAAACTTGTCTGTGAAGTCACTTTGCCCAACGCAAAATGACAGCACTCACTGCCATGTTTTTGTGATTTTCAAAAGTAAATTTTTAACAGCATTTTCACATGCTATTTTTAATAACATTTTTACGAAACTGACCACAAACAACCAGACCACCACAGGGTATGCTGTAACCTTATCTTGCTCAGTTTAACCAAACTCAAAGCCATGGCAATTCTACACACACACACGCTGAATGATTCACAACTTCTAAATGTTTTAACAGTGTTCACTTTTGTTTCTAGATGTTAAAAGAACATCACAGAAGAACTAAACCTAGGTTGTTTGCAAAATGACACTGAGCACATCAGTAATTGCTGAGAGGACCCTTGAAAACATCATGTCAAATGCACAGGATGAATATCATTGAGCCCAGCAGCAAGGCAAAAGCAGCAGCTTTCCCACAAGCTAGTCAAGCCAAGAATGAGTATCACCTACCCTCACAGCTACCCTTGCAGCCAATCTAAACTGATGACGACACTGAACTCAGCAACAAGGGCCCATGTGGGTTCCACTAGCTAACCTTTTCTGTGTCGTTATGGTGCACTGAATTCTCTGTGGGAATTTCTTCCATGTTGTTGACGACCGTTTCCTCTTCTGCTTCCCTGGCTCCTGTGGCTAGAAGTAGACTGGGGCCATTCTCTTCATGAGACTCAGACTTGCTACGCTTCTTTTTGTCTTTCTGAAACACAGAAAGGGGAGAAAAAACACTTGAAAAACTGACAGACAGACATAAACAATATCAATCAATCTACCATGGCAATCTGGCTAGAACCAGAAAACACTTGAATAAGAAATAAACACACATAAAAGAAAATCAGTCAATTAATCTACCATGCAACCGCATCTTCCGTTTGCACGTGCTCTTGAGGCAGAAGAAAAAAAAAGCAGGCTCTTGAAAATTCACCTTGGATTTTTTCTCCTTCTTCTCTTTCTTGTCTTTGTCCTTCTTGTGCTTCTTCTTGTGCTTTTCAGGCACCACCGCTCCAGCCACGTCCCCGGCCCCCTCCGACCGTGGCTCGTCTAGCACAATCCGATGGGTCCGCACTGGTAATGTCTCATCATCTCTCAAGGGACTGTCGGTAGAATGATTCAAGCCATCAGGAACACTGGGTTTTGCATGCTTGTAATCAGCACAGTGGCAAAAACAGGTTAGGTGTGTATGTGTGTGTGTGTGTGTGGGGGGGGGGGCAGTTATGTGCATGTGTGTCTGTGTGTATGCGTCTGCGTGAGACTGTGTGCCTGTATAAGAGAGAGGCAGATGGGGTGCTGTTGTGGACCAACATGAAAAGGGAAAGGAGATGAATAAAATGGGGAGTAAGTTATACTGCAAAAGACAGAAATTATACAAGAACTGACAAAAACAAGAAACGTCACACAAGACAGAGCTGATTTAGAGACGAAACACTCACGCATCCAGATTGATGTCAAGCATCTTGTAAGGATCCTTGTTGCCGTCATCCTCTTTGTCCGACGTAGTCTCAACCCCCTGCCACACACCACAAACATGTTGTACTAGCTGTACAGTCCTGCATGCTATTCTGCCTAGGGTCAGTATCAACCAACTGTGCTGTAGGAAGCAGACTGCCACCATGTTCCTACAACCCCCATACCTCCCCCTTGCCATCACATTTCATACGTCATTACATTACTGGTCCCCTCTTTCACTGCTCATTGCAGCAAAACGTAACTCCACAATAGCACAGGGCAAAATACGTGAAACTGTTCTCACATGCTGCCAAAAAGAAAGAACTTTGAGTTTATTAATGTCTTCGGGTCACAGAAGCTATGGCCAGCTGATGCTGTCTGTCCAATGATTTTCACAGCGAGCGATGCAAGCAAGAAGAAGTATAGGCACACACAGCTTCCCCTTACGTCTGGTGCATCTAGCACAGTGCTGACAGCATGCATCTGCTCCACGTCTTCCTCCGACTCGCTCCCCTTGCCCTTCCGCCGCTTCTTCTTGCCCTTCTTGTGACCTTTGCCATCCTTGCGGCTTCTATGGGATTTCTGGCCATCCAGCTGCATGTACTTGTCGGATGAAGACAGCCCTGCAAAGAAAGCGGCAAAGCTCATTCTCAGCTCAGCACACACAACTGCAATGCTCAATGCTGACAATTTATTTGTCTGATGAAGACAGCCCTGCGAAGAAAGCACTGCAGCTCATTCTCAACTGAGCACACACACACACACACACACACACACACACTCCATTCTGACAATTTACACGTCTGACAAAGACAGCCCTCTCAGGAAAGCTCTACTGCTCATTCTCAGCTCAACTCTGACATAAATTCTGGCAATTTACTCACTTGATGAAAACAGCCCGTGAAGAAAGCACTGCCACTATTCTCAGGTCAACACATACACACACATCTCAACACTTGATTCTGTCAATTTACAAAGCCCAATTTTTGGCATGAAGAAACACACACACACAAACACATACAAGGTCAGAGAAGGACTGCAACACCAGCAATCAAAATGGAGAAATTACTGATCAAGGGAAGCGCAAAATAGGACTGCCACAGTTTCACTCATGAAGAGCGCCCAGCAATTGCATGGTCTGTACATACAACTTATCACAAATGAAAAGAAACACCACCAACAAAGTCACTTTTTCATGTCTTCCATATTCATCATGTGCCTGGATTTTGGCATCCTCTGCCTAGATTTTGCTGTCATCCCCACAACTGCCAAACCTAAAAACTACTGATTTGTTCATCCTTGGCCTAAAAGGAGAAGACCAGTTTGTTCAGACAAATCTGTGGCTGGGGCAGAGGCAATTGTAAATCCAAGTTGTCAGCATACCTGGCACATGCAGTGACACAGTGAGATCGATGGCAGCTACCCAGTTATCAACATACCTAACATATGCAGTGGTACAGTGAGATCGATGGCAGCTACCCAGTTGTCACATACCTGGCACATGCAGTGGCACAGTGAGATCGATGGCAGCTACCCAGTTGTCACATACCTGGCACATGCAGCAGCACAGTGAGATTGATGGCAGTTACCCAGCTGTCAACATACCTGGCACATGCAGAGGCACAGTGAGATTGATGGCAGTTACCCAGCTGTCAACATACCTGGCACATGCAGTGGCACAGTGAGATCGATGGCAGCCACAGGTATGCCACTGATGTCGTTTCCTCGTTGGGACTTTTTGTTGGATCCATCATCTTTCAGGTAGTGGGGGTTGTGCTCCTGCTCTGTACGCCGTGCCTCACGGCGCTGAAAAGGTTTTGTTCAATGAGTTCCTCTGCCACTTGAATTGCTGATCTATACTTCAAATGCTGAAGACAAATCCATTTAAAACAGGAAAAAGAAAAAAAAATCACCTGCATGGCAGTTTCAAGGCCAGTCTCCTGGAATCCCTGAGCTGGATGCTAACATTAGGTGCAACTGAACATGTACTGTTCTTCTCTCTTTCTGAAGTTGTACTAGTTATCATGATCATTCACACGCTCTTTTGATGTATTCAGTTTATGGTATGCTTACACGTCCTCAGGGGCTGATTTGCACTTAGATCTTTGTCTCACAAAATCTTTTAAACCCTGGTCCCTGTCAAATGAGGTATTATCGTCAGTTTATTACCATCACCTTTCTCTCCCTAACTCTCTAACACCTCCTATCCCAGGTGCATAGCCGGTTACAGTGCACAGCCAGAGTAGTCCTGCTTAAGACAGAGGTACAACATTCTCTTACTTTTTCTATCTCCTCTGGGGTGGGCTCTGGCATCTGTCTGGAGGATTCCAGCTGATATGTACTCCTGAAACACAAGGCAAGAAAATGAACTATATGTACATCAAACTCAAATGATGAAACAAAGCGCACTCACACACACAAAATCTCTGACAGAATACTTTAAAACATGTTTTTAAAGACTGGGCGCTCTCACAAGTGCAGTCAAGTGTTATGAACACTGAAAAACTGAAATGTCACATAAAATAAAAAAAAAAAAAAAAAACACACTGTTTTCCTGCTCCACATTTGTGTCGGCAAATCAAGCACAGTTTTTGTTTGTTTGTCCTGCGTGTGTGTGTGTGTGTGTGTGTGTGTGTGTGTGTGTGTGTGTGAATTTTGATATCTTAAAATCCAATTACAGGAAAGAGAAAGAACAAAAAAGGAGGAAGACATTTCAAGCTGACCTGTGTTCATCTGAGCCGATGGAAGAGAAGAACCCGACCACAGAAGTCTCCTCTTCATCACTGCTGTCAGACTCAGGCTGGTTGATCCAGGCATCCAGGTCCAACCTGAGGTCACACAGACAACACTGTACAGGCCTTTATGCACCAGCTTCACACAGACAACACTGTACATGCCTTTAATGCATCAGCTTCACACAGACAATATTGTACATGTCTTTAATGCATCAGCTTCACACAGACAATACTGTACATGTCTTTAATGCCTCAGCTTCACACAGACAATACTGTACACGTCTTTAATGCACCAGCTTTACACAGACAATACTGTACATGTCTTTAATGCATCAGCTTCACACTGACAATACTGTACATGTCTTTAATGCACCAGCTTCACACAGACAATACTGTACACGTCTTTAATGCACCAGCTTTACACAGACAATACTGTACATGTCTTTAATGCATCAGCTTCACACAGACAATACTGTACATGTCTTTAATGCCTCAGCTTCACACAGACAACACTTTACACGTCTTTAATGCATCAGCTTCACACAGACAACACTGTACACATCTTTAATGCACCAGCTTTACACAGACAATACTGTACATGTCTTTAATGCATCAGCTTCACATAGACAACACTGTACATGTCTTTAATGCATAAGCTTCACACAGACAACACTGTACAAGCCTTTTAAGCACCAGCTTGAGTCACTGCTCCAAAGTAAGTTTGTATGCTTGACATTTAATGCCCTGTCAACCACAAAGGTCACATAAGGACAAAAAACAATTCATCAAATGACAGGTAAGTCTGATTCACTGATCATGATACACTTATGTTGGAGAAAGCATCATCAAATGACACACTTATGTAGGAAAAAGAAGCAAAGAAAAAGCTGAATGCACTGACAAAGCCATAGTTAGAGTGACAGGCAAAATTCCTGGCAGCAGGTGAAACATGCAAAGTTACATTCTGACCTGCTGCCGGCTTAAGAGAAGCAGTCTTAATAGCTGTGGATTCTTGACAGAGGTGACCAGAATTTCTCCACTTCTTGCACTCTATCACTGGGCAGTACTCAGAATGTGCTATCACTATCAGTACACTCTAACTGTACAGTCATCAAGTACAAACACATTTACCACAAACCAATATACAAATCAATCCAGAGTTTTCAGTGGAACAGATTTGACAGTAACCACTAAACCTTTTGCACATTACTAGATTTTTAGTTTTGGCCATTTATTTATGGTATCAGCCCTAAAAACTGAGATATGAGGTTTCAATCAGGCATTAAACAAGAAGTTCAAAACCTTATGTCATCGTTTCTGGCAAAACACCTCCAGGGAAAAACACATGATACATCTATTTTAACAGAAAGCAGCAATCCGTTTTGCAAACAATATTCATTACAATGTGTTCAGATAAATCCTGAATATTTGAAAGTGCAAAGTGGGGAGGTTTAGGTGAACAACAAAGAAAGGAGAAGAGTTATGTTTTAGTCACTAAATCAGTCACCGATGATGTACAGCTTGTGGAAAGTATACTTAGCATTAGAACTCAATGAGAATACAGCAACCACATGAACAAATTCCTGACTGACTGGCAATGCCCCAACACCATCACGGCTGGGGTAAGTGTGTTCAATTCCCAACTCACCCTTCCGGTACAGGCACCTTGCGTTGCGCTTTTGCGGCCACAGGGTTTAATTCTCCAGCATAGAGAGCGGCCAGTTCATCGCCCACCGTCACCCCTTTGTCACGGATCTTGATCACGTACTTCACCAGGGCCAGCATGCTGCAGGCCTGTCAGCAAACCAGGGGCACAAACAGTCAGTGTTCCATACGTTATACAGCCACATCTGTACAATGGGCAGAATAAAACTTCATTGACATGAGCAGTGTGTATGTGTGCGGTGATGGGGTGGGGGTGGGGCAAGCATGCAAGTGTGTGTGTGTGTGTGTGTGTGTGTGTGTGTGTGTGTGTGTGTGTGTGTGTGTGTGTGTGTGTGTGTGGTGATGGGGTGGGGTGGGCAGCTTAAAGCATGCAAGCATGCGTGTGTGTTTGTGTGTGGGGGGGGGGGGTGTTGGGGGGGGTTTAGAGTCAAGAACAGAAAAGCAGGTAATAATATTTCCATTTCTCTAGCAGCCTCAGTGCAATGTTCATACTAATTTTATCTGTCCTTTTTTTGCTTTAGTCTTTTTATTGGTGAAAAGACATTTTCCTCAAGGCAGAATCAGAAGTTAGAGTGATCAATTGAACTGACTGCATATCATATACCACTAAATGCCACTATCTTTTCTTTTCTTTTTTACATTTACCTAAAGCAGTTCTACCCTCATCCCACTCAAATCAGCCCTGCTCATCCTGGTCTTATTACTCCAAAATGTCTAGGCCTCTGCATGGTACAAATATGCATCCCCCACATCCCCACTAAAAATGTATAAAACTCTTTTTGCTATTGTCTACCTTGCCCTACTCTACAAATCAAACCAGTGCCCCTCCTACACCTCCAGATACTCATAAATACAGCTCTAATATATTTCATCAGGGTAATTTATACAGTACGACTACAGGCAGTGCCAGCCATCCCCCCAAATGTCCTCCCCCAACTCATCCCTTTTCCATGCCCCTACCCTCTCCTGGATCTCCAGGTCACCACTCCATACAGATTCATGCACCTACCCTCTCCTGGACCTCCAGGTCCCCCACTGTACATGAAGATTCATGCCCCTACCTTGGACCTCCATGTCCCCACTCTGCACACATTCATGCCCCTACCCTCTCCTGGACCTCCCGGTCTCCAGTTATCCCAGATTCATGTCCCTACCCTCTTCTAGACCTCCATGTCCCCTCTCTACACACATTCATGCACCTACCCTCTCCTGGACCTCCAGGGTCCCACTGTACATGAAGATCCATGCCCCTACCTTGGACCTCCAGGTCCCCACTCTGCACACATTCATGCACCTACCCTCTCCTGGGCCTCCATCTCCCCACTCTCCACAGATTCCTGCACCTACATCATGCACCTACCCTCTCCTGGGCCTCCATTCCCCACTCTCCACAGATTCCTGCACCTACATCATGCACCTACCCTCTCCTGGACCTCCAGGTCCCCACTCTCCACAGATTCCTGCACCTACATCATGCACCTACCCTCTCCTGGACCTCCAGGTCCCCACTCTCCACAGATTCCTGCACCTACATCATGCACCTACCCTCTCCTGGACCTCCAGGTCCCCACTCTCCACAGATTCCTGCACCTACATCATGCACCTACCCTCTCCTGGACCTCCAGGTCCCCACTCTGCACAAAGATGGGCAGCTTCTCCTGCAGGGTGGTGTGCACTTGCTGGATGGCATCCGCGTCATTCTCATCTTCCAGGCGGCGGACCACCTTGCAGTACAGCTTGAGCAGGTTCTGCACGTAGATGCTCTGGATGTGGCCCGGCAGGGAGGTCAGCTTGGGCCGCAGCATCGCCTCCAGGGTCTGCTGAGGCTCCTTCAGGTGTCTGTGTCACAGCACAGCAGATGTATACAGTATGGGACAGATTTTAGGCTGAAGTTGTTACCATTCTGAAGTTGTTGTCTCAAGGTGTCTCTGTCACAGCACAGCAGATAAAGAGCACGGGACAGAGTTTCAGGCCGAAGTTGTTACCATTTTGAAGTTGTTATCTCTCAAGGTCACAATCATTACAACCTGAACCTGCTGCGTGCAGCAACAATCCCACCGGTATACCAAGTTTTTGTTCTAGGACTTTGTTTGTAGGCTTCTCTCTCTATGAATAATTTTCACGGTCTGAAGAGTCTCATGCATGGAAATGACATGCTTTCATAAAATGTTAAGTATTCAAATTTCAAATTGCAGTGAGCTTTGGAAATGGGAGGGCAAGCTGGGAATAGGCAAGAAGAGTGTCAGAACAGGAGGGAACGAGAGACAGAAGGAGGAGGAGGTGCTGGAACAAGAACAGGCAAGCTAATGATACTTACTCAGAGAACTCGCCACATATCCAGGCAGCAGCATACAGGACTTCGCAGATTCCATTACGCTGAGAGTTGCTGGCCAGCAAATGAGAGTTCTCCAGCAGAATGGCCTGGAAAAAGGTCACACTGACTCATAAAGTACTCACTCCTCATGCATGTTGTACTCCACACTGCAGTTGCCAAATGACAAGACACACAGTGAACCTGCAAAGGAAAGACAGCAGCAATGCATTCTGTACATTGCTTGATCCACACTAAAGTGAACAGTTGCCTCTTCTTGAAGTAGTCTTCGTCCAAGGCATCAGAGCTTTATGAACTCAAGGGAGCCCCTCCTTTAATGACGTTTTATGATTGGAGTGAATTTATGATGAGTGTACTTGGCACCACCAAACATTCCTTGTGCAACTGTATTGACACTTGGCAATAAAGTTGTACTGTATCCTAAAAATTAAGCTAAAATGTGATGGGAAAACAATCTGAAACAAGAATGACTGCTAGCGCTCTGAAATAAGATCCAAACATATATAAGGTTAAAAAAAGCACTATTTATTAGGACACAAATATTTGGGGTATTAACCCCTTCACTGCCATGATGTCACCTGAAAATGACCAGTAAAAGTGCGAAACTTGAAACTCTTTAGCCTTTTTGTTTTCTTTTTTGCACTGGCATGTGAAAGGATTTTCATAAAAATGCACAGCAGTGAAAGTAAATGTGTTAAGGACCAGAAAATATACTGTTTGTGTGCGCGTCCGTGCATCTTTCAGCCTGGAAATTTTACAGGTTGAGGCAGTGAAGGGGTTAAGCTACAAAATGACACTTAAACAACATTCAAATGGTGAACTACACAAAAATGAGATGGAGAGCTAAACCTGGACACTGGACATGAAAACAACATAGCTCAACCAAAAACAGGTAAACGGTTTAGCTCTCCATCTCATTTTTCATAGTTTTTCACCGTTTAACTGTTGTTTAAGTGTCATTCTGTAGCTTCATAAGGGGGATTACCCCAAAAATTTGCATGTTGTGTTTTGTCCTAATAAATAGCATTCTTTTGAACCTTTTACGTGTTTGGATAAAACATAATGGAAAAGATCTCACCAACAACAACAAGAAAAAAGGTCCAAAAAGTAGAAGGCAGGTGTCTCACATCAGGGTATTGTCTTATCAGGGTGATCTTTTATAGGATGGTCTCCTGGAAAGGTGATCTCTTACAGGGGGTATCTCATCAGGGTGGTCTCTTCTCAGGATGGTCTCTTACAGACTGGTCTCCTGCCACAGTGGTTTTTCATCACGCTGGTCTTTTATTAGAGTGATCTCTTGCAGGGTGATATCTCTTCAGGGTGGTCTCCCATCAATGTGGTCTTTTATCAGGATGGTCCCTTATTAGGGTGTTATCTCATCAGGGTGGTATTTGTTCAGGGTGGTCTCCTATCAGTGTGGTCTTTTATCAGGATGGCTCTAATCAGGATGGTCTCTTATATGGGTGTTATCTCATCAGGGTGGTATTTGTTCAGGGTGGTCTCCTATCAATGTGGTCTTTTATCAGGATGGTCTCTAATCAGGGTAGTGTTTGTTCAGGGTGGTCTCCTATCACAGTGGTCTTTCACAAGGATGGACTTTCATCAGGGTGGTCTCTTATCAGGGCTTACATTATGCAGCAGTACTATCCACTGCAGGTATCCAAATCACACTCATCATTAATTTAAGAGTCATAAAGCTTAGCTTACTGGGCGTTTCCAGGCACCATGGGCTCACATGAGGTGGGCACACATAAGCTGTCATTACTAACATCATGAAAGTTGTAAGTGAAACAATATCAAAGTTGACCCTACTTTGAAATCATGACTACATACTTGTGCCAAGCAAAACCCCTCCCCTCCCCCCTCACTTGAGAAAAAGACCCATCATTCCGTCAGGCATAGATAAACAGACTTACCATCTGCGACACAGCAAAATGCCTGATGGCTTGAACTCGGATGGCCACATCCAACATCTGAGCAGCGATCAGCCCCCCATGTCTTGTGCCTTCCATCCGAGTCAGCTCCACAAGGATGCTCACATACCTGCCAGGTGAACCCACAACACAATAAAGCAGGCGTGCAAATGTAATGATTTTGTCTGGTAGGATGCAAGTCACCGATGCAAATGGAAAAAGAACATGCATTTCTTGACAACTAACCAAAGCACACTACAATTCTTTACTAAGACAAACAAAGAAAACCCAAAATGATGAAAATTATAAATGTAAACAGAAAAACAGCATGTTTTGTTGTTGTTGAAAACTAGCCCAGTCACACAGCAATTATGCACACACTTGCAATTAAAAGGGATAAGAAAGACAATAAAGGGAACGGGGCAAGAGAGAGAATGAGAGACAGAGAGCGAGACAGAGCCAGAGAGAGATAGACAGAGACACAGAGAAAGAGAGAGAGATGGACAGACACACAGTGAGAGATGGACAGAGACACAGTGAGAGAGAGGTGGACAGACAGAGATACAGTGAGAGGTGGACAGACAGAGACACAGAGAAAGAGAGAGGGATGGACAGACACACAGTGAGAGATGGACAGACAGATACACAGTGAGAGAGAGATGGCCAGACAAACACAGTGAGAGAGAGATGGACAGACAAACACAGTGAGAGAGAGATGGACAGACAGACAAACACAGTGAGAGAGAGATGGACAGACAAATCGAAACAGATGGTCAGACAGACAGTGAACAGCACCCACTCTACTGACCACTCAAAGTTGGTGACAAACTGGTAGTTGGACTGCGAGCAGATGACAACAATCTTGGACAGGAGTTCATCACGATAGTGCGACCCTTCTGCCTTGTCCATGTGCACCATCAGCTTCTTGACGATCTCCATCAGGTTCTTCTTGGTCACCATGCCATACAGGAGGTCAAGGGCACGCAGTCGTATGGACTCATCCTTGTCGTCCAGACACTGTAGGATCAAGTCCTTGTGGCCCTGAACTGATTTGGGGTGGGTGGACAGGATGCGCGACATGGCCAGCAGTCCCAGGTATTTCACTGAAAATGAGAAACTTCATTCCTGCATCAACATGCCATGTATTCAAATTAGCTAATTTAGTGATCAAAGAGAGAGAGAACTCAAACTCAAAAGTGTACAAGGACTGTAGAAAGAAAGAGTAAGTAAGTTGGTGTTTTACGCCCAGTCAACTGGTGCAGTTATATCAGGGCGAGAGAAAAAACGAGAAAGAGAGATTAGTTATAACTTCCCAATTTAAAAAAAAAAAAAAAAATGACATTATTAAATGTACCCAGAAAGAGACAAATGCTGAGTTTTGGTTACCTCGGTCTTGCTGCAGATCATCCATTACAGCCATGGTCACTGAAGTTTAGTTTCTGATCTTAATGCTTTTGCAACAAAGTTAGCTTTCTGTTCTGCTCTTATTCATGAAGAAACAAACACTAAGAGGTAGCCCTTGACAAGAAAAACAAAATGGGAGAAGAAAAATCCTTTCTGGATCTGGGTATCTGGTCAAACTCACCAAACACACAAACACACTGACACCACGTCAACTTACAGTTCTGGTCTGAGTCTTCAATCAGGATCCTCAGTTTCTGAACACATAGCTGGAAACATATGGAACCAAAACAAATGAAAGTACCAGGCCAATACACACAAGGGAAGTTTACCTAACAGCACAGCAGGACAATGAACTCATTTTCAAATGGTAAGGGTGGGTGAACTTTAACCCAATGTTTTGAGGCCATACTCAGATTTTACAAAATTACCCCCCCCCCCCCCCCCCCCCCCCCCCCTTTTATGTTTCAGTACTTTATTCACCCATTGTAAAAAATTAAAACTGCTTTATATTTATACGGGTACACATTCCCAGTCCCACCAGCATATGCTCTTTAGTGGCTATGTACCACAAAGCAATGAAAGATTATAACTTTCCCCAAGGCAGTCAAACTTCCCTTCACTCTGTTTCTCAAAGTCTAACCACCTGTGGGTATTTGGTCCTCTACCAGAATCATACAGGTTCAATATGAATTTGTTAGTATCCTCATCAAGATCAGTCCATTTTCCCACCAGACCATAACGCAAAGTACAGCAGTGAGCCAAGACTGTACCCATATGTGGCTGACAGCTCATCAGCAGGGGACTGAACTCCAAGTTAGAAGTAAAACTGTGATACAAGAGGATATCCATCATGTTTTCAGAGTGTCTGTAATGAGCATGTTTGTTGAAAATCAATCATTAGAGTGTGATCAAATCTACCTACCACAAAGCAGTTAGAGTCTTAATGCAGCATAGCAACTAAGTTCACCTGGCATTTAAAAGCATACTTGAACTCAAGTAAGTTAGTGTTTTACACCCAGTCAACCATTATGGTTATATCAGGGTGATACACATTTTGTCATTACACAACAGTGAACTCAATAAAAACAAAATAAATGATAATAGTACTTATAATGAATGGGTATTCCATTGTCTTCCCAATGAAAAGCAGCTGACTGGCATTTCACTCTGGAGGGCAATAGTGTATTAGCATCTTCCTTCTACATCTGAACCCAACAGCTTTACAGCTGGCAACATGGAAACACAAACGTTATTATCTCTAAATAATGACACAAGTGTGAACTGATCACCTCTCTTGCCTGTGGCAAAAGTGAAAGTTGTCCGCAGCCATCTGTTTGTAATGGTTACTGGTATTTCCATGCAGGACAATAATGAAAGCATCTAAGTCAAAGCACACAAGGACAGGGTCTCATCACAACTGCAAATTACACTATCTGTAGATACTGTGCATCTGCTTATACCAATGTAACTGTTCATAATGCATGTGTGTGCAAACATGCATGCATTTTCAAGTCCTCCATCAAAAATACACCACCATGTAACTGTATCACACACACACACACAAATTAAACAGCCTCCAATTTTGGGAAAACTTTATCAAGAAATGCAACAAGTTGGGGGGGTGGGGGGTGTCCACAACCTCACAACCTGTTTGATCAATCATATTCCAGGGGGGTAGTGAAATGGTTTGTTTGGGAGAAAGTGGAAAGGAACAAACCAAAAATGTGTGATATTTAATGTCACAGGGGTGGGGTTCAAAAGTGTGTATGTGTGTTGGGGGTAGGGGGGGAGGCGGGGGCAGGGGAGGGTGTTCACAAATTCTGCACTGTCTGCTGTTGCTCAAAATGAATTATACTCTCATATTCACACTGATACCCTTCCACAAATGTGTATAAAACATGAATTGTTTCTCTCTCTATTGTTTATACAGCAAACAGGATGAGTAGAAAATTGGGTTTTCATACCCAGCCAGTATGACAGTGAACATAAAGACAGCACAGAACTCATACGCTGACTTGGCCTGGCAGCAAAAAAATCTACGACTTAATCCTTGACAGGTTTTGCACGCATAAACAACTGTGGGTGCATTTTATTCTTAGCATCGTATCATACAGCATTGTGATGGTGGCTGCTTTGAAAAGAATCACATACACAACACCGACCAAAAATGTGTACATTTCTCATCCCCCCCCCCCCCCCCCCCAGTTGATTCCATGTATTTTCTGACTGCTGTCATGTAAGCACACTTTCTATCAAGCTACTTCATAGTGAGGAACACACACACACACACACACACACACACACACACACACACACACACCATACACAATGGTCAAACACATATAAAGTACTACTGTCAGTCTATGCCAAGAATACAGAAAATAATATATCTATAGATCTATACAAAGTGTGTGTGTGTGTGTGTGCGCGCATGTGTGTGTGTGTGTGCATGTGTGTTCGTGTTGTATGCGTTGAATTTTAACAATATGTACATGTAAAGAATGTGTAGGCACTTAGGGCCTGTGCAGGTTAGGCGCTCTAAGTATCCATTATTATAATATTTTTTACCAACACATGACCATGCATAATGACCTGTCTGTACAGTTGGCAGTAAGAAGCCAGGTTAATGAAGTGGGGCTTGGGGGACTGATCTTGTTTTGTGTTTTGTTTTGTCATTCTCTGTTTCTTCTTTTTTTCCTTTTCTTTTATACACTTTACAGCCTTGTGTCCTTGCTTGCTCTACTCAGATCGGCAAACCTGAATATGCAAGACACACCACACACACACAAAACATCAAAAAACACAACAAGCATGTGAAACTAGAAGCAACACAGCACTGACAGATATTTTTTTTTCCAAATGTACTTCACACACACTTCCCTATTCTCCTGGACTCAAGTTTGCACAGGACCTGAGACATGAGTGCAGACTGGAGTTTTAACAGAGCTGATCTAAATTTTACTTGAGATCTGTACTGGCTGTTTAGATCTGTAGAATTTGGACCAGACCAAAATTTGTATCAAACTTGGTCACTCAATAATATACACTGGCAAAATGTCATGCCCATGCCTTGTATAATCCTTAGGAACATAGAATTTACGGTAATAATGTATGATTTTTTTTTTTTTTAAAGTAACAAGGCTTGGTCACTCAATAATATACACCAACAAAATGTCCTGCCCATGCCAAATAAGCTTTACGATCACAGAATTTACATTAATGATGCATGAAGGTATTTAAGAAAAGTACTAAGAAATTAGAAACTTCAGCAAGGTTTGTGTTCATCTTCTTAAATAATGGTTATCAGTTCTGACTGAAGTGGAACATTAAATTTTGCCTAAAATACCAAGAGACTGGCCACCTGCCACCACTATTCTACATAATGGCAAAGAGTGATATAAAAGATCTATTTGATGCAGCAAGTTCCCAGAAAGCAAACCACAAGAAAGAGAATACATGCCTTTAGAGAAGGCTATATAATGCAAAACAGCAAAGGAACAACAGGACACCTGCCACATACTCAATTTATAACACCAGCATTGTATTCTTACACCATGGAATCACTCACTAGGGCATACAGTTGTTATGTTTCATGAATCATCATAATAAAGGTTCAGCCACAGGGTCTTGAAAAAACATCTTCAGCTGAGGTACATAAGAGGTGTTAACTGTAACAAATAGTTACCGAGTCTGACCTACCTCAGCAGAAGAAGCAATCTCAAAACAATGGAGGATCATGTTTCACAATGCATACCAGAAGTGTCAACCTCAGCAAGTGATGCCTCAGCATGATTTTATATTTTAACAGTCACAATTTGAGTAATACTCAATAACCTGTATCCCCACCAATATTTCAGTCCATACTTACTCAAGATTTAAAACGCTACACGTTCTCTCACTCTAGGAATTTCTTTCTTCAAAAGTTCATTCACACGATTATTGGTAAAATAGCCTAGATGCATGTGCATGCATACACCTGTCTGTCCTAAGTGATGCAAACATCTTAACTGTAGCTAAACAAACTCATCTGCTAATTCCAGAAACCTTACAACATAGAATATTTGCCAATGAGTCACAGCATAACCTATGCGTTATCTTATTTTAAACAGCTTGGTGAAGTCTTGCTGTTAATGGGAATCAGAACAAAAAATCAAAATATGTTTTTATGAAAAACAAGGCTGCTTGAGGAAGCTGCAGGAAAAGAGAACAAACTCCATAAAAGTGGAAATCTGTACTGCTTAGAATGGACCATTCTCATGGACTATTTATGATGCAGATCAAAATGAGGTTGAGGAGAGTGGATCTAAGTAAAAAGTGGCAGGTAAGATGTCCAGCACAGACAACAAATGACTGTGAAAGGAAAACACCCAAGAAAATGCTTAAATCTAACAAATACTATTGTGTGCCACATTGTTTCTCAAATTCAAAGCCTAAGAACAAAATACCTTTTTACAGATTTTCGTTGGAAGGAGCGGCTAATCCCAACCACCATTTGATAAAACAAAGGACCACAGCTCAAAGTTGGGAATGTTTTCTCCAAGTCAGTCGCAGAAAAGTTGATGAAACACACTTTTTTCTCCCCACATACAACTTCCTTTCTCAACTGTTTGTGTGTTTCTAGCTTTTTCCTTTAACTGAATGCTGGCAGTTTTTGTAAATGACTAAAATACTAACAGTCTTCAGCCACAAATCCTTAGCCTTGCTTTTGATCTTGTGACCCACTGTGACCTGTCTCACTAAGAATGGTCCATGACGTGCCCCTGCTAAGTCTTCACGTGATGGGTGCATATATATGTAACTACATACAAGTGTGCATGTGCATATCTATCTATATAACATACATAATAATATATGTGTGTTTGTGTGTGTGTGTGCACACATTCATGCGTTGTGCATTCATGCATATATCTGTGTGTGTAAGAGCAACAACAAAATCAGGTTCATTTCTACTACATGCAACTATTCAATCCAAGATACAGAGACCAACACAAGACAACTGAACACAGACACCAGGCATAAACCATAACAGCCACCGTCACAAGTCATTTACTATAGTATCTGGCATAATGAGCAAAATAGCTTTGATGCAGAACAAAACAGTATTTGGCTGAATGAGTAAAAAAGCTTTTTAGGTTAGGTGCACACTATACATGTTGTACTGATGACACAGTCATTCAGTTTTATGCTTGACAATACTGCTGTCATGACAGGCCAAAAATAAAGGCTTGTGGAGACAGAAGATGCCAAGACTGTGAGACTGGGGCTTGGGGATGGAGGTGGACGATTGGGGAAATTGGGAGTGGGACACAACAAATATTGCTGCAAGAGAACAAGGTTACTGTAAAGTTATTAGTGAATGTACAGTGGAACAAATGCAATGCCCAGGGGTCACCAGTAAAACCAGAAACATTCCATTCATTTTGAACTGCATGCTTTCAAAAGAAAAGCTGAGTTCCAAATGCAGTGTCCTCAATGCAGTTACTGTACAGGCTGAAGCTGCACATGTGGAATTGGTGGTTTCTGTCGTTGCTGTTATTGCTTTGCTTTTAAACATAAATGAATAAATGCGTAAACTTGATCCAAATGTATGCACCATCATAACACAAGAGAGGGGAAGGGGGCAGGACAGGCCTAAGGATGATAGACTGATACATCCATAAGCACATTCATGACTGGCAATGCTTCTTTCTTTTGCATTCCCTGCAGTCTGAGATTGAACAAACCCAAGAAACAAAGTCAAAATCAAGGTTAACCCAAATGAATGTTTCACCAAACCAGTCAAGCCCTATGATCAGTATGAACCCAAAATGCAATCCACAGAACATATCCAAATGAATAATGCAAAATAATTCCATTTGATTTTACCAAGATAAAATTAGAACAAAAAAACAAACAAAAAATGGAATGAGAGAGAGGTGAAGTTTTTGGAATCACTGGAGACCAAAATAAAAATTCAGAGGCGAGAGGCTGGAGTTAGTGTCATCACCAAGATAACAATAGTGAAGCAAACTAAAATGTTCACAAATAACAAGAAACTAAAATGTAATATACAAAGTTACACTTTATGTAACAAAATAGAAGCAAACCAAAATATTGTAAAATAAAATAAATATAACCCGTATCCCATACTAAAGCCTGAAAAAATGTCCATGTATAATTTTCACCGTTATCAGGGAGCAACTAGCAGACAAGGGTAGTAAGCACGCTGGACATGTACCTGAATAGAAGCAGAGTGGTTGGGAATGCCTGAAGATATAGAAACGAGTACTGTAAGTGAGAGGAAAAAACAGTCACGTCAGCAACAATCAAATCATTCTTTTTTCTCAATTCACAATCATAACAAAGCATTTCACGAGTTATACATTAAAAGCAACCACAACACATTTTTGAGTATTTTCCCCCCTCCAAATAGTGATTTAAATCAATAATCATAACATAAATGCCTCTCTAGTTTCAAAAAAGTTGCTCCAAACCTGAATTTTCTGTTTCTAAAGGATATGATTTCATTAAAAGAATTGTACATGATACAGTATTGCAACAAAATACACTTTCATCAGAAGTATTCCTGCACAACTGTTTGCAAATAAATTTACATAAATTAGCCAAAAATGACATTTCTAACAACTTAGAACTACCATCAAAACACACACTCAATAAAGAAACTGCTTTAGTTTGAATACTTAGTTTTGCTTCATTTTCCATTTTAAAAAATATGCTGAAAATGATGCTGATCCAGTTAGAAAACTTTTTTTGTTTTTGTTTAATTCTTTTTTAAATCAACCAAAAACTTCAACAAACATCGCTTTAAGGGCTCTTTCACTTACAACTTTGTGAAGGTGACAAGACAAAGCACCATCCAGGTACCTAGCACCAGTTTACTACTAAACACACTATATTCTTCAGTCTAAAATGCCACAGCAAACAAAACACAGTAGTTAAAAGACTTCAGGTGCATGTGTACCGTTGGCCGACTTGTCACCAACACCAGTCTGTCAGCACAAAGAGCCCTTTAGGAACAGCCACTTATTTACACCCTCCTGTCAAACCACTGCTCACAGCAGCTTACCAAAGACGCATTACTGTCTATAACAATTAATATGAATGATCAGAGCAGTGTTCTCAGGAAATGACATGTTCATCAAAGCTTCCTTTTTACATTCAGCATTTTTAATACCAAACTGGTCAATTATTTTTCAAAGCAAGTTGCAAACAAAGTAGACATGAGCCCACTGTATATAATACAGCACATGCTGACACCAACTACTTACTGACCTGCTATGACCGTGTTGATGCACTCATACAGTAGAGACATGGCCGATGTGCTGAAACATACAACCGCCATGATTTATGCAGATGCCAAGGCCACGTTCCCCTTGCAAAACAGATACCTACCGCATGCATGGTTTCCAGTCTGATTCTCAAGATCCAAACCTGGATGTACGTAGCAACCAGCTTTAACATCCCCTACTGCCCATCATTTACACATCAGTTTCCTGTCGCCTTCATCAGCTGCTGTCTCTTTTTACTTTGTTATGTGTCAGAATCTGCCAACAACAAACCCTAAAATCTTGGTGCCTTATTCAACTCAAAATGCACTTACTGGACAGCAGAGCCTATTGTATCTCCTATTTCACCCACACTGTACTTTCAGGACACCAGAACCTGGCTTCCTCCACAAATCTCCCATTTTCCCCCAAACAGTATCCTAAGATGCAGTACTGTGGACACTTAAATTGTCGTCTCCTACACCAAGAGTCCAGAGCTATCTAAGGTTCCCTTCCTTTTTTAAGCCTGGACTAAGTCAGAATAGAGCTACACATGCTTAAACTACTGACAGGATTTCTGCATTTCCAGTTTCTGCCTATTTCATTCATGCCTCTCCATTTTTTTCAAATCTTCTTGAAGCATAAAGTCATTTGCATCCTTAAGACTGAACCAGACTATTACGTGTGATTAGCTAAATTTGTTTCTTCCTGTATACCCTTCACAGTTGACTGGGCATTACATATCAAGTAGTTAACAAACAAAAAAATCCACATACAGTACCATTTTCAAAGCTCAAATGCAGTGTTCAGTATTTGGAAAGTTAGTATTTTACAACTAGTCTTTGTATTACAACCATCCAACTAAGTCTATTAATGAAAATCCTCTAATGAGTGAGCATTTGTTTTTTCGTTTGTGTACAGCCATATTGCACCAAAAGTCAGATCTAACAGCCTCCCCCCCCCCCCCCCCCCCCCCAAATGACCCTAAGTAAAACAGAGAAAATGAGTTATTAAGATCAAGCATGTGCCTGTGAATAAAGTTGGTGAGTAGTTCAATAAATGACCCAAAGTGAGGCAGATAAAATGATTTATTACAATGAAGCATGTACCTGTGAATAAGGTTGGTGAGTGGTTCAATCAGTTTCTTGCCTAGCCTGGGCTCGAGTGGTGTCAAGGCTCCAAACTGCACAGAGCAGAACCTCTCACAACAGGCACACCACAAGGGACATTCAGGGTAACTCCCCACAACATTCTGTGCAGAACCTCTCACAACAGGCACACCACAAGGGACATTCAGGGTAACTCCCCACAACATTCTGCACAGAACCTCTCACAACAGGCACACCACAAGGGACATTCAGGGTAACTCCCCACAACATTCTGTGCAGAACCTCTCACAACACCACAAAGGACATTCAGGGTAACTCCCCACAACATTCTGTGCAGAACCTCTCACAACAGGCACATCACAAAGGACATTCAGGGTAACTCCCCACAACATTCTGTGCAGAATCTCTCACAACAGGCACACCACAAAGCACAAAGGACATTCAGGGTAACTCCCCACAACATTCTGCACAGAACCTCTCACAACAGGCACATCACAAAGGACATTCAGGGTAACTCCCCACAACATTCTGCAGAACCTCTCACAACAGGCACACCCCAAAGGACATTCAGGGTAACTCCCCACAACATTCTGTGCAGAACCTCTCACAACAGGCACACCACAAAGGACATTCAGGGTAACTCCCCACAACATTCTGTGCAGAACCTCTCACAACAGGCACACCACAAAGGACATTCAGGGTAACTCCCCACAACATTCTGCGCAGAACCTCTCACAACAGGCACATCACAAAGGACATTCAGGGTAACTCCCCACAACATTCTGTGCAGAACCTCTCACAACAGGCACATCACAAAGGACATTCAGGGTAAACTCCCTACAACATTCTGAAGCCCTGTTAGGCAAAATAGCATAATAGAAGTTTGTTTTCATCAACATAGAGAAGATTTAACCCCCCACCCCCCTTTGTGACACGGCAATACAAGGAACCATCACTACACAACAATTTTCATATTTGGAAGGCCACAATAAATTTGATCCTTTCACTAGTTTCAGGAAGAGATGCAAATCAAACAATGGTACTCTCAATTCAAACAAAACTTACAAAATACATTGTCCTGAGGTGACCCTTCACATTGTCCTGAGGTGACCCTGTGTGGTTGGCAGGACATTAACACACTTGGCCCCAGACCGCCCGTCACCACCCGCTCTTTTTCCTTACTGCAAAACCCCAGACTGCCTGGTAGCGGCCGGCTAGCAGACGCTCCATACTAGCATCTCGGCTTATGCAAATAGGAATGGGATTCTTACGAGACTTGTAGCCTAGTTTCCACTATTGTTTACTACTTCCGGCGATGTTGTTTGTTCAAAGTTCGGCGAAGTTTGAGAGACGCTGTGAATTTTCAAAGTTGCGAAGTGGACATGTGATAGATGGCCGAAAATAAACAAAAGCCCTACTGTTAGCAATGGCGTCAGAGCTTCATCCTTTGAGCTTTGAACTGCAAATTTGGCTCAGTTGCTTACCGTGGGCACCCTCAAAAGAAACTCACAGAGCTTCATCTTTGGAGATTCAAACTGGAAATTTTGCAAAGTTGGTTACCCCGTAGGCCCCCCAAAACTTGACATTCAGATGCGGACATTTCTGACTTGGGATTTCTTTCTTTTTTATGCTTTTATTTTTTTGTGAAAAAAATCAAAACCTGTTGGATATACAACACTGTATTCGCAAACTGGGGAAAATACGACATGAGCTGAAACATTTGTTTGGTGTATATTATTGATTTTTAAAGTTGTATACCAGGATCATTTGACACAGTTACTTCCCTTTGCATGGGATTTTGTAGTGAAAGGGCAGCAGCTGGTCTGGGGCAAAGTGGGTTAAAATCTACTGATTAACATCCAAAACTAACCAAGCTCAACAACTCCTGGCCACACACAAAAAAATCTCCAGATGACAGCTACTTTAATTAGACAGTTCTGGCTCTTGGTGATGGGGCAACATCGGTTGGCACTGACCAGTTTGATGATCTTAATGAGGACCCAGTTGTTGGTGGAGGTGGTCATCAGCTTGAAGAAGAGAGGTGCCAATGAAAGGTAGTTCTTGGGATTCTTCCGTGCCAGCTCACAGATCACATTCACAGCTGCAGACTGCACACCTGTCAAGTGAAACAGTGAGCATTGAACTTTCTAGTTGTTGTTGCTGTTGTTGTTTTTTAAAGCAAAGCAAATCAGATCATGAAAGGATGGGATGCTAAAACCTTGTATAATTCTTGAGATGTGACGACTATTATCAAAAGTGAATTGGTTGGATAAATTACATTTGAGGTGAACTGGTAGGGTGAATCTGTGAAGTCTGTGCTAAAGGCAGTCATTGATGAAGATAGCTGATCTTTGAGAAAGAAGTTGCACAAAGCAGCTTCCACTGTAGCTGTTTGATCAAATGTCTGTAGGAAGAAAAAGAAAAACACACCTTGGGGATAGAATGTAGATTGTAAGACATGAGGACAGAAGTGATTTTACTTGCTTCCATCTATCAGATTCAGAGAGTGAACCCACAAACACTTGGGTCAAAATTAAAAACAAACAGGAAACAGGTGCTGGTCAAGACTAGTCTTCCACAATCAGCAGGACTATCAAACAGAAAAAAAGAAAAAGGAGCAACAACACTGCACATTTTAGGCACAATCACAACACTGCACATTTTAGGCACAACCATTCTGGTAAGCCTATTGTTTGGCATAGCCCCCCGGCTCCCACCCCCCACCCCCCAATAAAATCCAGGATTTCAGTCCCAACCAGTGTCACCATGGAGAAAACTTTGCATCAAGCAAATCTAACATAAGGGTGAGGGACAGAACCAACCAGGGTCAGGGTCTTCCAGTTTCTCCTTCAGACGAGGGAAGGCTGGCCTGAGGGCTTCTGGAAACTGGAGGAACACCTTGTACATGATCAGCACTGCCTTCTTGCGCAGGTAGGGCTTGGACGACGTCATCTGTACGCAGCAAACCAAACAATACTTTAAGTGGAGCGTCTCATTTTTGTGCCAATCTGAAGGGTTATCTGAGAGCTGGAAAATGGATAGTGAGAACTGATGGTTTAATTTTTTTGTATGTATCAGGGCAGATCTACCTCTTTAGCAAGAGCAGTGGAGTCACCTTCAAGTATCATCTCATCTAAGGTGGGATTAAGCTGACAGAGACATAGCGGAAGGGAGGGTAATTTGGGCCCATCATACCAACCAGACTGAACTGCAAATGGCAAAATCCACCCTGCATTTTTTGCAGACTAATTGAAAGCTGTGCTGCACCCTAAGCACTAACAGTATTAGTAATGCTGACGTTGCTTTTCCATCCAAAATCTCAAAATCATAGCAGTTGGTATTAGCAGTAATATTACCAATAACACGTGCACATGAAAAATGTGACAATTACTGCAATACCCTGCTGACAGCTACCAAACCATCTCACAAACAAGACGTTAACTTTCCTAACGTTTAAAGGGAACAGTTAATCACTGGGCAAAGGTTGTAAGCTATAACTACAACTGACCAATGTCATGATATCATTAGCAAGGTCGCGGGCAAGATCACTGGTGATAAAGCACGCCAGGCCACTCAGTGCCACGCCAGCATCGTACGTGTTGACGCTGCTCATGTCCTGAAACACACAGCGACACACAATTTCAAAATGATGGGCTAAACATGAAAGGGCACTGAATGGCTTAATCACTGGAATAATATGACAAAATATGCAATAAAACAACAACAAAAAGACTGATTAAGTTATCCATATGAACATCATGACAAAAGATGTAATGATTTCATTTGTAATGAGCCTATCCCAAGAGTACTTTCACAACAATGTCAGGAGCAAAGAGACTAGACAAATCTGAGAAGAAAAAAGAAGAAGACTGAACTCAGCAAATCTGTCCATGAATCATTATCTAGGTAATTTATGCACAGTACCTGTGCATACACTGCAATACTGAGACTCTTTGGCTTTCACTGTTTTGTTTTCCTAACAATCTTTTTGCACATTCCCATTTACAAACTTGTTTAGCAATTGATACAATGCTAGTTCCCATGCAATGTCTGCCACTCTCCATATTTTGCTATTGAAAACAAATCTGAAATTTTTAGACCTGCATCTACTGTCTTAGTATCTGTGACCACAGGCTATCTGTTTTTTAATGACGACATCATAATTAACCTTGTGTCAACCATGTCACTGTGACGAATACAAGCATTTCTCCAAAAGCTTCTCTTTTTTTCTTTTTTTTTTGGGGGGGGGGGGGGGGGGGGGGGGGGGAGGCCAGCTTTAAAATCAACTAATCAGATCAGACCAATGACAACTAACAGTGTTTCCTACTCTGCAGTTACTAACATCATATTAGTTTAGAGTAGTACACCACTGTCTAGGCAATGACTGAGGCAATGAGCATTTTCTGAGCCTGGGGCAAACATTTAAGCATCAACAGGAGCTGCTGTCAGCAGACAGAAGGTTAATCCTGTGAATATTAACAACTCTGTACAATGCAGAGGCCTCAAGATAAACTGAGAAAAAGAATGCTACTGATGAACAGTTGTAAATCAGTGAATCACATGTGCATGATGCATAATCCATCCAATCAGGGGAAGAATCTAGCAGGTCAAGATCCGCAGGCAATACTGGCCTCATTTTGGCAAAAGACAGAAAAACAAAAATGTCCAAACTTGTGTTGATCATATATATATATATATATATATATATATATATTATATATATATATATATAGATATATATCTGATATAAATTATAGCAAATCTACTCATTGTAAAGACAAAAGTTCTTCCAAGAGAGAAAGTGAGAGAGAGGGGAGTGTGTGTGTGTGTGTGTGTGTGTGTGTGTGTTTACAGAAGACAGCTGCTGACCTGAGCAATTAAAAAAACATTTTTTTAAAGAAGTTTTTATTGAATAAAAACAGAGAAACAAACAACATCAAAAAGAAACCTATCACTGTGTCACGGGCATTAAATTGCACATCAGCCTTCATACAGGTTTTGGAAGATAAAATTCAAGGACTTTTCAACAGCCAATTTCTGCAGAATTCAAGCACCTAACAAAACTTGAAAAAAAAGAAGGAAAAACACATGAGAGAAGTATTTTCACAGGAACAAAATGCTGGTCGCCAGGAGTGCGAAGAGAAGAAAAAGACACACACAAAAAGACAAGGACAACAGGGATGTAATATAAGTAAAAAATATATTTTAAAAAATCACATTTTGCAACCAAAGACTTGCGTGTCAGAAGCAGCAGGGTGGGAGAGCGGCACACAGATCATCAAGACTGTACTTGAGCATTACAATCTCAGTTTCCAAGGACTTTCAATTTTATGCCTATTTTTTTAACTGATTTTCAAGGACTTAAAAAACAACAACAATAAAGTAATTTAAAAAGTCAAGAACTTTCAAGCAATCTCGAGGGCTGTAATATGCAATGCAATACCGCATGTGCACTGAAGTTTATGTCCCTTGCATTCATTGGGAACAGGACAACTGATTGCTCTGGCAACAAAAACTAAATGGACAGCAAAGAAACAAACAAACAGAAGTATTTAACATGCTTTCAAAATAAGACAATTCATCCACAAAAGCTAACTAGCATGCTCAGTTTGACAGAAAAACACAGGCCCTGACCTGCATGCTCTAGGTCAAACATTTTATTATGATTAAAACAAAAACTTGTAGCTACAGACCCCCCACCCCCACCCCACAGTGGTCCCTCAGCACAGCAGTTCTTTCATGAACAGTCCAGCTCAAGGATGAAACGCTTTGAAAAAGAAAAGCATGGGCGGAAAATGCAGGTATCAATACCAATGCAATTCTGACTCTCCCTGATGATAAACATACAGTTTGTAAAAAAAAAAAAAAAAAGTTATGCTAGCCTGGATTAGGAAAAGGAATGTGCTCCTATCAGCTGTAGCCAACCTGTTGCAATGTGAGATCTATAGATTGCACACAGCCTCTTTTGCATGATCACTTATCTTACTCAACATTCCACTTCCACTGAATCAAACAATTACTATGTTTTATCAACTCTTAACCTGAAAGCAGTGTTCGAAATACAAACTTGAGAAAAACAACAACATACTTTTGGCAAATGATTGTTTCAAAACAAAAAATAGAAAAAAATAGTGATACACTGTTTATGTAACCAAGCATTTAAAAACAAAATCCACACTGCAACAACTTATATTATTATAATTATAAGAAGAAAGACACACTATACCTTAAAACAAAAAGTTCCAAAAAAACAAAATACAACAAAACAAACATTTCCCCATGCAAGCATGTAACAAGGGCTCCCCATCTTGCCTTAACCCAAATCAGAATTTTAGAGGGTACACATACCCTAACTTGTCCTCCATATGGTGTCCAAAATAATTTTTCATCACATGTCTCAATGTCATATTTTGTGGAATGTCCTATCTGAGATGTTGTTTAGGATCTATGTTCATCAGTTACCCGTTTTATTTATTCTCATAATTTAATTTTTTTGGTGTCATGTTTTGCTGTTGGAGCCTTCCTGCTATATTTCCCGGCAAATTCTTGCCAAGTGGAGTAGTATTTGTGTCTGTAACACAACAATGTTACTGTCCTAATACACTAACAGCACGTTATTGCTGACTGGAAAACAATAGTAATGGTGCTGGATGCACACAGTAGTTCAGTTTACTGTAATGAGAAGGAGAATGCATGGATTTTGATCTGACCGCACTGGCCTACCATCTCCTTAAGTTTGGGAGCATTGTTTTCAGCTTCAATGTGTAAAGCATGCATTAACCAACAAGATGGGGAGCCCAAAAGTGACACTTGGCAAATGTGCAGAGCAGCCACGTGCAAGTCACCAGCACTAATCTGTTTTTAATTTTGATACATGCATTGTGTCAAACTAATCCAACAGTAACAACTACCACAGTACTAGATGCAATTTTAAGGCAGAACAAACCAAAAGGAAACACTTGTAATCTAGTATTTAACAGAACAGCAAAATGAGATAAAAAGAATAATTTTTAAAAAAGTATGACTACACAAGCAAAATAAACACACAACACACACACACACACACACACACACACACACACACACACACACACACACACATACTAAAAACACCAAACCTGCAAGTAAATAATAATCAAATAAATTTAAAAAATCAATGAAGGATCAAAATAATAATAGCAAAGGCACTGCCAGAGACACAACTAAAGATAACTACTCAATTCCTCACAATGAATAAACCAACAGAACAAACACTAAAGTTGTAACACTGCCTATATGTCAGAAATCCTCATGAAAAAACCCTCTGGACAACCCCAGTCCAAAATGTCAAACCACTTGAGCTGAACTGAAAAAGACCACTTCTACCCCGCTCAACCTTTTGCTTGGCCATGCATAATTAATAGGGGTCAGAGGACTCAAAAGATCCCACAGTACAAGAATACATCAGAGCCACGATCCAAGCACCAGGCAAAACAAAACAAACTTACTGAACAGATAAACTCCTTTGAGACAGAGAGACAACAGACAACAAAGCTGATGGTGATATAATGGTTAACACTAACACATTCATTATATACTTTGTATCTTCACACTAAATACATACAGCACAACTCCCTTGAGACATCAAAACTACTTCTTCCAAACATCCCCCATCACCCTTAACAGAACAAAAATATACACAATAGAAGAGAATAGCGGGGATAATATAAATAATTATATTTAATCTTGAGCACAATTTCATCTCAAATATGAGGGAATCTGTCCTAAGAATAAGATGGTTCCACTGTACTGAACATGTATTTTAATCTATATCAGACAAACTTAGTTATATATAAAAGATAAACAAAACTGGAGTAACTAATCAATAACATCTGTAACACAACAGATTTAGTCATATATATTTATACTAACACACTGCCCAAGCAGGCGTTAGACATTCAGAAAAGGGGAGGGAGGACAAAGAATAATAGTATGTCACCACATATAATTTATATTATGCTATGTATGCTGTAAACAATCTATTTTACACTGAAGGTGTTGGATGAGGCAGAAGCAACAACATGAACAAATTCCTGGGCAAATGGGTCATCTGAAAAGACCCACGGTTGCTCAAGTAAAACAATTTTAAAGTATTGATATTAGAACCAGTAGGACTTGCAAAAAACGAAAGATCAAAATGGTTTTCAAGGTATGAAGTTTAATTACAGGTCTTTTAATGAATCAGAGGTCGTGCAAAGCTTTACACAAAGTGACAAACAGTCAAAATGCCACACTTTTCCAATTGCAGCTCTGCATCACTTCATGCATTTCTGAAAAAGTTCCTACAAACAAATGAGATGATTCCCGCAAACTACTGCTTGGTTAACAAATTATGTTTCTGAGTGATCTGACTCCTGACTCTGCTTCTGAGTAATCAGACAGGTCTTTCATCACGTATAGAACTAGACAATTTGGTTGGTCACTCATACTAACCATAGCAGATTTCAACATGCATTACTAGTGTTTTGTGCTTGGTCAGTCAATGTATTCAAGAAATTACTATTCAGGGCCAGAGTACACTATTACAAGTTGTACTTTGATGACCGAAAATATGGTGGGATACAAATATATGCACACAATGACGGTGCACATATTAAGACAGTAACTTTCTCTGTGTACTGTGAAACATTTGGTTTGAAAATAAATTGTCCAGTTAACTACCATTCCAAGGAAATCAAAATATAAACCAATTACCATACATTTAAAGATATTTTTGACCATCACAGCTGTCTATGCTGTACCAAAGCTGTTTTTTCTTAGACTGAGGGAAAAAAAACTCATTAGCTAAATTACTCCAGAAAGACAGAATCCTGATGCATATATATGCAGCAGAAGCTCATAAAAGGGTTCAGACAAAAAACATAAAGAAACAGTAAAAACAAATGAAGAACTACCAACATTAATCAACAAAATGATACTGGATTATAAATACAAATTTACATGTAAATCTTTGTTGCATCCTGTAATAAAGATTCTGTTACACTCACGGTCCTAAAAACAATGGCAAAAGGGCAGGCCATCCCCAGTAGAATGCATACCCAAACTAGTGTAATTTACACAGTACAATTCTGAGATTGATTATACGGCACTTGTTGATATAGCCTTGGGTTGGGGGACCTCACTGTTCACTTCCCCAACAAAAATGATGTACAACCAAAGCATTTCCATCAAGATTCAAATGACCCTGTTGCATTCTTCACTGTGCTGTCACAACACTCTCAGCAACAACGTTACACTGAAGGAGACCTGTTTCAAACAAAATAAAGGCATTCATGCAAAACATGGGCATTGCAAGTCAATGACAGACCCTGCCGAAAGTACAAACCCCAAAGTTGATTTACCTTTCGGATCATGTTTGTTGTCAACATAAGTACATCTGTGCCATCATGAAAGCACTGTGATGCTGCCAGGTAGCCCACTCTCTAGAATCACACAAAGCAACATAAATATTATTAGCAAGTTTAGTTATTTTAGTCAGGATGGGCAGTATATCTGAATATTAAGCCAATCCAAACTTCAAACATATTCATTTTTATGGAAGGAAAAAAACAAAAAACTGTGTATGTGCATGCATAAATGTCTGTCAGTGTGTGCTCACACATGCATGCCTACCGATTAAGGTAAGCTTATAACAGAAATGGATACAAATTCAGATTCCATCATTGCTGGCAGGTGGTTTATTTTCACCATGCCAACTGCCATCATAATTAGTATGAATATAAATTGTCCAGATACAAAAACTGCGTTGTTTCACAAGTTTCCTTTTTAACACTGGATCACGTTGAAAACTGCTATATTATGTATGTACATGTATTTATAGCATACAAACTGATCACATAAAATTTTGATCCTACAGACATGTCTGAAATTGCTCCTTTCATCTGACATAATTTAGACAACAGAGTGACACAGGATTTTTTTTTTTCCAAGAGCTTCTTTCTTTCACAAAATTACTTTGGTCAAATAGCTTTTAATCAAAAGAGCAATATGAATTTCCAGTGAGAATTAAATTCTTTAATTTTAATGTCCCATCAACCACACATTGACACAGGGTCACAGAAGAATGAATTCCATGAGAATTTTTTTTTGTTATTTATATATATATATATATATATATATAAAGAAAATTTATTTTCTGTAAAACAACTACACAGTGTTCTATTCTAGGCTCTTTCAGTTGTGTTATCAATAATATCACTGTGCTAACTGTTGCTTACAGGTAAACACTGTGTACTGGTGCCAGTGATCATGCTACACCTGTTTTAAACCGACGTGACATGAATGAGGTGGCAAAAGTGGTTTACAGAAACCATGGTTCCCAGGTCCTTGAAATGTGCAAAAAATGGAAGTAAAAGGACCTAACAAAACTCCACAAGGACCTCAAATTACTCTAAATAGTGAGTATAAAACATGCTTAGGCTTAAAAATAGTTGGATATAGATCTATAATAAATGTAATCAAGTCAGAAATTGTTATCTGCCTTCTATTTTTGCTTGCTTGGTACAGATTGCTTCCCTTGCACAACTGGCTGATTTGCCTTCTCTCCCTTGCCAGGTGGTGGTCCACTGTCATCTGCTAGGCCTATATATAGACTTCAGCTTAATTAAATTCTGCTGCCACATAGTTCAGGAGCTGTGTGAGAGTTGAGGTGGCCGTCCTGGGCTGTCCGTCCTAACGAGCCTTCTGGCTTCCGTGGACGTAAAGATTTACTGAACCATGCTTCGGCATTGGTCACAGCTTGTCCCTAATATGTCAGCCGACATCTGAGGACATTAAGCACCACTTCATCATCATCATTAAATTCTGCTAACTTTCTGCCTCGAAACTCAAAAGTTTTTGTGCAAATGATAAGTTTGATTATGAGCACTTATAAAAGGACTTAAAAGGGTGTCAAGACTAGTAAAACGGCTTCAGAAGAAAACAAAATGACCAATGAGTGGAATGAAAGTAACTAAGTAACTTGGTGTTTTATGCACAGTCAACCAGTATGGTTATATCAGGGTGAGAGTGGAATGAAAGGACTTAAATCAGTTATAAGGCCTTTCATGGAAAATTCTATTCCACAGCACTTAGAAGGACTCGCAAGGACACTACAAACCCTGGAAACCAGCCAGACAATCACTAACCGGTCACATACACAGCCATCTATACTACTACTAGTACTAGAGCTCTACTAGCAAATAACATGCTCCCTTCCCTGTCTGGAACACATGGACACACACACAATCTCTTTGTGTGTGTGTGTGTGTGTGTGTGTGTGTGTGTGTGTGTGTGTGTGTGTGTTTGGTTGTTGTTGTCCTTGTTTTTGTCTTCTTCTTTCTTGTGTGTGGAGAACTGGTCAAACAAAACAATAGCACGTATATCTGACCAACTGCTGATTTATTTCCAGTCCCTGCTGATGATCACCAGCAAAATACTGGAAATTAGTATACCCTGGGTGTTCACTACTAGCAACAGGAATTCTTCCCTCACCTTGAAGGTGAATTTGGTGGAGCTCATCACTTCAATGATGTTGAAAGCTGCCCAGCTGATGTCATAGCCAAGCATTTGCAGCTGTAATTACAAATATCAACATTACAGACAGATCATATTAAAAATAGCATACAAAACAATATCACTAATTGTTACCCCTCCCCCTCCCCCCCAAAAAAAACAAAAAACACACACACTTAAATTCAACTGTAATTTTTTTTAAATTCAAATACATTCACAAACTCAATACATTTTTTTTTAAATCTTAATAATTATAACTAATAAAAATTCAGCTGTATTCTCAACACCAGCATCGGGACAATAGTATGAACAGCTCTTCTATACTAGTGAAACATAATTTACTGTCAGATTTAAGCATAAACTACAGTTAAAGTATCATATTTTTAATGATTTTACTGTTTTTACTATTTTAGCATAGATCTGCATTGAACCAAAGGAGTAAAACATAAAAAGTGATTAAAAATAAAAAATAAAAATAAAGTAATTTGATAACAACAACATACATAGGTCAATTTGTTGACAGCATTTGCCTTGATGGCCAGGTTTTCTTGCTTGAGTTCCTGCTTAATCTCATCAATGCACTCTGCAATGTACTTGGACTGAAAGACAGAATAATAATTACTGTATGTTAAGCAATATTATATATATCTACCCAAACCACAGAGACAAAGCAATATTTATCTAAAAGGATAAAGCGACCTTTTGCTATCGCTGTCAGTGATCCTTGTCTATTAAAATTTCAACTTCTCTAGATGGACCAAAGTGGCTTAAAAAATGTTCACATTAACAGGGCATAATAATAAATAATATACATGACTTAGTGCCAAAAGGTGTGCATGAAAACCGGACAATGGGGGTAGAAAATAAAGTTGATGATACATTGAAACTAGTTGTGTTTTTAGAATGTGCACAATGCTGGGAAAGATTTCTTAAAAGCAAAAGATAAAAACTTGTGCACTTTTGGAGATATTTGCTGACAAAGGTCATAAAAGGCTGCATGTTGTACATCAGTATTACAACATGCATAGTTCATTGTGTCTTCAGTTTTGCAAAGTATGCACAAAATCAAGTCACACTATTAGTGCACATCTCCCCTACTATGTTTTGCCAAATTTTGTACACTCATATAATTTAACACTGATTGTGACATGTTGATTGTTGTAATATCTGATGGGCACATAAACCCCATAACTCAACATTTTTTATATAACAAGTAACACACCCTTTCATGCAATATACTATAATCAGCCATACAAGTGCATGCAAAAACACAGTGAGAAGATTTTTTTCTCAGATTGCATTTAATAACAAGTCATGAAAATTAAATGAAACAAAATTCTGTATTACATCAGTATTACAACAAAAAAACATTTCCCCAATTTTTAGCATAGAAAACATTCTGTTTGCTTAGATCAGTCTAACAAAAACAAATCAGAATGACCTGATTTTATCATGGTAATTTACATCAACAATTAAGTCCAGGACCCCCCCCCCCCCCCCCGCTCTTTGAGATGTGGATTCTCTGCGGCCAGCCTCTCTCTGTACCATCTGCAACTGTCTGTGTTTGATGTTTTCCTCCTTGCTGTACCACTTGGCTCAGGAGTAGTTTAGTTCCGCATACCCTGGTCATGTCAATGAATTTGAAGTGTTATGAATATGAAATTATTAACCCCAAAAACCAGCAACTGTCCCAATACTGATATGCTCAGTACAAACATGTCAAACCTACACACCATGACCTCTACACAAATCAGTACTCAGTTCTCAGAACCGCTATTAGTATTACTAACATCTGCTGGGCTTAATTAAACTTTAAAAGTTTTTAAAGTTTTACGTCACGTTACAACAACAGTTGTGTGGCAAACATGACGTCTGACATAACTTTCAGGAGAAAATTACCTCCAGAAAAAAAAAATGTAACTTCATCACTCTTGCTCAGTTAACAAAATATTCTCGCAACACCACTAAACAGTCTACAAAAAGCATCACTTATAACTGACAAGTTTTTGATGAAATTTAGTACACATCCTGAATCAACAGTTGCACGTAAGATTTACAAGATATTCCTTGTTGTAATGAAATTCTTCACGCTGTACTCGGCTAAGTATAAAAAAACGGGTTTCAAATCTTCGGCGCGGGAAGATGCCACTTTTCACAGTACTTTCATTCCGCACACCCAGATCGGCGGAAAACTTGAAAATAATCTCAATAAACTCCTGAAAAAGCGCACAGTACATGTTCTACATAAAATTCATGTATGTACGTCAGACCACTGAAGGAGACTACAACACACCTTTCGATGTTTCCAAACAAAGACACGCCCTGCAGCCGGGAGAATGAAGGCACTCAGGAAAGGTCACGTGCCGTGCCGGATGTTGTCGATAAAAAAGAGACTGCTTTCTCGTTTGTTTTGTACAAAATATTAGATATCTTGTAGAACTCAGATGTTACAACAATATCAAACGTTTGGGGAAATATTCTTAATTCCCCTGAAAAATTTTGCTGAAAAAAAAAGTATCCTGTTAGTGCAAATGCATGGATTGGAACACACGGACGTTTCCCCGGTGATTCCGAAGCAATGCTGTCGTTTTTCGGTTGTTCAAAGTTTTCAGTTCGAGTTTGCAACACATCTGATGTACATACAGGGCAAACTTTCGCGATCAATTGTCAAAATACAACTATTGTGAGTGTTGATGTTATATTATCCGTATAAAATGTGTTTTCCGGTACAAATCAGTGATTTTTTCTCCTGTGTTGGGATTTGTTTGTAAGCAAAGTGACAAAATCACTGGGTACATGGATGTCCTTTTTTGGGCGTATTTTTGGCGCTTTTTCAGTGTGTAATGACTGTATCTTAAAAATCAACCACAGCCTGGTTGCTAAAATTATCTGTACTATATATTCATTCATTCATGCAAGTAACAACATTTCAAATAAAAACAGTTTAAACAATGTTTTATTTTCAACTAAGTGCTAACCCCTTGCATGCGCACCTTTTGGCACAAGTCACATTTAAAAAATTTTCTTTGGTGTTTTAAACAAAAAATTTACCCGAAACAGGTTTGTATGGGGCTGCTGGTCCAGGAAATTAATCTTTTCTTTTCTTTTTTTTTTAAGTGCTATCATTTGTATATATTTGGCTGCCTATCTGGTAATATTCAAAAACACACATTCTTACTTCAGTTTTTTCTCAACTTAAAAAACCTCCTATAAAAAAATTTAAATCTTTACCCTTGGGATGTGTGTGTTTTTTTACGGATCAAAAAAAAAAAAACCAATATGATGACCAAGCATAGCTCAATGGAGGTTATCACCATGCAATCTTTGGAAGATGCTCATCTGAACAGCAGCCAAGAAGACTCCAGTACTTTATGCTGAAGCTGTCATTACTGTCAACCTGGTCCATAGATGGACAGCTGGGCTAATACTGTGACAACAAAGCTGATCATTAGACATTACCCAGACTGGGTAGAGTCCACAGACTCACTCTGAGTTTGAATGAGTGAACAGCAGTTCAAGTGCTTGTGGCGATATGCGTAACAAGCCTCACAATACACTGTTACACAATGCACACATTATTGCTTTTTCTTCCAATGAATAGCCATGCTCCAAAAGCTGAGATGACTGACTGTTTATCCTCAGGAAGAAAACAGTCACTAACATTAACTAATAAGCAGCCACTGTAGTCATCTTTAAGCCTTACGTGTTATATCGCTGGCACAGCACCATCTGCTTCATTATTCAAACACAAAACAACATCTGGCTTCAGATAATCAGTCATGCTCAGAGGCATTTTCCTGTGCTTGTCATGAATTCTGTGTGCACTTGTGTGTGCCCCTGTCCATGCACGAGTGTGTGCATGCATGTGTGAAAATGGGAGTGAGTGGGTGGTTGGGTATGCCAATGCCAAGGAACAGCCACTGTTCAGTGTCCGATGGTAATTGGAAAAACAACCCAAAATGCAATATACAGTATATTACTACCAATGTCAATGATGTAATGTAAATAATCTGCCAAGATTCCCTGCTTCTGAAAGTGAAAATAAAACTAGTATCATAGTAAAACAATGAAAGCATTACAACTAACACAAGAAAGAACACTAACTAGCATTTGTAATAACAGCAATAGTTATAGTGGAGCTTTTGTAAGGGGCCATTTTTTTTTTTAAAAACTCAACACAAATTACAATCACTGAATCAGTGATATAAATTTAATAATATAAAATGTGGGTCAGACCCGGAGATCAATGAATCTGGTGATTAGAACTACTACAAGAATGCCTTGCCACTAGCTCACCAACCTTCTACTGCAGAGAGATTTTTAAAACTAAGTGGATTTAACTCTTACAAAGTTACAGTCATACTCTTTGCACTCTTTTCTGCTTGAAAACACACCTCTGCTCCAGTCCTGAACCACACCTGGATCACCACTATACTTAAAACTAAGGTTACTGCAAGTTCCAGCTCTTCTGTGCAAAACTGAAGGGAAACTTCAGTATTTTCAATCCACTCTCAATCTCACTGACATTGGCACCAATGCACCGAGGCCACAATATCTGTTTCTGGTGCAATTTTCACGAAGCACCCCACCCCCCCCCCCCCCCCCCCATGTGTGTATAATGGCTGAATTTCAATGGCAACAGTGATGATTTGGTAATTTATTATCAAACAATTAATGCACAAGGATTGATTTGATGAATAAAACTAAAATGCATAATAATTAATATATATATATGTTTTCTTTGCATGCACTTATCTAACTCTTAATCTGTCAATTTTCAAAAACCACCAGCATTTATATATTTATATTAAAACACTTATTTACACACTGGACATACACAACATTAAAATAAGCAACACCTTACAAATGAGTTTATATTTTCATGTTCATTTTTCCATGCAAACATTGAACTGTGCTTCTTCACAGTTTGGTACCTTACTGTTCTTAGACATTCACACTCAAACTATGAAGACTGGAACTTGGAAGCACGTAGTGTACATCATGTGCATTCCACAGCCAACGACCTACTGTCCACATTGTAAAAGTGTCACTGGATGAGTAAACCATTTTTCTGGAATGAATCCCTGAATTACTGGGGGATAGGTACAAGTTCTACAACCCACCAACCTTAAATATGATTAGCAGTATAAATTCACTTGGTAGGTCTTGTTTGTACTGTAGTCTATCGTTGATCTCATTGTTCAAATGAGATTGACTTCTTTTAAATTATAAATAGTTATTTGTGATTGACTTCTTTCAAATTATAAATAGTTATTTATACTGAGTACTAACTACTATGCATCCTCATCCTTTTGATGATTCTGACAATTGTGTTATTACTGTTAATGTAGGTAGGACCAGCCTCTCTTTAGCGCTGGGTAACATGGCCGTCGCGAGGCAAATATTGCTCATTTTCAACTTGTCGTATCTGCTTTGTTTTGTGCAGTTTGTCAATAAAAACTCTGTCAGGCAAAAAACATCTTTTTACGACCTGTTGATCCATTATTTTGTGCGTGATGTTTGTGAGTTTGGAAAAATTTTAATAACACACCAAGGGGTCGGAAACCGAGCTGGTCTGAGTCGAAAGTCAGATGAGCGAGGGGAAAACGGTTGGTTGGGAAAAACCCGTTGGGAACTTTTACAAAAAAAACTACACATATGAAGTTAATTTTTTAGAAAGGGGAAATTTCCCCGTAGATTTATCCGTTAAAAAAATTCGTTAAAATTCTTTGTTTTCGAGCAGCAAAAATTGAGTTGAAAAATAGTTCATTTTTACCTAAATTTACACCAAGAAAGTTTGAATCACCATATTCAAATTTTGGATTACTGCAAAGACAATTTTCGCTCTTTAAAAAAGGGGGTATCGTTTGATCCTGAAACGAGTCCCATGCAAAGGAAAGTGGAGACCCCGTAGATTTTGTCGTCTGCTCGATTTGGGATCGCTAAAATCTGCGACTACCAAACGGCGCAAAAGATGCTCACCCTGGAGGAATTGGGAAAAAAAACGTGGTGTTTTTTATTTTAGCGATAACTAAGTGAGTTTCCAACACAACCATAACTGTATTTTTGCACGTTTACATCTCTTTGAAAGAAAAGAAACAAATTCATTGTGTCTGGGCGTAGTTTGAACAAAATTACAGAGTTATCTCCTCATTATTTCCTCCGAAATGCAAACTGCTGTAAAAGTAGTAATTTCTTTCCCCGTAAATCCGAACTGACAAAAAACTGATGTATGGTGTATGTTCTCAACAGTGAATTTTTTTAAAGGAAATTTAGCAAGTGAATGATTTTTTTAAATATATTGTTTTTCTTGTCAGGGACAATAACTCTGATTTAGCTAGCAGACGATGCAGTCACGAACCAATATGTTTTTTACAGTAGATCTGCTCATCTAGACAAAACAAAATAAAAGCAAGCCACCAGCCAAAAGTAATGGTATATTGAGAGTTTGGGAGTTTGGAATTGTATTTGCTTCTGAAGAATTAATTTCTTCTTTCCCCCCATCTTCTTTCTCTTCCACCTTCTGTGCACATGGAAGACCTGGCACACTGGCTCAAAATTACATGATTCTTTCAATCTTTGTATATAATAATAATAATACAAGGGGGGATTTAAAAAAAGAGAAGTAATAATGATAAGTTTTTTGTTTGTTTTTTGTTGTCTGTTTAACATTTTACAAGCATGACTTGACAAGACAGACTATGGTAACAAGACAGAAGTAACTAAGTCAATAAGAAAGACTGAACAGGAAACAAAATGAAAGAAATAATCACACACACACACACACACACACACACACACTTCAAGAGCCACATCAAATGTGGGGGTGGGGGAAATAAAATAACTCACACAGCAACATTAAATACAGTTTTGAGCATGTCAATTTTTAAATGTCATTGAAGTGGGACTCCAATTTTTGTTAGTTTCCTTAATAATCCAGGTCTTTTACCTAAGGTAGGGAAGTTTTTTGTTTTTAAATATTGTCAAATAATGGCTAGAGCAACTCGAGTTGGGGTTTTACTTCTAGGGATTGTTTCAGTAGCTGAGACTGTACTATGGTAGTAGCAGTCAAATACCTGAAAATTAGTTCTTGTCTGCTTCCTTTTGTTTGTACCTTTCTGATTGATTTATTTCTCAGGTTATTACTGCATGATTCACACAAAGTCAAGTAAGTGTTATTTACAACTAAACTTCAGAATTTGATGATTTAATCGGTGAGTATTAAGTGTATTTAATTGGTGAGTATTAAGTGTTAGTGTGCTGTTTATGTTGAAATAAATATTTTTTACCTGTTTGTTTATATATTTCTTTGTTAATGATTTCAGAGGATGATCAGTTTCATCACTTGAGGAGAGAATTGGTCCTAAAGCGAGGCGGGCCCCAACATCTACCACGAGGCCACACTTGGACTGCAGTTTTTAACTTCATTTCCTCATTCAAACAAGTCTACATATATATGTGAGCAAGTGCTCTTTGTATGTTTTTACAATAATCCCGCCCCGGTTATCAGATCCATGCAATTTCATTACTGTACTGTTAGTAACCGGGAAAACTGGAGCAGACACGCTTTTGTTTTAAAAGCGCGCTTTTGCGTAACGCCACAGGGCCCCTTCACACAGCCGACCGGCGATAGCCGCTGGTGCGCGCCTTTTTCAAATCTGTTTACTCCTTAATATTTTGACCGCTTGTTTGTTTACCTACCCCTTGTTCACCTAGTCCTTTTTATGCAGCAAGCCATGTGTAATATAATTTGGCATCTTAGAATGTTTATTAGATCTTATTTAGACGCAGGATCGAGCTTAATCAGTAGCCGATCCCACTTAGGTCCATTCTTTTTATACCCTCGTCTGCATGGCGCGTTCTCTGTTTAGTACTAGTGAATAGTAGTGAATCGTTGTTTTTGACTCGATGAAAGTAATTCTGTGTCGATCAATGCTTTGTCGTATAGTATTTTGTTAGCTGACTTCATGTTTAGTGTTATTTTGGGTTGAAATTAACTTATTGAGTATTGTGTACTGTAGAAGCTAAGTTATATTCATAGACTACTTGATATCACTATCAGCGCTGTTGCGACTAAGATAACGCGCCCCAGGCGAAAGTTCGCACCAATTGTTTTAGTGCTAGTCTTTGAGTGTGTCTTGCTTCTTACAGAGGCGTTGTATTGTAATTGTTATGTACCATTTTACCGTGGGAGCGTTCTTTATTCGATATAAGTTTTAGCAAACCAGTTATGTTTTGTACATTGTGTTATTTGTGTTTTAAAGTTGTACAATCTGTTTATAGACAGGTGCAAGCCATGTTCCCACTCTTGTTGTAAATTAAATAAGTCATGTGTGTACATTTGTTTGTACGGTTTAAAAGGTTGTAACTGTAGTTTTTATTTGATGTATTTCATGTTTTAATTAGTTTAGTTATTGTTGAGGAAACTGTATTTGTGCGGGCCAAGAAACACAATGTCAGCCATTTTGTGGTCCAGAGGGCCGATTTCATTGAAAGCGATAGCGTGTGTTCCTTGCGGCCCGCGCAGTTCTCTTATCTATGCGTCCCGCGTGAGGATTTTGGGGTGTTTGAGAAAGTTGTCTGCTGCTGTAGAATAAAGCCTGTTTGCCGTCGCGCCTGCTGTGGTCTCCATTTTGACTGACTCCGCTGCCTGTGTCCTGTCCTTCTACCACTCCACTCCATTACAATGGGCTGTGCAAGCAGGATGAGCGGAGCGACCCGAGACCACAGAGGTTTCAGTGACCACGGCCCAGACCGCAGCAGACAACCCAGCTGATGACGGCCAGCCACCAACACCACCACGCCGGGTTCCACAACTGACGCCCCGGCTAGCTACCAACACCATCGACGTCGTACCACAGCAACGACACCGGCTAGCCACCAGCACTACCGACGTCGTACCAAAACCGACGACCCCGGCTAGCCACCAGCACCACCGACGTCGTCCCACAACTGACGACCCCGGCTAGCCTCCAGCACCACCGACGCCGTCCCACCCTCAAGAAAACCTCCCAGTGGGAGTGGTTCAACCGCTCCATGCAGCCCGCTGCGTACCCTGCCGCCGGAGCAGAAACCCAGGTGGCCTTGAGCGTAAGGTGCACCGAAAAGAAAATGCCGCCACCACTCCTTTTGTCGTCGACGCTGACCAGCAGTCTCCATCTCCGCGGCCAGACGTCAGTGACTGGGAGTCAGACGGTGATAATGAACTGCATTTTACAACTGCAGACTAGCTCCTGCTGCTGTTGCGGTGCCAATAGTGCAACTGTGGTTCCACCTGTGCCCTGCCTAGAGCTCGCGACGTCTGGCAGAGAAGAACAATAAGTAACCCGACCTCAAAGTTACCCAGCGCAGTACCGTGAGTGTGTTGAAATTAGTTGTTTCAGTTGTTGACATGACATGTGTGTGATGATTGCATTTTTAAACTGTGTTCATGATTTTTATGTCAAATGCCATTGTATTGCTAGGTTCATGGTATGTTTTTATCTTGGCTATTTTCAAGTTGTAGGTACAATAGTGTCGGAAAACATTGGTATTTAAAGAGAATATTGTTTAAATGCAAATTTCTAGTGTAACTACCTGTTTTGCTGGCAAATAGTGCGGATTTTTGTGATTTAAATGGATTGTGAAATGGTAACTCAGTGACCGGTTGCTCAGTACAAAACATAGGCCTTTTTCAGTAGGTTGTAGATATTAGAGGATTATTTTTTTAAATAACAACCCTCTGTTGATCTAAGGCATAATGCCGCCTCTGATTTGGTCTTATTTGAAATTGCGGACTCTCATATTAAATATATGTTAGTCAAAGGATGTTGATTTTGTTTTCCGGTTCAGCCGGAGATCGTCTTAGCCCTTTCTAGGTTGTTACGTTAAAAACGTCGCCTGACAGATTGGTGTTTTTACACAGCGAGGACGCTGGTAGTGGTAGAGTAGGGGGGGGATGTGAGAAGTGCTCTTTGTACGTTTTACAATAATCCCGCCCCGGTTATCAGATCCATGCAATTTCATTACTGTACTGTTAGTAACCCGGGAACTGGAGCAGACGACGCTTTTGTTTTGAAGCGCTGCGTGTTGCGTAACGCCACATGGCCTTCACACAGCCGACCGGCGAAAGCCGCTGGTGCGCGCCATTTTTAAAACTGTTTACTCCCTAATATTTTGACCGCTTGTTTGTTTACCTACTCCTTGTTCACCTAGTCCTTTTTATGCAGCAAGCCATGTGTAATATAATTTGGCATCTTAGAATGTTTATTTAGATCTTTTTAGACCAGGATCGAGTTAATCAGTAGCCGATGCCTCTCAGGTCCATTCTTTTTATAGCCTCTCGCATGGCGCGTTCTCTGTTTAGTACTAGTGAATAGTAGTGAATCGTTGTTTTGACTCGATGAAAGTAATTCTGTGTGATCAATGCTTTGTCGTATAGTATTTTGTTTAGCTGACTTCATGTTTAGTGGTTTTTTTGGGTTGAAATTAACTTATTGAGTATTGTGTACTGTAAAGCAGTTTATATTCATAGACTACTTGATATCACTATCAGCGCTGTTGCGACTAAAATAACGCGCCCCGGCGAAAGTTCGCACCAATTGTTTTAGTGTAGTCTTTGAGTGTGTCTTTCTTCTCTTACAGAGCGTTGTATTGTAATTGTTATGTACCATTTTAACCGTGGGGGCGTGCTCTTTATTTGGATTAAGTTTATGACAGTTTAGTTTGTACATTGTGTTAGTTGTGATTTAGTTGTACGAATTGCTTATAGACAGGTGCAAACCACGCTTCCCCCTCTTTTTGTAAATTAAATAAGTCATGTGTGTACATTTGTTTTACGGTTTAAAAGGTTTTTAACTGTAGCTTTATTTGATGTATTCATGTTTTAATTAGTTTAGTTATTGTTGAGGAAACTGTATTTTTGCGGGCCAAGGAAACACAATAGTCAGCCTTTTGTGGTCCAGAGGGCGATTTCATTGTAGCGATAGCGTGTGTTCCTTGCGGCCCGCGCAGTTCTCTTATCTATGCGTGCGCGTGAGGATTTTGGGGGTGCTGAGAAAGTTGTCTGCTGCTGTTTGAATAAGCCTGTTTGCCGTCGCCGCCTGCTGTGGTCTCCATTTTGACTGACTCCGCTGCCTGTGTCCTGTCCTTCTACCACTCCACTCCATTACATATATATCTAAAATTTGCCTAAATTTCCTTATGCTGTGCATTTTCCTTCTCTGATTAATGCTGAATCTGCAGATACCAGAACCATGGCTGTATCTCTTTCCATTCCAAGTTTGATTTGCTTTAATGCTATTACCAACAATGATTTTGCGGGATATTTGCACCCTTTTTTCTCATGGAAACTTTCCTCGGTAGGTAAAATTTTGCTTGCCCCTTCTTAGATTTGTGAATTTGTATTTTCCTAATTCTGCTGAATCAGTTGATACAAAAATTATGGTTGTACCTCTTTCCATTCCCATTTATGTTTGATCTTGTCATGGTACCGTCAAAATTTGGGGATCGACAATGTCAAAATTAGTGATTTTTCCATTTTGGCACTCTGCATCTCCAATATTTGAGTAAGGATGACTACTGAAAAAAATTGTGTTTAGTCTATGTAGTGCAGACACTGTGTAAAACAAGTTGGGTGGATGTGTGACCAACAGCTTTTTTGCTAGAGCCATACAAAAATGGCATTTTGTAAAATGTGCGTAAAATGCCTAAAATTGTGACTATTTGAAGGGTGATATCTCAAAAAATGTTATAGATAAATTAATGAAATTTGGCTTGTGTACTTTGCCTTGTGACCCTCTTTAATATCACATATTAATGGATTGCATTGCTTGCATTTCAAAATTTGGCTGGACCTACCTAGTTAATGTAACTGCTTTTTTGCAATGTCTCTTGTGAGAGTCTACCAGAAGTTATCTCAAACCAATGCCTCTTAGCATTCTAATAAACCACCACAGTGATCAGGATAAAATAAAAGTAATCGTCACAAAGGCCAACTGTATTTATAACTTTTCGCAATTCATGCGAATAAGATGGTTGACAGTGAATTAAAAATCCACAAGCTGTGTGATGTGAACATACAGTACAGAACATCACTGAAGATCCCAAGCTCAGTACACAAAGAGGCACACACAACAGGCGCAGTCATTATCTCTGGCATGTAGATACTCCCTGGCATAATTAATGACGCACAACAGAGCCAGGTGTGATAAATTGTAACTGAATGCGAAAGCTGGTCAGCAGGTTTACCTCATTTTCCTTGTGGTTGCGAATGCCTCGAACAAGATCCTGGAGGTTCTTGTCCAGCACACGTTCCAAAGTACCCTTCACTTTTTTCAATGCCATGATGCTTTTGCCTCAGTGAGTGCGACGGAGCACCACATGCGCGGCGTACTCACGACAGACGACAAAATACTTCGATGCTATCGGCGGCTCTCCCACCGTCTGCCATTCAACATGGCTTCCGCCTCTTTTAGTCATGTGACCTGACGCGTAAACAGCTTCCCATAAAGGGAAATAAATGAATTTGTTTAAGAGAAAAAACTCTCTCGAATTCCCTCCCTTATGTTCTTTCTACATGATGTATGCCGTTGCTTTTGGTGTAAATGCAGTAGTCAATGCATCAGTTGATTTAACCGACTGGCGACTTTATCTTCTTCTTTTTTTGGATCCAAACACAAAGAGGTTCAAATTAACACTTATTTATTTTGACACAGATTTTCAGGGAAATCCCCTTTGTCAAGCCACAAAATGATGAACAGTAAAAAATGGGGGGGGGGGAGTTGGAAGGAAAGAGACAGAGACAGAGAGAGAGACAGCATGCTGAGCTTTGGAATACAGATTCATGAGAAGAATTATTTTTTGGGATCCAACCTTGGAAAAGTAAGGCTTCCAATTCCAAACATCCCAGCCGATGAATGGGGAAACTGGAGTACACGGGAAAAACCCCATTAGTTGGAGATAATCTGTTTAAATGTCGTTTTGTGATTGACAAAGGGGATTTCCCCAAAAATTTGCACTGTCCATGTCAAAATAAATAAGCGTTCGTTTGAACCGTTTCGTGTTTGGATCTTGTTTTAGAATGCTAGCAGTCATTTGTTTCAGATTTTTATTCTTTCTTTTTGCTGTGTATGTGTGTGCGTGTGTGTATTATGCTCTGCTTCAATCAACACTGCAGTGATGAATCTGAAGCATTGTTGTAGAAAAGTATGGATGATGGAAAACAAACTTGAGCTGAATAATGTGGACCTCTATCTCTTCAAAAGTCAGCACTAACAGATCATGTTCAGATAGGCGAGTCACAAATTAGTCCGTCGGGGATCTTTGGCTGGTCATTGACGCTAACCTGGATATGACAGCCCCCTATCAGCAGTGTGACCAGATCATGCCACTGTCACCTCAAGTCAATGGGAAGACTCAGGCCTTTCCTAACTCAAAAGACAGCAAACACCATTGCACTGTCTCTCATCATGTCTAGAATGGGTTATTGTAATAATACTCCATGGGGCCTTCCAGCTAATCGACTAAATCACTTACAAAAAATCCTGAATGCTGCTGCTTGTATGTGACCAGAGGAAATTCTTGATATATTACCTCATTCCTGAAGTCTCTGCACTGGTTGCCCTTCTCCAATACAAATCCTTTCTCTCTCACACATACAATGCATGTAGAAACTGCACCACAATGCATCAACTGAGACTTCTTACCCCATGCAATCCACCTCAGTTTCTCTAATCCTCTTCCCAGAGCCGACTAACCATCTGTGGTTTCAGCGAGAACACACACACATACACAAAATTGTGCACAAATTCATTCCACTGTGCTGTGCCCTCCCTCTGGAACAGGTTGCCAGACACTGCTAAATGCAGAAGACATTGTTTTCCTGGCAGCAGCTGATTTTTTAAAAACTCCTTAGTCATCTACCAGCCGCCTCACAGGAGCTCTTTTCCCAATCACTCCTGCATCCCTCTCCTCACAGTTCCCTCCCCCCTCCCTTATGTTTCCCAAGGACAATGAGTATGTGGGTGTCTAAATGGAGTTAAACTGTGTTATCCCAGCATCCTTACGTCTTGACGAGCTCGATTGGATATGCTGACACTGTTAGACACTCCTGGCATATATGTCAATGGTAAGAAATGGGGAGAGCACAAATTTACTAAATATTAAAAAATGACTAAAAACGGTGACCCTCTGTGGTTAGCAGACCCACTATGTTTAGTGTGGCACTGAACTGACTAGAAGGCATCAATTTTCAAACTGAAATTATAGCACACTCTGGATATGTGCATGTTTTAGTTACAGATGCAGACCAGTCTGTTGGAGATATGATGTCAAAAGTAAACCTTTTTTTCTCTCCATTTAAGCCTGTTGAAATGCTGGTATTCTTGGACTGAGCTGAAATTATAGTACCCTCTGGATATGTGCATGTTTTTGTTATGGATACAGACCAGTCTGTTGGCAATTTGATATCAAAAGCAAACTCATTTTTTTCTCCATTTAAGCCTGTTGAAATGCTGGTATTCCATTAGCTTTTAATTTTGTTGAAAAGGTACAACTGATCAAAGCAAACAAAAAACAAACCAAGGATTTTGTTTCAAAACAAAGCTGTAGGGTTGACATTTTATTATTCTCTTACCTCACACACATACACTTAAAAATAATAACAACACACACACTAAAATTATAAGTCTGTTGCATTTTTTTCATTTTTTTTATTCAATTTGGAAACGAGCAAAATCAGCAATACACTGACTTACGTTCCAATGAGAGAGCACTACTCTTTTTTTCTCTCTCTTTACTCTCTGTACTGCTCAAAGACAGCAAAACTAGTATCATCATGTAAATAAAGGTTATCATCATATAGTTTCAGGTGTCCAAAAAATGCCAACATTTAATACAGAAGCAGAGAACATATTACTTAACACTACTGAATATATGCAAAAGTCAGATATAATTTATGAAGCATAAACTTCATGATTGATCATGTCTAATAACCTAGAAAGTCTGAACTTGGCTGGACAAAAACATAGATCCCACTTTCTGACATTAATGTAATTATGAAACTCAATATAGATAACAAAATTTGGTCTAAAAGTGTACTTAAAGGGTAAACAAAAGTTATAATCAAGAGAAGAGTGAACAATTTCACTAAATCGATCTCTGGGAAGAGGACATCAGTTTTTATTAGATCTGAAAACTCATAAATTATCTCCCTTTTAAGACATGCTAAAGTCACAAGAAGCTTGTATGTATCACCAACACAGTAACATCCATACAAAGTTTGAATGCGGTCACAATTCAAATACCATGAAAAGACCCCTGTAATCGAAGGTTTGCTTTGGGACACAATCACCAAACCTGACATGGAAGAGTAACTGTAAAGCTCAAGTCTGAGAGATCATGCTGTCTCTGAGAAATAGCCAACATTAAAGTTTGTTGGCTATGGACTATCAAAAGAATGCACACACTTAAAACTTACAGTTCCATATAGATCGAGAGTCCTCCAATTTTTCACCCAATTCAAAAACTCTCAAACAAAACTGTTAGTTCTTGGATTTATTATGTCCCAGCAACTTCACCAGGTCACCTTGGGACGAATCACATCCAGAATGCCTCATAACGGGTCAATAAGCAAAAGCTGGGTCAAAGTTCTGGTCACAAGAGTCAACCAAGTCAAAGGTCAATGACAAACGCATCTTCATACTTACATTTCACCTAACTACAAGACAACTGACACTAGAGACAGGAATATCACATTTTTCATGCATGAACCCCTAAACAGCATGCACTTTGTGAATTCAATTGAAGCTAGAACAATTTCACATGCACATCTGATTCACTGTTACAATACACAATGTCACATATTTTGGTGCCAGTTTATGTTCTGCAGTCACCCAACCACCCTTATTCACACACAAGACATGATAAGAATGAATAAATGTCAAATTATGCAAATTTAAGTAAACAAGTCTCCCTCTGCTGCACACAGTCTGTACCTCATAAATGTTAGTCAGTTGGGCCTCAAATCCATTCTAAATCAAAATTCCTTCCAAAAACACTACCAGCTATCACTGTATTGATGCTTGCATAGACAATACAGAAAAGGGAGGTGGGGGGGAAGAAATCTGGTTAGAAAGATACTTATACAGTGATTAAGATCACAGGGAAATGGAGAGGTGGGCAAAGCGGTACTGTCGTGACAAGGGGTTTCTGAGCAGCACTAACAGCGGTTCGTTTGTGCCAACCCCAGCCAGCACAGATAGCAGACCAATCAGAGAGCAAAACCCTACACCTGACCCACGACCTTGTCCAAGATCAAAATCTCCATTTGTCAGAAAGCCAATGACTGGCCGATCAGTGGCATCCACAACTCTGGCTGGTTCTTTCAGAAGCAAGCCTTTTTCTTCAAGTTGCTTGATGTTCAGAGACTTCTTAGAGTCTTTTGTTTTTGTGCCAACATCTGCAGCAGACGTGCCTGTTCCCCATGGCTGCTTCTGTTTGCCATCACCTGCAGCAGTCACATCTGAAGCAAGCACAACAGTTCTTTTCCCCCTCTTCTCTTCGGCCTTTTCTGTGCGTGTTTGGCAACGGGGGTGGAGATGCTCGACAGGACCACCAAAGTTCGCATCCTTGGCCAGGTGTTCATGGTCAGCAGCTGATGGCAAACAAATCATGGCACGTTTAGCAGGCACCCCACGCAAGAGACAACAGGATGCTATGGGCACGAGGCTGCAGAGATTTTCAGACACCAGGGACCTGCACTGTGGTTGGTTCAGGAATGTTGACAGCCTTGTGCTGACCTGTCTCTGTACTCCTTTGCAGCTGGGCTTGCATTTGGGGGCTGCCCCTTGTACTGCATCCTGCAGCATTCGCAGCAGTCTCCGACATCGCAGAACATACATCTCTGGGCAAGGAGCGTCAATCTTTCCTCCATCCCCCCCACCACTCACAATGCCCCCACCAACATCTTCAAGGCTTCCTCCTTCAGAGCACTGGCTTTCATTTGCATGGAAGTTTTGATCTAATGCAGGTCCAAGCCGAGGCACAGTTTTGTTTGAATCAACGCCCTTAACAGTTTCAATTTGTTCTACAGTGTTCATCACCTGTGGTGCCTTTTCCTGCCACTCAGCCACAAGCTGTGTGAAAGGACAGTGGAAAGGAGCAGGCACACCAAGGCGATGGTAGCTGACACGCTTGGCTGGGGGGCGACAGACATGGACGTCAATGCACTGACTCCTGCTCTCCTGCTGTTGCTGGCAACCTGCAGCACTGTCCGGGTAGTCATGCGGGAAATGCAGCTGACCGGAACGTGTGGCCAGACTGCGAGCCTCTCTCAATCCTCCCACCCGAGCCCCACGGTACACCATAGCTATCCAGAATGCCATGCCCCAACCTTTTGGGACGACAAGGTCCCAGCCACTGCCCACCCCTGAACGCACAGTTGCTGTCTCTCTGCTGGATGATGACTGGCCACCTGGTCGTTGCAGAAGAAGTAAGGGTATCCTTGATTCCTCATCACCCAGTTGGAGAGCAGAGCCTAAAACGTATTGGAAAAACATAAAATCAAATATTATTTTGCCAACCTCAGGACCATCTTCAATTAAGAAAGGAGAGTGAAGTTTCTGCCACTGCAGCAGCTCCTTTGCCAACACACTGAACGTCCACAGCAGACTTCTCTGAACACATTCTAGTACTAGTAGACTAGTAGTCTTCCAAATAACTTCCCGTTCCTCAATGCCAAAAATATTACACAAAATTGGTTTTCTTGTGAGCTTTAAAAACAAAAGTTCCAAAACTTGATATGCATAGGAATGTCTGGACTGTACATAGCCTCTCTGTGCAGGGAACAGTCACTACAGAGAAAGAGTGAATCAATTCAAAACCGTAAAAGCATATGTTTAAAAATAAAATTCTAAGTTTAATCCACTCTCTCCAACAGGTTTGACCGATGCTGCTGCAATCGCAAGTTAAACTTTGTGCGGGTGACACTACCTGTAAGTGTAACACAAAGGCCTTCATTTCACTTATTGTGGGTTTTTTGCCTGTTGCATGCCTGCTGGATGCCATGCATACAAGGATGACAGCTTCACGTTGCATACAGCTTACAACGATGTTTTTCTTCCATTTTTCAACAATCAGATCCTCCCATCATGGGAGGCAGGGTTACTGTGAATGCATTATGGACCAAATGCAATCTACTAAAAGGTTATCTTTTTTTGAAAACCAACAAAAACCAAATCATTAAATTTATAATTTAATTTTTTGCCAAGGAACACATTGTTTTCACACATAAATCTTTTTACAATTGATTCAGATATTTGTGAACAACCGGCCAGCCAAGACAGTTAACGAGTTACATCAGGGCAGAAAACGCACACACACAAATTATGCAACTATTGTAACTGTTTCCATTTGTGACATACGGGTCTAAAACAGATTTTATTTATGCTACAGCCAGCTTGAGAGAATACATAATCTGACCATGAAACAAAAAACAAAGTGTTGCTCAAATCGGATTTGGAGCTATCTGGCAAAAAGACAAATTCTACCCTGCACACCTGGTACAAGAAGCTGTGCGCGGCGTTTGTGCATCTCCTGTTCAGTCATTTTGGTCTTGGTGACTTCACCACGAATGTCCCTGTCCCACAGTGGTGACACTGCCGTCACCGTTGGCAGATGCTCCCATGTCACTGCCTCTCCAGCACAGTCTAGAACATACAACCAAAATATGTCCCAGAAACAAATGCACCTCAATCACTTTGGGGCCATTAACAACAGCACAAATTTTCTGGCTAAGTGCACAATACTGCATTTACGATAAACACTTGGCCTTCCCAGGATGGATGTGATAAACACTCGTCTCAGCCCTGGAGCAGGACTTGGCATGGCTCATTCCACTTTATGTCATCTGCCATCAGCAGCACAGAGCTGTGGTCCGGAACTAGGGGAAGTATTAAGCATTAGCAGACACACGATGCCTGTCAAAATTCTGATTCAAGTCTGGTTCAAATCACAGATGTAAATGCAGCAGCCTATACCCAGCCTGAGCTGAGCCAAGCATGGGCTATAGTGTAGTTGACCCCATGAGTTGAAGTAATTATATTGGATACTGCAGCTTTCTTCACTTCACAGATGAAAGGATTAAGTGTTTACCTTTAACCATGTCAAAGGGACACACTGCAAAAACTGAATGCTTTGTTTCGCCTGTGATTTTTGAAGTGGTACTGTTCTAAGATTAATAACAAGAAGTGGACTGTTTTCGTGTGTTTTTTTATACATAAATTCCAAAATACAAAACTATAAAAAGCTTTTTAAGAAAAAGAAAAAAAGCAAACTGCATAAAATGCTAGTTAAAAACATCAGTTGAAACTACTGTCCCCTGTTTGTTAGAATGGGTTACATATTAAAATATTATTTATATCAGAATATATATATATATATCTTTAAAAAAAAAAAAAAAAAAAAAGGCTAGTCAATGCGATTTACTTCAGCTGGTAAAAACGTAAAATTTGAAAACATTTGTAAACTAAACGCATTTTGAACAACACACACACACAAAATCAATGCAAGAAAATGGTTCACTCATTGCAGTTAACAAAAGACCAAGGCAGGACTCGAACCTGCACCCCTGAAATTCATCCAGTGCTCTCCCATTGAGCTACCCAGTCTGAACTGTTAACTGTAATGCCTACAAAAGCATCAGACCCATTATCCACTCTCATCTCACCTGCCTCATGCAGATCCACTTTGGCACGTTTTGAGGGAAGCAGGACTCTAGGGTCACGCACAGTGAGGGCCAAAACAGCACGAGGTGGTATTTCACCAGGAGACTGGCAGTTCATCACTCGTTCATAACTTGCCTGCTGTGCCAAAAAGTGGGAGGCTTTCTCTTCAGCCGCATAGTAGTTTTGCCACCATGGCTTGGGCCCACTTTCCTGAGCATCACCACTGCCCGTCTGCGGACTCGCTTGGGTAGGCGTGATGCTGGCGGGTCTCAAACTCTCGCTCAGGACCAGGTTTGACGCAGGCCCTGTCAGGCGAAGCTTCACCAGCTGATCCTTCAAGCTACGTACACGCAGCGCCCCAGCACATGCCTCTGTTCCTCCTGGTGGTGAGCCAAACCTCAAAACATTCATTGGCTCTGGGGACTGCAAGACTTTGCTATCCTCGCACACAGGTTTTTTCTGCTCTGATGTGGAGATGCTGTCATCTGAATGATGAGCAGATGGAGCTAAGGCACACGCACTTGTCACCTGGGTCCACACTGCAGTGTAACTGGCTGGGTGAGTCCACAGCCACAGCACTCTCTTCTCCTCCACCCCCCCTTCCTTCGTGCCCCCTCCCTCTTCTTTCAGCTCAGCGCTGCCATCATTACTGCTCTGCCCAGTGTCGGGTTGCCACAGGTACGAAACTGGTGCCACAGCTCCTCGCGGGTATGCATCACAGGTGTAGAGCATCACCGTACCCCACCTCTGCCCAGAACCGGTCGCCTTGGCAGCAAATGTCAAGCCTGTGACATACGCATAGTAACATAACCAGTCTCCCCATTCTGACTATCAACAGAACAAACACAACTTTACTCAGTAGCTTCCAATTTGAGCCTATTTTGATCACAACTATTAAATTATGAGATGAATCACTGAATATGCAGCAGTTCTGTCAATTTAAGCAATGAATATTCAGAGCCGCTGGCCCCATTGTCTCATTGATTCTAATCTGGGTCAGTAAACATCCTTAGAATGACTACTTAAGCTGTTTTACACCACACAAGGCAGACACCAGTCTTTTCAGTTGATGAGTGCAGCTGTAAAATGACTTGATTTTCAGTCCTCAGAATCATGACTAGTCAATGGCAACACTCGCTTTTGCCCAACACACCATTCTCATGGATGCCATATTAACCTGTGAATGTAAGTCATTAGTGCAGCAGTAGTCTGTAAATCCCCCTGCCTCATGGACTCACATGAAGTACGATAGTGGAGTGTGAAAGACTGCAGTGTTTGCTTTACAAAACCACAACTGTACACCGACACAGCAGAGGGAAACACCATCAAGTCACTGAATGCTAATTTTACACTGGTGATCAAGTTAAAACTGCCTTGCTATGGAAAAAAAAGCATGCTTATTTTATCAAAATTTGTAGTGGTACCCAACAGTTATGATAGCTTTTAAATGTTCACCCATTTCAAAACACCACATTTATTTTTACAAAAAGTACCAACTGATGCGCCCACTATTAGTGTCACAAGGCAAAGCAAAGAAGCCTTACAAATTCCTGTGCTCCACCAACTGCATGTCTTTTCTAAACAAAGTCAAATTTTTGCTGTAGTGTTTGCTGAATAACAAATCTTACCAACAACAACAAAAATGCTCAGCAGTCAAGTGTAGCAGTCTGCAAATCCTCCTGCCTCATGGACTCACATGAAGTGTGAGACAGGAGTGTGAAAGACTGCAGTGTTTGCTTTATGATGGTCTAAAACCACAACTGTACACTGACACAGCTGTGGGGAACGCCATCAAATCACTGAACACTAAGTTTTACACTGGTGATCAAGTTAAAACTGCCTTGCTATGAAAACAGCTTCTTTTGTTTCGGTTTTCAATCAAAATTTGCAGTTGTACCCAACAGTTATAGCTTTTAGTTTTAAAATAAATGATCATCTGTCTCAAAACCAAACATTTAAAGGTGTATCAATGTCACAAGGAAAAGTAAAGTGTGACAAATTCCAATGCTCCATCAAGCATCTTTTGTAATTGTAATGATGCCATTTAAATTTAATAACACTAAGTCAAGCTAAGTGTAGGTAGTGTCTGCTTAATGACAAATCTTTATAAAAATGCTCAGCATGTCAAATGTGGCAGTCTGCAAATCCTCCTGCCTCATGGACTCACATGAAGTGTGAGACAGGAGTGTGAAAGACTGCAGTGTTTGCTTTATGATGGTCTAAAACCACAACTGTACACTGACACAGAAGTGGGGAACGCCATCAAATCACTACATACCACTGTCAGTACAGTGAACTCATGTTAACACACCTTGATACAGGTAATGGGGAGGGGGTTGGGGGGGTACCCGTTTTTAAGACAGAACTTCCTGTTGCGCCGATCAGATACAATTTTTTTAACTGGGACATGTCTCAAACCAGCATACCAGAAAAGCAGCAATGTGATACTATCAGTCAGCCAATTTGGCCTAGCGGTAAGGCATTACGCTGGTAAGCAGAAGGACCTTGGTATGATTTCACTCTCCTCTATCTCCCAAAGTTGTGGCCTGCGAACTCAGTCTTGTGACTCTGTCCCTCACAATTAATGAAACATTAAACTGGCCCTCATCACTGCCCATGTAACTGCAGAAGTAATTCTGGTGGTGACAGTGTAGTGTTAGGTGCAGGCTCCCTCTTCCCCCACATCCTGGGACCTCAGTCACTGCCAGTACCTCTTCAGAGACAACTCAGCGTTAAACAAGTTCAACCAACCAACCAATCATGCTATCCGAAGGAAATGTGAAGCAGCTTGACAAATTCATTTCAGCATCAAGTGTAAGCCTGCCACAGATGTAAAAATGCATTCTGTTAATAATGCAGTGAGGGTTAACACAGGTTGAAAAATATATCACTCATGGACTTTTCAAGGACCACTTTTCTCTTTCTTTTTGATGACCTACCTAAATCAAACAATCAACAACCAAAAAAAGAAAAACCTGCTTTTACCAGAACAAACCACTTAAGGAGTGTACACTCACATTAATTACTGGACTGATGTAGGACTAGGGGCAGCAAGACAGGAAAAGCATGGCTTGGATCCATGAGTAAAGAAAGGCTATATTTTTCAGTCAAAGACTTTGTGGCAGAAACAGCAGGAGCAGGAAAGAAGGCTACAGAGAGGGCTCTGGGTATTGTCAGATCACCGCATCATACCAGTCTCAACTTTCAGAAACTGTGTCTGTTTTTTTCTGACTCATTATCATTTATCAAGCACTTTCAAGGCCTTCATGGGGCTTAGGCTAGAGAACCCAAGGTCCATGCGAACCCTGCAAGTTTAATAATAAAAATTAAAAAAAATTAAACAACCTCACCAGTCTTTGCTGAACATCACACAAAATCATGTTACAAAATATGAGTCAATATATTCCAATACTAAAAACAATCACATTCACACTGTGCAAAAAAATCAATGTAGCAGCCAGCAAATTCTCCTGCCTCATGGACTCACAAGAAGTGTGAGACAGGAGAGATAAACGCTGCAGAGTTTGCTGTATGATGGTCTACAACCACAACTGTCCACTCACACAGCCGTGGGGAGATCCATCAAGTCACTACCAGTACCAGTCCAAATCAGCGCCAGTAAACCAGGACTGGACACAAAAACATGTTCCCAATTCTTTTCAATTTTAGCAGACACTCACTAGTATAATATACCATTATCAGTACATGTAGCACAGTGAAAAGCAATAGGGACAACTAACTGGTCTTTGTTAAAAAAACAAAAACAGTTGTACAAAACTGACTCAGCCAGGACACAGGTGCAAGCTGTTACCAGAGTATAAACAAAAAAACACCCATGAACTACTACCATAGGGAAAACCAGAGAAACTCAACAAACTGATTCTGCACCAGGTGCAAGTCACATTAGTGTGCCTTCATGATACATTCTGTTGATTTAACCAGTCTAAAAAGTATCATCCAACAGCATTCTGTTGTTTTGACTGGTCTAACTCTAAGAAGTTCACTCCAAAACATATTCTGTTGATAGTGGGGTCAACTGTACTCCAAGCTGAAGGTACGCAATGGGAATGAAATCTCATTCCCAAGAACTTTTGGTAAGGGTCCTGAGCCTGGGGGAACTTATCCTATTTAGTACTATGCTGTGCTACCCAGTACTCTCCTGCTGCAATTCTGTCACAAATTTATGTCACATGTGTGCATCTGAGCTGTTAAGGTTTGAAGTCAAGTACTCTACCACAACGGTCCTGCGCCATTTCTGTTCTAAAGGCCAACCACTGACTGTGACATAAACCACTCTAGATCACAGGGGTGAGTTGTACACAGATGATAGCAGCTGTGCCATTACAACAACAATGTACACAATTTATGGCTGCCTCTATGTCAAAAAAGAAATCAAGTAAATAAGTAACTCAGCGTTTTGAATTCACTGTTGGTTTGGGAGGGAACTTCCATCTTTTTACTTTGTTTCTTCCGAATCTGTCTGTATGTGCCAATTGCTTGGATTAGATTCTTCATCTGCTTGTAAAATTACTTGCATACATGTGCCACCAGTGTTAGGTCTCAAACTTACAAAACTGAGCTTAGAAGCAATTTTTTTTTTAAAGCTGGTCTAAGGCCAAAATGGATTAGAACTGTTTTTATTTGCAGGATATTAAAAGTCTCCCATAAAAACTTCTTTGCTGTGGTGCCAGTTTAAAACTAAATACATAAATCATTTGCCACCTATAGGGTTTTTACCTGTATCCTTACTGCACAAATGGCTCAAAGCCTCAATAATGGCTTGGCGGTTTCCCTGCACTTCAATGCAGCATTCATAGGACACATCCTGAAACAGAATCAATCAAAATAGGACTACATCAATTCCATTCTTTTCTAATTATGTTATCACTATCAGTTGTTGAATGGTGTGGGTTTTGTGTGTGTATGTCTGTGTGTGTGTTGGTGGGGAGGGGGGGCACCACAGCATCAGAAAATCATGCAAAGCATGTTTAAATCAATGACATATTCATAAGGGGTGTCAGAATGTTTTTCATCACTTGCTGAGGTTTCTATTTTTATAACAGGTGCAATGTTTTCAAGAATGTTATTGGAATTTGAAATGATCTTCACAGCATACAAGGAGCCCATTATTCCTAAAACCAAAACCCAACATTTTCTCAGTGTGAATGTGTAACAAGAGTGTCCAGTGGTGCAATAGTGGGGCTGACTTTTACATCCCTTATCCATCTTTCTCCCAATATCTGTAGACTTCCCATCTGGTTATACTGAGACTTGCACAATGTATGTGGAAATTTTACTCCCCATCTCTTTTATTTCTAATTACATCATCAGTGTTGTTTTCTTCTCTCCCTCTCTGCATGCATAAACCCTAGCATCAGCAAATAATGTGAAGCATGTGTAAATCAAACACATATTCACAAGGGATGTCAGAATGTTTTTCAGACTCAGTGAGCACAAATGACTTTTTCAATAGCATTACTTTTGTTTGTCACCAATGGCAAAAAATGGTCAAAGTCCTTGGTAGGATCAGGGGTGGGGGTGGTGGTGGTGAGGGGGGGAGGTGATTGCATGTATATATGTGTGTATGTGTGACTTTACTATGTACATGTATTGTTACTTCCAGAATTTATTTACTTGCACTCAATTAGCTCAGTCAACAATTAATTATCAATTTAACACAACCACAAAAATAAAACAAGACAATGCACAAACTGCTTATGCAGCAACTCTAAGGTGGTTACACTCTTTATGCAACTGCAATTACTTGAATTTATTCAATTAGTCACAGTAACTCTCGTTTTCTAGACCTCAACTATGCCTAAACAATCCATATAACCAAAGTAAGATGCACAAACACTGAACAACAGGTTCTAACACTTCACTCCAGCATCTGATAAATGTATGCTGAAGAGGTATCAATGATCATTTCATATAAGAGGAGTCATACATTTTCATCACATGCAAGATTCTTCACAGTTGGCAGTGTTTGAGGCTTCAAATAAGTCTGTTTGTGTGTGCTCACATTTTATCACATTCACAAGGTACACACCAGCAACTAAAAAAAACCACCACATTCCTTCATGGTAGATCATTTTAATTCTATTTTTAAAGGAATGAGATGAAAACTTTTCCAGCAGGACTTCAAAATATGTGGTTGTTTTTCATCATACATAATCTTTTTGTTGTGACAAAATCCAGAGAAAGATCACATAAAACCAGTTATGAGAATACCCTACTGGCTCCCAACAAATACATTCAATGCAATATAATTATAATCTAGTGTATTGCTTGGTCATGCATACTGCAGGATTCTGTCTGTAAGAAATCATACATCTAATTATGCTGACATTTAATATGTATTATACTATTGGTTTTAATCATAATAGTCTCAATAACTTTAGCTATGGCATGAGGAATATTATGTCTTAACTGGATGGACTATCAGCTTAAAAAAAACAAAAAACATATCCAGCATCAGAAAAGAAGTGTATATATCTGAATCACAGATTATTTTCAGATAAGAGGTGTCACATTTTCATCATTTGCTGGAATATTCTTTGATTACAAGAGATATCTGAAATAACTGCAATGCTGAAAAAGTGTGTAATCTTGCAGCATTTTCCCACTACACAACTCAGTCAATACCAGCTTTGTTTTCTGTCACAGGGTCTGCTAGCGTTGGTAGTAAAGCAATTGTTCTCATTTTTATTGCTTCAGTCAGCTTAAGTTCATAAGTGACTTCAAGCAGAGGTGTGTGCCGAAGTGCAAGCTGGTGTAAGGGTATTAATTACTATTTGCAGCATTAGTCTTGGGAAAACTCATCTCTGACCATCAGTTTTATTTAAGTGTTTAGCTAACAAGTAATGAAGGCACTGCTCTCTTGGGGTAATGAACCTGCAATACTTGTTTTGCAGTATCCACTGGGGATAAAGTGTATGATCTACTTCAGTATATTATATATGTGCCAATAAGCATTCTTTTTTTTCTTCTGAACACAATTCATGGTCTGTGAACCCGTTGAAATGTATAGTAATTAGCATCACCTCAAGATTTCAGCAACCATCTTTTTTCAGCATTATTGAATTTATTCATTTTGGCCTTTTCATGCCTAACTATATATAATTGTATGAAATCACTATCTGCATTAAATTAAAAAGCACTTATTCCTGTAGAGTTAATTACTCTGTAACATTAACAGTAAGTTCCAGAGAGTACTTAAACTATCTAAAACCTGAAAATCTGTTAAAGCTTACACAATATATATATAAATAAATAATATAGTGTAAAAAATCAAGTGGTGTGAGTGCAAGCATGCATGAGTATATTGTATGTTCTGTCAGTTTTCAATCAACTTTACTTAAACAAAAGTTCACAACTACAAAATAATGCTAAATTCATTGACATCAGTGTAATCCAACAGTAGTGCTGTCTTTTTTTTCGCTTTGATAAACATTTAACCTTCAATTGCATGCCAGCATCAGAAATATCCAAATTGGAAGTCAAATCAATGATGATTTCATAAGAGGTGTCAGTGAGATTTCATCATTTGCTGGTCTTAGTTTGTTCTTTTGAAAACAAACGTTCATCATAAGAAAAAAGGTGTTCGCCCATTTAGAAATGTTTCATCATACAATAAAAAAAAAAGGTGTTTGTCCATTTAGAAACAAATGTGCATCATAAAAAATAAGGTGCCTGGTGCAAAAATATGACAAGCTATTTGTTTCGTATGTAGGACTTCACCCATCCACATGATCAGTTGCTGGATTAAGAAATGAGTCCATAAGAAACATACACTCATACAAACTACTAGGTACTTTGGATTGCTGAACAATCAAAATTGCTTTCCAGATACCAGAATGGTTGTCAAAAACATGCCACTTGGGCTCTGAACAAAAAGATTTGGTCAGTGAAACTAAAGTGCAAGTACAGCATAAGGCTTTGATTCCTCACTAGACTAGAACAGTACAAAGCAAACCACAGCACTTAAGCGATACACCAGTACCACTCTGACTAACTCAGCCTTATTTGGTTTGATATGTGCGTGTGTCTCAGTGTAAATGTTAGATTTTTTAACTTGTATATTAACCTACCCGCCTGCCTCCCATCATGTTCTTTGTAAAGCACCCAGGGTGTCTTAGGAATCTGCACTTTAGAAATGGATGTTATTATTATTATTCTTACTTAGTCAGGACCCAAGGTGTGTAAAAAACTAGGTGATGAATGTCAGGCCGAGAACATGTAACACTTTGTGCCCACCTGCAGCAGACAGTGGTAAGTGGCAGCGCGGTAACATGCCCTGAGGCTCTTGTCACTGGGGTGCAGAGGAAGGCGGTAGCCCCACGCAGTGGTCATCTTGAAACGCTTAGCATGCCAGATATGTGTCTCCAGCCAAGCATTGTTTCGTTGCCGGCGCTGGTACTCTGACAGCAGGTTGCTTGGGCGACGACGATGTCGTCTGCTGGGACGCTTGCTTTTGCCTTTCTTCTCTCGCCTCTCGAGCTGAAATGCATGCTTTCCTCAATATATGTATGAAAAAAATATAAGCACTAAAATGTACTAAGCAGGTGTATTTACATTTGACGCAAATGTAATTTGGGACTAGGAAATTTCATCCCTGAATCATTTGCCACTAGACCACAAGCCTGTCTTTAATTTTAAAGGTTGTTCCAAACTTAAGTCTAGGCAAAACCAGTCAATGGCTGCTAAAAAGAAAATTAAAAAAAACTTCTAAAAGTCTGGCATCAGAAATAAAAATGCAAAGTAAATCACAAGCGTATCATACGAGGTGTCAGAAGAGGTTTTCATCATGTGCCAGCAATAACGTCAAACGGAGTCCAGAAACTGATGTCAAAACTTTCAAAAACTATAAGTTACATAATCATACGACATCTCTTTTCTGATCAGTTGTGATTGCACTGTGACTGAGCACCAAATTATCAAGGTGTTCGCTCACCCATCACAAAATAGTAAACAGCATAACATTTTAACAACAGTTAAAACACACACTTCCAGGTCACAAACACTTTTTTCCTCATTAATCTGCAGAGCTTAGCACAAAGTACTGGTCACATAATTATGACATTTACAATTTTTGAGCCTTTCAATTAGTTTCAAGTTTGAGTTGATAGTGTAACACTGCAGGGGCTCACACACCCCCAAAACAGGTGATTTTCACACAAGGAAATGCTTTAGTATTGAACACCAGACAAGAGGCTTCAATTCAAACACCACAACAGACAAAATTAGAGCAATTCTGTAATTTTAATGCTCTTGCCAGTTAGCCTAGTGGCTAGTATTAGTAGTAAGCATAAGCAATTACCTCTGCTTGTGCTTTCAGGCGAAGACGGCAAGGAATACGTCGGATGTTGTGACTCATTGCTCGTCGCCTCATATGCCGTGGTAGGCGCTGGAATGATAGCTTGGTGCCACCTACATGTTCTGCTGCTTGACTCAAGGCTTCAAGTTCCCTTGCACGGCACTGAGCAAACTTCAGAACTGACACCTCTGCCAAAGTATATATATATATTATTATATGTTAGTTCATCGTGTCACAGTCATAAAAATATACAAACAATTCACACACAAATAACATTGTACTGCTGCAGTCACTCAAGACTGTATAAAGAGTGTACTGAGCAAGTTTACCATCCTAAAGTTTCAATTTGGTAAAGTCAAGCATGACCAAAAGATCACACATGATCTTTGTGATTAGCATCATTACTCACTATTAAAAATAGTCAGAACTAAAAATTAAAAAAAATGCACACACACACATTTAGTGTTAAGAAATAAGAACCACTAAATCAGAACTATTAGTTTAATTAAATACTGCAGTCCTGCAGGACTCCAGACTTCCAAAAACCTGAAAACAGAAAAGTGTGTTCCACTCCTTAGTTTAAATTTTCATTAATTTATACCATTGCAGCATTGGCCATTGCCACTGGATCAGGTGGACTGAATAGTTACATATTATTATTAATATATTTATGTTAAATTAACAGTATTTTATAACACTAACAATGTAACAGTAACACTACAGTGTAACTAACATTGTGACAACGCCAAAAGCGATAACAAAAAAGAAAAAGGAAAAAAACAAACACTTTTTTATTATATTATAATAATACTCAACATATGCGGTCAGTCATAATGATAGCCGTCACCATTCACATACATATATATATTATGCATTAGAGCTTAGACACTAAAAACGTTGAGCACTAAATAAAGTGCGTATACTATTACTAGATCACTACCACCACCACTAGCAGTAGCACCAGTACCACGTGGAGAGAGTATACCAGACCAGTGATACTCCGCACCGGTCAAATAAAAAAAATCTTACCCATTGGGACACGGCCTGAAGAATAGGACTGTGGCACTTGCTCCCACTGGTCCTGCTGGTGCAAACCTGTGCTACCAAATGGGGCACCATGACTATGAGTATGAGTAGGACTGTCAAAAGAGCGGGACTGGGACACTTGGCCCTCCTCTTGCCACCCCCCTCCGGGCCCGTGAAAACGTGGCCGTTTCGGGGGTCGTGATCCCGACTCCCTCTGCCTTGAATCGCCAGCAAAACCTCTTTTATCAATGTCGTCATGCCTTTGTCGTTTACCATGACCACGACTGTTTGCCATTCTGTGGGGCATGCACTCAAACTGGCATAGCAATTATTGAAAAAAACTTGTGAAAATCGCACTCGTGCGCTTCCGCAGCCATGCTCAGAAGTTTGGTAACTGCAAAAGAACGACTGGCGTTTTTGTCGGACTTGCTGCATTTTATGAAAGCTGATGCTTTCTTCTTTTCTTCAAAAAAAATTAAATACTTTTTTTTAGTAAGTTCCAAACAATCCGATTAATGATCTACAACTGTTACAACATTACAAGAAATAATAGAGTATTTTTTGTTTATCCTTTTTTTCCGAGTATTATTTGGGAATCTTTAAAAGCGTCTGCTTCGACTCAACGCGAAACACCCCATACAAACAAACTTTAATAACACTCTGCAACATGGCCAACATCGTCAGGAAAATCGTAAGCACGGCAGCTGCCCCAAAGGCTGTAGGACCTTACAGGTTTGCCTTTCTAATCTGTCAGTGCCTGTGCTTCGTATTCACTCAAAGAACATAATGTGGGTCACACTGTCATTGAGAAAGGGGGAAAAGGGGCAATTCCCTCTCTCTCTCTCTCTCTCTAATGGTTGACTGTGCGTAAAACACCAGATTACTTACATACTCACGCAGGAAAATCAATTTCACAATTGTGTGTATTATATATAGGGTATATTAAAACATAACCCTTAACTTTCTTTTCAAAAGGCTTTCATTGAAGCTCATCTTAAGCAGAACTCTCTCTCTCTCTCTCTCTCTCTCTCTCTCTCTCTCTCTCTCTCTCTCTCTCTCTCTCTCTCTCTCTCTCTCTCTTCTTTTTTGTTTTGTTTTTCCAAGTGCAGGCAGGGAATGATTCATTGAACTTTCCCACATATTCTTCACATGCAAGAAAAGGATACTACCACCACCATGATTGCTTTCTATGGATAACAACACATTATATACCAGGCAAATTTGTTATACATAGACTTCATACTGTTGGGTATTGTTGTTTTTTCACCCTGGAGTTTATATCAATCAGCACAATTGTATCTACCAGACATGATCGGTCATTATTATTTTTATTTTAACTGGCTGGGCTGTTGTCTTTACAGCCAGGCGATCGTTGCAAATGACACAATGTACCTGTCTGGTATGATTGGCTTCATTCCATCCACCATGGAAATCGTTCAGGGGGGAGCAGGCCCAGAAACAGACCAGGTAGGCATGTGACAAAAACTGTGTCAGTGTTTCACTTGTCATCATACTGAGTGTGAATTCAGTTCTTTACAGTGTTTCGTGGTTTTGTGGAAATGAACAAGTCTCGCCTCTTATTATGTCAGGTGTGGAGCATTGATTAGCAAGTGATTAGTTTATGTCATGGTCAGGTACCTGTGCTACCATTGCCCTTATTTTAAGCTTGATTTTGATACCCAATGATAAGCTGAATCTGATGATTTTCCTCATTTCCAGGGGTAAAATGGCATGTGTATATATATATATATATATATATATATATATATATATATATATATATAATTTTAAAGTTTGCTTTTTGCTCTGTATTCAGGCACTGAAAAATATGGGTGAGGTACTGAAGGCAGCTGGGGCTTCCTACAACAATGGTGAGTTTGCCTTCATACTTTCATATAATTATGTATATATATATATATATATATATTCTCCCCCCCCCCACCCCCCCCCCCCCCCCCCCCCCCCCACGCACACACACCCTCCCTTTTCTCTATTTGTCCACTTTCTTTCTGTTTCTCAGTGAAGTTTAACTGAAATGACCACAGCCTCACTGCTTAATAATCACCCACACTGGACAGGCTCCAGTGCTGGTATCAGTTTCCAATAACTGGCTGCCAGATTAATACTAGTTTTAAGAGTGAGATTCTGATTGCCTGTCCCATGATTATGAAATCAACAAATTCTTCAAAACTAAACACAGTAGACAAAAATCTTTTTCTTTTCAACTGATTCAAGGCCCTTGTACATGGATCAAACTCCTTCACAACATCAGACATTCTTCTGCTTCATCCAATTTCAAATCTCTTTTCAAATCTCTTCTCAAATCTTACATCTATACTAATTACTATTTTTAATGACTTTGGCAAGGATGTGGGGTCAGTGTTCTATAATGTTTCGCTGTATGTCCTGTTGACAGTTGTCAAGACAACAGTGCTGCTTGCTGACATCAATGATTATGCAACAGTCAACGAAGTATATGCAAAGTGTAAGCTTTCCTCTGTTATGTTTTTAATTTTGAAAGTTCAAATTTTCTTGACACTTTTAATTGAATACTTTTCATTGTATTTTTATCTAGTGGACAGGAAATAAAAGAAAGAAGAACACTGTAACTGTGTATGTGTGTGTGTGTGTGTGTGGAGGGTGGTGTAGGGGGCATATAAAATGTCCTTTGAAAAGCCAGTATAGTAAGATATATGCAAGGTGTTTAGTGTGGGACTTACCTCTGAAACAAGGATAATCAACAATATATTACGCACACTCGTTGAACACAAAGTTCACAGACTGCGTCAGAATAAGTTGTATTGTTGCACTTGTTCATTCAGTGAATGTCTCACACACAGTTTCAGTAAATACCAAGAATTTGTGTTTGTAAGACTTTTGACAGAAAACATGTTGTTTATTATGATGTGCCTAATTATCAGTGGTTCTGCTCTACTTAATGTTTTGGTTTGCATCACAAAACTGTGTGTGTGTATTGCAGACTTCAGTGAAAACAAACCTGCTCGGGCAGCATTCCAAGTGGCAGCTTTGCCCAAGGTACGGATAGTGTGTGTGGTAAAAAATAAAAATAAGAGAGAGGAGACCCATCAATGTACACATGTGTTTCTGATGCTAATAAGAGAGTGGCCCACACAGAGATTGAGAGAGAGGGACAGTTTGTGTGTCTGCATCTCCATGTGTTTGTGTGTGTGTGTGTGTGTGTGTGTGTGCACGCGCGCACGCATGCATTATATTTGCAAACGTGTATACATGTACGTGTGTGTGTGTGTAAATATATATATATATGTGTATGCAAATGTGTGTGTATGCAGGTGTGTGTGCTCATATGTGTTGGATCTGTGTCAATATATGTAATGTGTCACATCTCCCACGGGGTTGTTTGTGACAGGGGGCCAAAGTGGAGATTGAAGCGATCGCCATGCTGGGCAACATTGTGGAGGGCAAGCTGTGATTGTGAATGAAAAAGACAGGGACCACTCCAGCTCCATGGGCACTGCTGCACAGCTGACAGCCTGGCTCATTTCACATCCAGCTATATACAACAGTGGTGACTGAACCCAGTGATGAGATGTATGCATACACACTGTATTCCTTGGCAGCTTGAACATATCTGATTTACAAATCTTTGTGCTATGTGAAGCACTACTTTGACACACCCAGCAAGTTCCCTGAAGCAATAATGGCATTGTCATAGAATACATGATGTGTAGAGAACTGCCCCTTATGAACACAGGCCCCCCCCCCCCCCCCCCCCCCACAACCTCCCACACACCCCAACCCCAGTCTTTCCGCCCTGAAACACAAAACAAAATCTGTCTGAGAGTCCTGTAACTTAATAGTAACAAGTGAGTGTGCTTTACAGTCATTCCATTTTGTTGGAGCAATTCTGAAGTATATAACTTCAACAACAAAAATGTGATTTTATTCTTTATTCTTTGCTTTATGGGTGTGCCATGGATGATGAGCGCATGAATGAGTTCGCCAGAGTTTTAAAACCAGAATGCGAAAATTGATGACAGTGGAGCAATATATGTGATTTCTGCTGTTGTTTTAATGTTTGTGACAGTTATTGTAAGTTGGATGTAGAATGTTATTCTAAAATCAGAGGCTGGTCTTTACTATCAGGCTGCAATAGTGTATCTTGTTTGGGTCTGTGTTTGTAGTCAGTGCCTTGGAGACTGATTTGAGATGGTGAATTTTGTCACTCAGAATATTGCATTTATACTAAAATGTGTGTGGACAGTGTGACATGGAAGGAATACTTTGACACACATGTATGCATGCACGCACACAAACATGCACCAAATATGTACTAACACACATACATGTGTACATGAAGAGGTAAAGTTTATTTTGATATCTGGACAAGCATATATATATATATATATATATATATATATATATATATAATAGATTGGTTCAGTTCTGATCATGTTTTATATGTTGCTTGCTGTTAAACCTCTGAATCTGTGCACATCTTTTTTTCTTCTTTTTTCCCTGGATGAAAGGCAGTGTGTGTCAAGAAACAGTATTCTTGGAAAATAAAAGTCATGTTCCTGCATTTTTGTGTGCACGTGTTCTGTTCTTGTTCCTCCGATTAAGAATGTTTGATGATTGGTATTCACAGGATAGCTGACCGTATCTGCTCCATTTATATGCTTGTGCAGATGACCAGGTCAGTGCCTGTCTCACCTTTTAACTTTTAATGTTTCATTAATTCATAATAATTGTGAGGGACATAGTCGCAAGACACAGACAACAACTTTTGAAGAGAAAGGAGAGCCGAAGCGGATTCGAACCAATGTCCTGGCTTCTGCTTACCAGCCTAACGCCTTACCGCTAGGCCACGTGGATCATAATAATAACGTAAAAAATCAAGTACAGGAGAGCGGCGAGGGCTGACTGTTCAGACCACGTGTTCAGTGAGTTAATGGCTGGTTCGACACCATAGTGTTCAGTAGTACTAGTAGTTCAAGGGATCATGACTGATAAGTGATATAAACTTCCACGTACAGGAGCCGACAAGGACTCGTTCACAACGCCTGTTTCGAACCGCTGAAAGACACCACGCTCTTATCTTATCCTGTTAAGCAAACTCGGTGTAGACGTGAAGCGTTGCAGTCTAACTGAAGGAAGCTCAACGCGGCTCAAACTAAACATCACGTTTTCTTGCATGGTCATGGCGGACGTCGTGCGGAAGATCGTGAGCTGTCCATCAGCGCCCAAGTCCATTGGCCCATTCAGGTTTGCATGCATGCATGTGCCGCAGTTACGATAATTATGATCCTTCCCTTATTGTTTGTCAAAAAAAAACTTATGAAGGAGAAAAGTGAGCCCGGGTTTGGCCTAGCCGGCGGTTAGACCTCTCTGTTCAGTTCTGCATCGGCTTTTCTTTCTCTTCAAAAACTGCTTGTAATTAAAATTTGTGGATTCTGTCTTGCGATTTTGCCCTACACACAACACGGTTAATGAAGCATTAAAACGGCTCTCATCGCTGCCGGCTATCTAAATGCAGGACTCATTCTGGTGGTGACAGTGTAACGTTGGGTATACGTATAGTCTCCATGTTCCACCAATATCCTGCGATCTCTATCCCTGCCAGTATTTTCGGAAACAATTCGGCGTTAACTACGTTTAACCAAACCAAGAAGGTGAATAGCAATTAGCATGACCGTTGCATGCTAGCCGTCTGTGGGGTACACGTCTGTTTGACCACGTTCGACAGAGCCGGCGTGCGCCGATTTTACTCGACTCGGAATGTTTCATTACACCGGCATCTAGCTAGCAGTCGTGCTAAACAGCTTCTCTCCCTGGACCACTGAAGCGTGAACTTCATGTACTGCGGTGCTCGTGCAGATCAGTAGGCCTAATCTGGTTGGTCATGATGTAATAATAAGCTCGGAAGTTCTGGGATCACGCAAAATTTGTTTCGTAAGGTAGGCCTACAGCTGACCCGCGGCAAGGCAGCAAAGTAAACATTGTGCTTAACGTCCACAGAAGCCATAAGGCTTATTAGGGACGGGGAGAAGGGGGTATGGAGGTGGGGGGAGGGAGATTTTATACCTATCGCTACACTGTCACCACCAGAATGACTTCTGCGATGAGAGCCATTTTAATAATTTCATAATTGTGAGGGACAAAGTCACAAGACAGTGTCCACAAACCACAACTTTTGAAGAGAAAGGAGAGCCGAAGCGGATTCGAACCGCGGAGGTCCATCTGCTTACCAGCAGGCCAAACCGGCTCACTCAAGGCGGCAGCACACGCCGTCAGGTTTCTGAAGTTAAAGTTGTTTAACGCCGAATTGTGCCCGCCGAAAGAGGTACTGGCACAGTGGCAGGGACCAAGATCTGTGGCGGAAGAGGGTGACTATACCTAAAGATACACTGTCACCACAAGAATGACTTGTGCATTGAAGATGGGCAGCGATCAAAGCTGTTTTAATGTTTTGTTAACTGCGAGGGGCAAAGTCAGTCACAGGACAGTGTCCACATATCACAGGCAGTTTCTGGAATGGAACCGAGGTCCTTCTGCTTACTGCCGTCAGGAAGGAAGGAAATAAACGTCCACAGAAACCACAAGCCAGCCTTATTAGGGACGAGGTGAGATGGGGGAAGAGGGAGAGGGAGATTATAAACCTATCGCTACACTGTCACCTCCATTAAGATGGGCAGCGATGAGTGCCATTTTAAAGACAGTGTCCACAAACCACTGCCTTTTTGAAGAGAAAGGAGAGCCGAAGCGGAATCGAACCGAGATCCTTTTGCTTACCAGCCTAACGCCTTACTGCTAGGCCAAACCGTCAGGCGCAGCTAATCGGGATAAATACAGCACTGACGACTGAGGAAATTTCGTCCCTAATAAGCCGTACGATTACTGCGGACGTAAAACATCATGGAAGAAGAAGAATGAGGAAGTTCGCCTCCACAGGGAAGATCGAAGCAGAAGCTTTGAGTGTTTGTTGAGGAAGTGCAATATATGTGCATACACAACCATGTACATACACAATACAACAATATGGAACCAAATATCCTTTTTTAAAGGATTAATAAAGTGTACTGTGTATGCGAAGGACAATTTCTATCCCAAACAGCAGGACAGCAGGCTACCATCGTCTCATCATCTCTCATCATCACGCCTCTGACTCAGCCTCCATTGCATTATCATCATCACCATCGTCGTCGTTGTCATGGCTTAGCCGCAAAGTCGATGTTGATAGTTTAATTTAAAACCGATCGGGGAACGAGAAGAATGCACAGAAACTGTCCATGTGAATGCAGCCTGCCATTGCTCGTTAGTGTAATAGCTAACAGTGACATGTGCACTGGGCCCAGTCTCTGGGCATTGGCTACTCGGCATGGGCCGGGATGTAGGCTGGGCCATTCCTTTACCAATACGAATACCACATCAGTGTGCTGTTGAGACCATGGACCTATATGGTTGAGACCATGGACCTATATATATATATGGTTGAGGCTGATGTCATTGGCCTACCTGTGTGTGTGTGATCGTGTCACAGTGTGTGCGCGCGTATGTGTGTGGTGGGGGGGGGGGGGGGGGGGGGTAGTACGTGACGTAGTACGTTTCGATATATACCGTCATTCGCTAAAAAACAGTTATCTATTTTTCAAACTCCCAATGCCCGTGTCTTACACGGCTAGCAGCTGTCGGATCGCATGCCCCTTGTCAGTGAAGCAACGCGACTGAGAAATCCTTTTGGACGTAAGTGGGCCGGTATCTCTCGAGATCTAGGTCAGTCGGAAGAAAACCACTCTGACCCGCACATGGACGTAGGCAAGTCCATACGCTAACCACTGTAAACCGCTGTGGCTACATGTAGCAGCCCATGCCACAGCGGGGAAGCCTGTGCAACTTGACCAATCCCAGACAGGGCAACTGAACGTTATCGCGGGTGGATGGCAGCTCATTTAAATGACATAATAGCGAAAAGAAGATTTCTGAAAGAGCGCCTCAATCGTGAGCCGGTTTGGCCTAGCGGTAAAGCGGAAGGACTTCGGTTCGATTCCGCTTCGGCTCTCCTTTCTCTTCAAAAAGGTTGTGGTTTGTTGACATTGTCTTGTGACTTTGTCCATCACTTCCTACTCAAACATTAAATGGCTGTCATCGCTGCCCACCTTAATGAGGAATCATTCTGGTGGTGACAGTGTAGCCTCCATACCCTCTTCCCCCCTTCTCCCCGTCCCTAATAAGCCTTACGGCACCATGTTTACTTACTTACCTAGCGGTAAGGCATTATGGCTGGTAAGCGGAAGGACCTCGGTTCGATACCGCTTCGGCTCTCCTTTCTCTTCAAAAGTTGTGGTCTGTGGACACTGTCTTGTGACTTTGTCCCTCACAATTATGAAACATTAAAATGGTTCTCATCGCTGCCCACCTCAACGCAGTCATTCTGGTGGTGACAGTGTAGCGATAGGTATATAATCTCCCTCTTCCCCCTTCTCCCCGTCTCTGATAAGCCTTATTGTTTCTGTTTACTTACTTCTAGAGCCCGGCTCAATTTGGCTCGAAGTGCTTCACAGTAGGGCTAGAACAACGATGACGACAACAAAACACTTAAAGGTACCCACTAACAGCACAGCAGGTATATATATATATAAAAATTATGAAGCAAAATGGGGAGGGGGGGGGGGGGGGTTACCGAAAATACAGTCATCGTACATGTAGGCTGCAACATGTGTGGCAAACAGGACAGAACACTTTGAAATTCAGTAGGTGGCATGAAACATGAGAGCATGCTTTCCTCAGTAAACTGCTCAATAAACCCTATAAACAATATTTTAAAAATGTAGCCTATGTCACTACACGAGTCATGCAGTGACATAGGCTACGTTAGTTGATTTTTTTTTTTTTTTTTTGGTCGAATCCTCTGTTCTGTGTGAAGACAGAGCGAAAAGGAAATTTATTGAAGACAGGCCGCCACCCAAAACAGCGACGAACTTTCAACCAATCACAGCCGTAGACAGATTAGTCGAGACAGGCCCAGACTAGCCGTAGGGACAGCTCTTAGTGTTAGTCTCTTATCTCTTTACACTGAGTCAGCAAACATAATCGGTATTCAGCACACGAAGAACTGTGGTAAAACACCCGAAAAAGAAACCTACAGTAGCCTAAGTCTGTAGTATAAGGGCGCAATGGCGGACACCGAACGGAAATTCGTAAGCTGTCCTTCGGCTCCGATACCCAGAGCACCATACAAGTTAGTGTTTCTTGAGACTCTTCATCAATTTGTTATCTTTGTGCATCTCACTGTACGCGTCTTCGAGACAAAACTCATCCTGGAAATGTGGTGCATGTAAAACTGAACAAGGCCGTCCGGCCAGCCAAACTTCTTTCACTCAATGTCTGCTTCCACGCCATTATCTTGCTGGGCCATGATTCATTTCGTCATCGGCCTGCCAAACGGGGTGTGCTTTCTGGTAGTTTCTGATGCTTCCCGGGATTTCGTTGTTCAGTTCGACCATAGAGCGCTCTACGGTTCGACCAAAGTAAACATGGTGCTTAACGTCCACAGAAACCATAAGGCTTATTAGGGACGGGGTTCGACCAACACCATGGACCTCTATATATACATAGACTAACACCTTGTATAACCTATGGAGACCTACTAGCGTCAAAAGATAAATTTACTAATCTGCACATAATTACAATTAAGTGCACATAATTACTAATTATCTGCACATAATTACTGATTTCGTGTTTTGTCACACAGTTAACGGCTTGCTTGTGTCAAAAGCACGTATATGGCGGCTTACTAGCGTCAAAAGACAAACATACTAATTGTCTGCACATATAATTACAATTACATGCACGTAATTTTCAATTATCTGCACATAATTACTAATTTTTGTCTTTTGACTCACAGTTAACGGCTTACCTGCGCCAAAAACGCGTAAATAGTAATTATCTTAGCATAATTAGTAATTATGTGCACATAATAGTGATTGTGTGCCTGGCCGGATCTCTGACTCAAACTCCTACCATCGGTTCACTACATTCTTTTTCCATCGAGGCTTGGAGTGTTTCAGCGTGTTTAGTTCCGTCCTGGCCCCTCCAGGATGGATTCCTCGGACACAGAAATGAAGGTCCCCTCTGCTGAAAATCTAAAGCCGCTGGCAACGGTTCTCCTTTCAAACCTGCAGTGGGTCAAAACATGGCTTTGACTGCTACGTCTGTTGCCAGAAATTATGTCACTCTTTCTAATTTCGACTTTCACTACTTCATTTTGTCTTCACAATAAGATGTTCATACATATATTCCTCTGGCGGTTGTCACGAACAGTGAATCAGACTTGACTGAAGCCTGCTTGCAATCAGCTTGACGATTTATTGGCTACCAATGAGCCCTGATACGATCTTCATCGTGAACTTATGCTAAGTAACTCAGTAATAACAATGGCTGTGCATACAGTCCTGCTTTGTAGTTTGTGCGCTCGCTTTGTAGTGATCACTCGACATTGGTTTAACTTTGAAAAGGGTATCAAATGTACA